>OY986437.1:8537959-9137959 GCA_963920525.1 Dichetophora obliterata
CAATATTTATCAATTCTATTTATTGGAAGTTTTTTTAAAAAATTTGTTTAAAGATGTCATATTTTTGGCTCAAAACCAGAGCAGGAAGACGAAGTCTCATCCAATAAAAATTTTGTATCGTTAATGTATTACACCATATCTATCAATTCAACCCTAAATCAGTTCGATACAAGAGTACTTTTTTCTTATATAACCGCTCTGCCCCACAGTGCGCATTTTTCGATTTAGGATAACGTTTGCATTATCTCAGAAACTATACAAGATAGGACCATGAAATTTTGTACAAACGAGTTTTAGCTTAAATTAAGTAACAGCATAAAAAAAAATTAGCATTCTAGGTCAACTGCATCGAATACCTCCCATACAAACCATAATTTTTTTAATAAAAACAAATTTTTTTAACAAACGGCATAGAATTGCTTATTAATGTTTTTAAACGGTAAACTAAGTTTATTTAACTTCACTTCAACGTCTTGCTAAAAATATTTCAAATCGGATAACTTAAAGATATATCTCCTATAAAACAATATTACCAAATTAACGAAATTTAAAAAAATTTTAAAAAAATTTTTGCTAACACAAAATAAGGTCACAACTTGTTTTAAATTATGAATTCTGATTTATTTTTCTTTAAACTTTAAGAATTCCTACAAATTGTCTTGGAAATCAGTGAATTTAAGGGCAATATTTGATTTTCAAGACTTTTTCCAAATTAAGTACTTTTCTTAATAGCAGCTAGATGCAGCAGAAACTGAAGGTAGAAGAACGATTTTTTTATGATAATTATAGCCTTCGACTTGAATAATGCTTAATTAGCTAGATATTTTCTACTAAATTTTACTTAAATTTTCATTCTTTGAACAATTTAGTCATATTTCAACGGTTTTTCTATTGCTATTTATTAACATTTTTATTGTATTTTATATTAAATTCAATGGCAATTAAGACATAAAAAAATCCCAAAAACAAAACCTTGAAATATACTTATTTTCCTCTGGAAATTTTGATTAACTCAATTTCATGTCGAAAAAAAATCCTAAGTACAATTAATTGGTTTTTTTATTCGCTTATCTTCCATATGAGTTTTTATCGCCTTTACTTTTTTTTAATCGCATGGACCTGGCGATGGATGGACCAGGTCGAGGAAGCCCTAACCGCATTTGGAGTATCTGATTGGAGAAGGAGCGCGCAAAGCAGAGGCGCCTGGCGAGAGCTGATGAGGTCGGCTGAAAACCGAACATGGGTTGTTACGGCCACCTAAGTAAGTTTTATTGTAAAATGCCACTGAACCGTCAACAACATCAAGCTATTGTTCGTTTTAAGGCGCTAAAAGAATAAGAAGAAGCAGAATATAATGAAAATAAAAGAAAAACACCAACTCAGCCATTTTTTAATTAGATATATCAAAATTGTGTTTCGATTTCTATCCATAGAGATGTCAGTGATTTCTGGCAGACTTTTCAGACGTAACATCTAAAATTTTGGTCGTCACAAGACGTATCATAGCATGTTTGTCTTCTGCTTTTTTTGTGATTTTAGCGCAGATTTTGACATTTCTGTCAACACATCCGACAGCAAGAAAGAGGGGGCTGAATGTGCTCTCTTTCTACGTGACCATAACTGTTAAATTCAGCCATTTCGCTATTTTTGCTTTCTCATTGCATTCTCATTGGTTGCAGAATTTGTATAAGCTGTTAACTTTGTTTTGACAGTTTCGGTCACCGGCTCTCCGCTCTAACGCTCTCTCATTATCACTTCCTTCCGCAAGTTTTTTGCGTATGAGAACAGAAATTAGTAAAAAGTAGCGAAAGTTTTTACAAACTTGCAAGTACGGAAACAAATTCGACTATTCTATTCACAAGATAATTATAATATCAGTGCATATTTATAAGTTATTATACAAACTATATCTAAAAAATGTAACGCTCATATGAACTCGGCCACTCCAAAACAAATACATAATCGGGAAAACTGTTGATAAACTTTTTAGACTCTTCACTGCGCTCATGCTCAAAGCTAATAAAATGCCCAGAAATACCCAGCTCGAAGAGTGGTGCCACCAAACTATTATTGCCAGTCTATGAATATAAAAATTTAAAAGTTAATAACTTTTGATGTATGTATGAATAATCTGTGGGCTATATAAATACCTCAAAGTCGAAATGGAATTTTAACGGTGCATTGTATTTGCCATGTGTTATAAAAACATTATAAGGTGCTTGATATTTATTCTGCAAAGGATATTTCAGAAAGGACCAATCTTTGACTTGAACACCTTCTACTGGTTGTAGAAATATGTTCAGAAATGGTGGACCGCTTAGCTCAAACTCAAAATGTGCACTTTTCGTATCGGCGTTTGTGGTACGATTTAAAAGTGTCAATTTTGGTACACTCGGTAGTACGAGAGGTTGCTCCAAAGGTAACCATTTGGCAAATAACCGACCAGTAAACAACGGCAGTCCACACATCATGAAATTATTACAGTCTTCAGCGATGCTCTTCATTTTCGAGAGATCAATAACATCTAAATCAAATGAAAAAAAAATTGTTATTAAAGTTTAGAAATGAGTTCATACAAAAGTCACTAACCTTTAATATCAAGATGTAAGCGTCGATCTTCGAAGTTGAAAAAATAACCCGATTCATTGCGACTAACTGATTTGTCATATTCATAGAACACACGTCGTACTTGCTGTGGAAAAAAATTGAGAGTTTTTCGGTTAAATAGTATATGATACTTAATATCATTAGAGCCACTAGATAAAACATTTGTGAGAAGTCAAAAAATAACGTTATAGAATAAATTTAGTTGATTTCTGATTTTTGATTAACCTAAAACCGCCTTTTTGAACGTAATGGAGCCATCTGGAATGCCCGCAAAACAATGCGCGAATAATGGGTGCCCCTTTTTTCAATTTATACATAACGTACACTCAATCATAGTTCTTAAACAAACCTTTGTTTATATTTCTATTTTCTAAAACACTAAACCCACCAGAGGACCTTCGGGAAATCTGCCTGTCCCAAGCGAGGAATAGAGGGTGAGGGTTTGTTATTAGGTGGGCAGTTCATGGGCCGTGCGTCTTATAATGAGTTCATTCTTCAGGCACGGCTCTTGAATGTTCATCTGATTTCCGTAAAATAAAAAGGTTTGCCTTGAGCCTTGGTTGTTGGTGCCAAATCATGGAGAAAGCATGGTTTTGGTATTAAGTTATCATAACATTGTTATTGTAATATGCTTTCGATGGACGATCAATCCAATATAGCTTGAAGAGCGGGGGCAGTCATGATGAGGAGACCTGATCTATCGTTGTTCTGCAGACCTTGTTTTAGAATGAGGGTTCTATGTAAGAAGCATAGAATCTTTTGACCGAGTACAAGCCAATTGGTATACTACGGCTCACGTATCCTAGTTTTCCGAAAGAGGCTTTTAAGAAGCCTTAATTAAGCTAACGAAGTTGTGTAAGTAGGATTGTGGTTCTCTCTGTATATTACCGGGAAACCAATGGTTATTTTTAACCTAGTTACCTAGGAACTTTGAGCCCGGGTATTGACTGTCGTGGGCTGGTCCTTCGGGGTTCATACGCTCTGGTTGTGGTTAGACCAGGAAGGTCGGTGTGAGTTGCACTTAGTTGAACTCGGGTTGGTTATTCCCTTAAATTACTAAGAGAAAGATAGTAGATGAACTCTCGTCTATTTCAAACAGTGAATGTTAGGAAGGTAAGCAACTACCGGATCAATATACTGTTACCTTTGGAATTTGAGAACAGGCAACGGGGAAATAGTCTGAGTTGTGTCCACAAATGATTGGGGATCCTGATGACATAGCAACAGTACCATAGTCTTGATGTAGGTATCGATTCCTAATTTTCATGACAAAGATTACCTTCTTTGATCGTGTGAGCGAAGTTGCGTGCCAAAAAATGGGTTAAATTATCGGTATGTATATCGATAATGACCCATGGTTATTTTATAACCAAGTCATGAACAATTTTAGTGGCCAAATGTATTACGGTTATGTATATAATAGATGGTTAAATGTTGGTCTGTTCTATGAAACTAGGCAAACCTTTATGGTGGATCTTTTGAATTCCGAAGGGGCGTTGGCTGACGCTAAATATTGGTTCCACGCTTTGGAGCACCGTAGAATTAAGCCTTCACGGCAGGGGTCTACGTTTCACACATAGAGCATTTCTGTCTCAAACACTTTGAGGAGAATCTTCCTAAATTACAAATTTGCTTAAGCACTTTTGGTACATTCTGGCGAAAATTTATGACTTGTTGAACTGTGCCATTAATATAAGGCCCAGTTTCACTAACTTTACTTAAGTAAAACTAAAGTACTTACTTACTTAGTGGGCGCTAAGACCGTATGTCGATCTTGGCCTCATATAAGAATGTGTGCCAGCCATTTCTGTCTCTGGCTTGCTAAAGACAGTTAGAAATTCTAAGCTTTGTCAGGTTTTCCTCTACTTAGTCTTTCCAACGAAGATGCGGTCATCCTCTTCTGCGTTGACCGCCGCTGGGTACAGAATAGAATATTTTATTCACTGGAGCATAGTATTTCATGCGCTGAACTTGACCTAGTCAGTGAGCCGCTTGATTTAACTATGTCGATGTCGGCGAACAGTTCCCGAGTTTATCATTCCACCGTATTCGGCACTCGTCATTGATACAAGTTGGTCCGTAGATCTTACGAAGGATCTTTCTCTCTCTGTGATGCATTAAGTAGGATGGGCTTGATGAGCGATTCAAAGAACGCGATTTTTGTTTGTCAAGAGAGGGCTCTGCTTCTCAATTGCCTACTGAGCCCAAAGTAACACCTGTTTGCAGGAGTTATTCCTCGTTTGATCTCAATGCTGATGTCGTTAGTTGAGTTAATGCTGTATCCCAGATAGATGAAGTCCTTCACAACTTCGAAGGAGGTATTGCTAACAGTAACGTGGGTTCCAATACGCTAGGACTATTTGTTTGCTGACACCAAGTATTTCGTCTTTTCTGCTTTCACTGCCAGACCCATTTGACTTGACTCTCGATGTCATCAGCATAAGCAAGCAGCATAACACTCTTGTTTATTATGTTGTTATTATCTTGTATGTAATATTGTGATATTACGTCTCAGATCAGCAGCTCGGATGATCTTCTCCATCATTAGGTTGAAAAAGCAGCACGATAAGGAATAACCTTGTCTGAAACCTCGTTTGGTAGCAAATTGTGGAAGAGGTCCTTCCCGATTTTAACTGAACTGCTGGTGTTTCTCAGTGTCTTTCTGCAAAGTCGTATTAGTTCTGTAGGAATAACAAATTCAGACATGATGGACTATATGTGATTCCTTTAAGGGCTGTCGAGGGCGCCTTTGTAGTCCACAAAAAGATGGTGGGTGTCGATTTATTTTTCATTGGTCTTCTCCAAAATTTGTCGTAGCGTAAAGATCTGGTCTATGGTGAACTTCCAGGTCTGAATCCACACTAATAAGGTCCTTAGTGGCTTACAGTAAGCTTCAATCTTTCACATAAAACGCTCGAAAGGACCTTATATGCTATATTTAGAATGCGTTTCCCACGGAAAATTGACACAAATAGTGGAATCGCTTTTATTGTGGATTGATCAGAGCACACTGAGATTCCAGTTGTCCGGAATGTATTCTTCCTACCATATACTGCATATAAGCTCGTGAATGCATTTAAATAGAGCTTCGCCTTCGTTCTTAAACAGCTCAGCAAGTGAGCTATCAGCTCCCGCAGCATTGTTATTTTTGAGCCGAGCTATAGCTGTCAGAACTTCATCATAGTCGGGCATCGGAATCTCGACGCTGTCATCTGTAATTGTGGTTTCCGGGATATCATCTCTACTGGTGGAATTTTTGTCAGTGTCAACATTTAGAAGCTTAGAGAAGTCTTCCTTCCAAAGCACCAGTGTACTCAGGATATGTGTCACTACAATCCCGTTTTCATTCTTGCAGGAAGAGGACCTGGTTTTAAAACCATTAGCAAGGCATCTTATTTTTTCGAAAAGTTTTCGTGCCTCATTCCTGTCGCCATACATCTCAATCTTTTAGTGATCGCGCTATTCTGTCTCATTTTTTCTGCCTGAAAATACGTCTCTCTTCCCTTCTCTTCTCCTTGTTTCGCTCCTTACCAGCGCGCACTACAATCGACTGCTTGGTCGCTTTGTAGGCGGCGTCTTTCTCTGCAGTAACGTCGCGACACTCCTGGTCTTACCACTGGTTACGACGAGGCGGTGGTAGTCAATCACCTCTTCAGGAGCCGCACGCATGGAGTGGGAAATGTGTGTCCATTGCGCGCATATATCAACGATCAGAGCAGTGCTTTGAAGCAGGAGTGGGAGTCGAGTGGCAAAAGCTTCAGTTTTCTCTGTGTAGTCTTGCGTTCATTCTCAGCTGCGTACAGACGTGTACGGATCTTGGCTGCGACAAGATAGTGATCCAAGTCAATGTTTGCACCACGGATCGTGCGTACATACAATACACTAGAAGAGTGCCTTGCGTCGATGAAACCGTTATCAATTTGGTTTTTCATTTCTTTATCAGGGACATCCAGTAGGCCAACCATGTTTCGTGGCGAAGTCAATCATCCTCATTCCATTATCGGAGGTATTGTCGTGGAGGCGGAAATTTCCGACTGTTGCACCAAATATATTTTCCTTGCCAACCTTAGCGTTGAAGTCACCAAGCACGAGCTTAAGTATAAGTTCTAAAAATGCATTTCATCAGCCATACTTAAATTTAACTTAAGTATGGAAAATGTGTGACTTAAGTATAACTTAAGGCATCGACAGCAAACAACTGATTTTATTTTGCAACAATTAAAATAAACAATTAAACTTATCAGCAAAAACGAATTGGGTAAACTTAAATACAACTATAGTATATTTGGTGAAACTGGGTCTAAGTCACACCTACACAGGCTGATTGTGCTCGGAAATGTGCTAATGTTACTGTTACTGTAAATGCAAGTAACTTATAATGTGTAATGATCATGTGAACTCTGAATAAACTAGTTAAAATCTAATAATATTATCACTCACTGTTTTTGGATTACTTCACGCGTAGGGGACAGAAAAAATGTTCCTTTGATAATTTTTTTGTTATGTATTATGTATTATAATTATGTAACTTATGTGCATAATTTCGGTCCTCTGCGGAGCTTTCTTACCAAATTATGACGAGTTCTCAGATTTTTGATCTGATGTTAAATAGTGATTTTGTATAGCAAATAAAATAACCCCAATCGTCGTAATATCTATTAGAGATATTAAGGAAATCATAAAATGTAGACAAATAAACAGAAGTCTGAGGCAAAAACCGATTAAATTAGCATATCTCCTAAGGCATAACCTAAAATAACATGTCTTCTGAATTGAGGATGATATCACAAAAATAATTATTGTATAAATAAAATCTGATTGAAATCACGATTGAAAATAACCTTAAAGAAATAGTAAAATTATCATTTAAACCTATTTTAGACTAACAAAGGTATACAATCACTCTAAAGGAGGTCAGCTAAACAGTTTCTTTGAGACAATTATCAGTCCAAAAATCTAATTAGTTAGATTTAATTTAAGAAAAACTCACAAGGAACTTACCATAAAATTACCATAGTCTTGGCACGGTATGGAAAGCCAATAGGCGAAACAGCAATCATGGAAAAAATGAAAGTTACAATGGCTAGACATAATAATATAAGTTTAGGCTTGCGAAAAATGTTTATCAAAGGTGCCTGAAATAAATTGATTTTGAATATAACAACACAAAAACTTGCAGTTCTATTTACCACAAGTCCCATGGCTAAGATGGTAAAAAGCATGCTTACAGCAGCAATTAAAATGTCTGGATTTTGGGTAGATCCAGTGCGAGCCGTCATGGGTATGGTTGCGCTCAAAAAGACATGACCAACATAGGCCAAGAAGAGAAAAGACATAATCTGGCTGAGCATGACCAATATAGTCCAGTAATAACCTTAAAGAGAAGTGGGATATAAAAAAAGTTTTTATGCACAATTATAAAGTTTACCTTTTTCATGCAACTTTGTGACTAAATTGAGTATCAAGGAACACACATAGAAGAATATGGAAATCATAAGTAAGTAAGATGAACGCACGCCCATAAACGTTCCTACTAGACACAAAAGGGCTAGAATAACGCAATGGGAATGTAACACCATCTGTACCTTGAATGGTTGCGAAAACTTATCCTGCTAAAATGAAATAGAGTAAATTCATGTATTTGAATCTCATAACTATCACAACTCACATTGCGACTAAAGCTCAAGTAGAGTAAAGTCGGTGCAGTCAGCCCAAATAAACATGGACATATATACAAGCCTAAAACCATCCACTTGTGCGTAAAGTATGTCATAGCATGATCGCCACTATCGAACAGTATCGACATAAGAATCGGCAAACCGGCACCAACAACGAAATCCACCACGTGAAGCACAAATATTAAGCCAAAGACACGTGCCACTTTCCCCAATGACTCGTGGGATGAGGCAGCCATACGCCAAAGTGACAGTGCCACAACTATGAGAGCAGCCACTGATATGCAGCAGTTTATTATAGTTCCTTGGGTTTCGGTGTAAAATATAAAGAATAGTCCGAGGAAATCATAGAAGACCACATTTCCATCGGCATGTGCCTGTAAAAGATTGTATAGGAGAGTGATAAGTTGATAGAAAGAAACAAGTGAGAACACTTTTACCGCAGTATTTTCCAGTTCAGGTGCATCGGCGAAAGCGCGTGTCAGACCCAGTATATTATCGCCAGTATTTTGAAGAGTACCACGTGGTATTACATCAAATGTGTCGTATTTAGTGTGATAGACATAGCCGTTATAGGTGTGAGCAATATCAAGACCTGAAAGGTGAAGTTATTGGAGCGAGCGAGCGAAGCTCCCATGGAACAGCTTGTTTGAAAAATGTTAAACAAAGCATGTCTTCTAAATAGGTTAACCGATTTAAAATTTTTTTTTCTAAATTGTTCTTCGCCTTTAGTACTATTTCCCAAGGAAGCCAAAGTTTCGAAATTCTATTTAGTTTACAAGTTAGTTGAAAAAATATTTCCATATATTTCGTTGTTGTTGTAAGCTGAGTTCAGTTTGCTTATGGCTTACTGCTTCTTATTGCTTTTGCAATGCAAGCAAAACAAATGTATGTATCTGTCAGAAAACCGATCGACATGGAAGGACAATTTCGCGTTTGATGTCGGTGTACGATTACAAAGTATCAATAATAGTGAAAAGTGGTAGTGTTCAGAATATTCAGCATAAATTATTATTAATTGATTATTAATTTTACATTTTTGTGCCTTTTGTATGGTAAGTAATTTTATTTATTTATTTATTTATTTTAGTCTACTGATTATGTATCTTACAGACTATTATAAAGATAACTTAATAAATTATGCCATTAATTAAAGAGTATAAATAAATTTAGTCTAAAACGGTTTTCATCAACATTAAAATTAAGAATTGGAGAGATCGTATTACATAACCGTAAGCACCTTGCGACTGGCTCATTATATGCATAATTTGTCGCGTGCGTTGTCTCACAAAACCGACGGTTTACTCTCAAATCCCTAGGAGCAACATAACTTTGAAAAAGGTCAGATAGTTCGGGATAGACTAATTTTCCACTTAGTAATTTAAACACAAACATTATAGAGAAAAATGATCTTCTATCCTCTAATGATTGTAAACCAAGTAGCTTGCGCTTGGCTACGTAAGAGGGCATAATATCTGACCATTGCATTTTTGAAAATGTGTATTTCGTAAAAAGTTTTTGAATTCGTTCAATGCGATTTGAAGAAACATTATAATGCGGGTTCCATACAACTGAACAGTAATCCAGTCTACTTCGCACAAATGCCACATACAAAGCTTTAAAAGATGAATGATCACTAAAGTCCGTTGTGTTTCTTTTTATAAAACCTAACATTGAATAAGCTTTTGCTGTAATGAAATCTATATTAGCGTTGAATTTTAATTTAACCTCAAATATAACTCATAAATCTTTTATTTCATATTGACGGTTTAAACAATAGTTCTTTAAGTTATAATAAAAATAACTGGATTTGACTACATGTTAAATGAAACCAAATTGCATTTATTTTTATTTAAACAAAGATTATTTCTACTGCACCAACCTTGAAGACTAGTCAGATCATCTTGAAGCTTTAAGCAGTCCGAAATATCAGCTACTTTAAGAAATATCTTGACATCGTCTGCAAACATAAGACATTGCGAATGCTTAATAAATTGTGGTAGATCATTTATAAAAATCAAAAAGAGTAAGGGTCCACAATGGGAGCCTTGTGGAACACCAAATGTTGCATTTATAATAAAATTTGATCGATATGAATCTATTTGAACAAATAATTTTTTTCACGTAAATAACTACCAAAAAATTTTAATAGAGAATCTTTTATCCCGAACTTTTGGAGTTTATAGAGTAAAATATTGTGATCAATCTTATCGAAAGCTTTAGAAAAATCAGTATAGATAACATCTAACTGAGAATGTTGTTCCATTGCTTTTGAAATGCGATTTGTAATCAACAATAAGTTCGAACAAGTTGACTTTCCTGGTAAAAATCCATGTTGACATTTATATTAATCTAATGAAAATTTATCGAACCACTCAAATTTCTATAAAAAAAAAAAATACATATACAGAGTGTCCAGTATAGATAGGGATGCCAGACTTACTGTTTTTCGCAGTACACATACTGTTTTTTTTCAAATGTACTGTTTTCTGCATAGCACCTAAAACAGTACCAAAAAGTACTGTTTTTTACTCTTTGTACTGTTTTTTGTACTGCTTTCTTTTTGTTATTAAAAAAAAACAAAATAAAATATTTTTCAGTGTTTGATCACAAAAATTTGTTCAGTGTATAAAAAAAATTATGATTTGAAACACCCTGTTACAAAAGACGTCAAATGTTTACAACATTGTTATGTTATTATCATAATCCAAACAAAAGAAACAGCACAATCAACTGAATAATAAATATATGTATATATTGCGAGAAGATTTAATTTAGCGGACATTTTACACCACGGTAAGATATATTTCGAATTTTTGTTTATCCTAGTTTAAAAAATACATTTTCAGAAATGGAAAGCGAGGAGAATATTTCAGATGATATATTATTAAATAGCTCGAGCACAGATGTTGAAGAAGTAAGTTGTCGATCATCTTCTAAACAAAAAAAGAGAGCACGGCGTAAAAACAAATTCCAAGATAGCTGGAAAAGCAACTTTAATTGGATTACTAGAGCTAATGACGAGTTTATGGCAAAATGCATATCTTGCGGCGTTTGTTTTTCTATTGCTAATGGGGGTATCTTTTAACTAAATCTTTTTTAACTAAATAAAATTTAAAGTTTTATAAATACTTGTTAAAGTATTTCGTAGTTTCAGTTATGATCTCATGTTTTTGTTTTGTTTATGTTATTTTTATGTAATTTCTTATGTTTAAATATGTTTACTGGAATAAAATGTTATGTTTTTATTAAAAGAAAATGTACTGTTTTTTTTAATTGTACTGTTTTTTTTTGTTGATGTACTGTTTTACCAAATTTTAATTCTGGCAACCCTAAGTATAGAGTAACTTCGGGTATTGTGATATGGTCGGGTAATGTGATATACCAGCATATTTTGTTAAAAATACAAATTTTGGTTAGAATATACATGTAAACGTAACGGTAACGGAAAAAAGACACATTCTGCAGTTTTGTGCGCGCTTTCATTCGTTGTGTTTATTCTTATTGGTAAGAAATTGTTTCGTTGATGAAGTCGCTAATTTTTTTGAGTTACGAGAAAACTGTTTATATAAATTTGTTAGTGTTTGAATACAGTTATCCATTATTGAGTTGAGTTCTTTATTTTCTAAAGTGTATTTCTATAAAAATAGCCTGATTGTTTTGAAAGCCGAATTCGGCTATTGTGATATATTCAAAGTTGGGTAATGTGATATACCCCTCTCAGTAATTAATTATAAATTATTATTATAATAAATTGCAGATATTGCCAAACAAAGTACAGACGCGTAAGAAGGATCCAGAAGGAAGGAAAAAGGTTATTTTTGCAATCAGAAAAGGAGCAATGGTCTTACTGGTGGCGTCAAAGACATTCGGAGTTCCTTTGCAACGCTATAAAGAGCAGCTAGCAGTGATAAACCTATCAGCGATTTAAGCTTTTTTTTAGGTTCTTACTTGCGTATTCGTATTCAGTTAGTTTTGTTTATATTTTTTTTTCACCGTGTGATATGGTATATCACATTATTCGAACGTGTTATATCACTTTACCCACAAATTCATTAAGGGGGGTTAAATGGCTTTTTTTATATGGCTATTGTGTTGAAAAATCTCTAAATTGAGTAACGCAATAGAGCTCTGAAGTCGTAATACACTGCACAATGCATCAGAAAACTATCCTGTGTAATGCTGTGTAAGCTAACGTACGAAAATTACGACTAATTTCAAAAATAAAAATACCTATATCACATTACCCGAAGTTACTCTAAGAGTACGAATATTTACGGAGGTGAAAGAGGAGGTTCAGTTAAGCAAAAAGTCGTATGGTAGGGGGTCTATTTTTGCACCCTAAAACGGGATTCACTGACCAACTTCAGCAAGTTTTGCAAGTTTTTTTAAATAAAGTTTTGAAAAATTTTTGTGCTCTATCTATCTCCACACTCAATGGGAGGCAATGAGTTGGCCTTTCTAACGGTGTATCAAAAAACCCACCCAAACTATCCATTACTGAGCTGTGATCATGTGAAGATGAAAAAAGTCAGTTGAAACTACAAAATTTCAAGTTGCAGCGCAATTTTCTCAGAATTTCGCTTAATAAATCAAAATATTTTTAACATAAAACTTGTGATATACATATTTAATTTTATTTAATTTTAATTTTTGAAGTACAACTAAAATTCTTATTTTTAAAGATATATTTATGATTTTCAAGTCATTAAAGAAAGCTAAATAAATCAAATATTTGATGCTAAAAAAGATTTAATCTACTACTCGAAACTCTGAGAAAATTGCCGTCAAACTGGAATTTTTATTGTTTCAACGGATTCCTTTCATCTTCACGCGAGTACAGCTCAGTAACGGATAGGTCAGGTGGGTTAATTTATATAGCGTTAGAAATACAGAAATAAGAAATGAGTTCTTAAAATAAGTTTTGCATGGGTTATATTTTCTGCTATTAACAGTATGAATCAGTTATGAAATAACAGTTAACTTCGTAACTCCTAAGGGTGCGGAAATAGACCCCCTCCCATACAATTTTGTGCTTAACTCGGCCTCCTCATTCACCTCCGTAAATATTCGTACTTTTTACCATCGCACAGTGAGAAATTATGGCAATCTAGCGGAACTTTATTAAATTTTCGAAATATTTCAAATGTAAAAAAGAACTAGTGCTCTACAAAGTTGAATGCCTATAATTTAAGAATACAACACAAATTTTAACCGTTACTCCTGCATAATATCTGTAAAACATCACAGAACGAGACTAAAGCCCCAAATGGTTTAATATCAAGCAGACGCTCTTTGGCATATGCCTCGATGAAATTTGATTGCTACAAACAAGTTCTTCAGCATACAACAAAAATTTTTACATTTTTTATTTTTTATTTATTTATATTTTTTTATTTTTTTTACAACTTTTATTGGCTTTTTACATATATTAGAAGTATAAAATTATCGTTTTTAATTAATTAATGGTTTTTTATTTCGTGATGTGCTTATAAAAAAGTTCTTTAATTTTGAAAGTGCGCAAATAAATTCAAATTTTTCGATAGAGTTTTTTTATAGAATGGAATCAACTAGCGCCTAAATTTTAACGCAGTTACGAAAGGGGTCTTATCATACTCAAAACTGTATCTAACCATTGCTACATTTTGCAACCCCGATTTTTATTTTAACTTGACACTATGAGCCGTCACATCTCAAATTTATCAATTTTTGAGATTTGGGATCAGCTTTCTAAAGCAAACAAAGCAAACGAGAAATAATATCTCGTTAAATGGAAGAATTTGGTATTTTAGAACTATCAAAGGACTCTCATATATCTTTGAAGACCTTTATAAAAACTTGGGTAAGCACCATTGACAAGAAATGGGCACAGTCAAGTAGAGTTCGAGAGAGGTTTTTGAAAAAAAAATCATATCTGGCTTTCAACCGACATCAATTTTCCAACAAATCTTTTGGATGGCTTTCTTTCTTCAAGTAACTCTTGCAATAGAAGTGGAAGGCCAAGTAAACAATTTGAGGAATGCAGCTTAAAAGTTCAATCCCGAAAACTTTTAAAGTTTTAGTTGACTCTTCAAGTCTAGAAGAGTTAACAAAAGCTGTCGAAATTAAGTTGTACAAAACTGGTAAGTGAGATGCGGTCGCAATTGCCAGGGAATTAAGGTCTTCTTCTTCTACTGCAGGTACAAAATATAAAAGAATGAAAAACAAAGCTTCCAAGAAGCCTCCAGCAATGAACCCAGATAAGGCTCTGGCATTAATTGTGGATGCTTATCTATCCACAGGCCAATACAATGCTATACGGGATCAAGCCAGTGAGTTTTAAAGTAAATTATATCCACCTTATTGCAGAGTTATAGAAGCAAAAAAAAAAATGTGTTATCCTTCAGGTATAAATATAACTGAAATTTCAGCAGAAATACCTTTACAATCGCTTATTGATCACACTGCAATGCGACTATGTAAAGGTCAAGAGCAAGCTCTTAAAAATCATACAAGTACCATGATCTTGTCATGATTGCAAAATTTGGGTGTGATGGGGCAGTACTGAGCAGATACAGGCAAAAATTTTCTGACAGAAATTGTACGGGCAAAACTCTTTTTAGTATATGTATGGTTCCATTTCAATACAATGATGACCATACAATATGGACTGTCTGAATGATCGACTTTTTATTGATTAGTGGGCGGTGAAAGGGGGTGTGGCTACCTTTGGTTTTGTAAGTATTTCGAACTTGGAAACATTCTACTGCCAAAATTTCAGCGCAATTGGCCCAGTAGTTTTGGAGTCTTAATGATTTCTTAAAAGTGGGCGTAGATATAGTGCGACCAAGCCCATTTTTAGTACAGTTGCCCACAGTAACCATACGCACTAAACTACCATTTTAACTAAACTACGGGCAGAATTAATAAAGTTTCGCTAGATTGCCATAATTTCGCATTGCACTCAAAAATTATTGTTCTTAAAATCAATGAATCGCGTTCATAAACTGCAATTAATTGATTTTAATGGACAATTCATTTTCACAATGAATGAATTCATAAACTATTTTTGTGTTTAATGATTGCGTTCATTGTCTATATGAATAAGCGTTCATTAAATTTAATCTTCGATCGTGACAGTAACTTTATGATTTCTTACATTGTACCAATGAACCAATACATTAAAATTAAAGTATACACTATTGGACAATTTAAAGTGCAATTGACTACACTGTAAAAGTTGTGATAAAAAAAAGATTATAAGAGAATTTCTAAAAAAATAAACTTCTACTATTCCGTTATTCCTACATCTGCGTGGTTTTCTTTGAAATAAAAAAAAACACGTGTTTAGTCTTATCTTGCTGCGCTGGAGACAATATTATCAATTGGGGCTATTTTTCAGTTGGCCAAAATAAAGTGCAATTTTGTTTTGTGCAAATAATTCTTTTTATTATTGTAAAATATATAGTAAAATATCGAAGGTAAGTTCTTTTAAAATGTGAATACTTTCATAATATTTGAATATTTTTTTTTTATTAAAAATTTACAGTGCATTAACATAACCTTAAAGGTCCAACCACTCTAGAAAAAATAATATGAAACCATTATCAAAAGAAGTGAAAGATTTGTTAGTAGAAGACCGAAAAAATGGCTTAACTTACAAACAATTGGCAGAAAAATATAAACTTTCTCTGTCAGGAGCAAGAAAAATTTTAAAAATGTATGAAAAACGAAATTCAAATGAAAGTTTTAAGAAACTCTGTGGCAGAAAACGTAAGACTTCTGAGCGTGATGATCATCATATCACAGTTTTGGCAAAAAGAAACCCATTTATTTCATCCAGAGTGATAAAAGATGAAATAAAATTAAGTGTGTCATCCCGTACCATACGCAGAAGGCTACATGAGGTCGGATTAAAGAGCTTCTTCGCAAAGAAAAAGCCACTGTTACGTGCTGCGAATATTAGAAAGAGATTGGACTTCGCTAAGAAATATATTAATATGCCAAAAACATTCTGGGATAAAGTAATCTGGTCAGACGAGTCGAAATTTGAATTAAAAAATGAAAAACGGCGAAAACGTGTGTGGTGTGAGCCTTCGCAAAGACTAAAGTCTAAAAACTTAACCCATACTGTTAAGCATGGTGGAGGAAGTCTTATGGTATGGGGCTGCTTTTCGTCGCTAGGAGTAGGTAGACTGGTTAAAATCGACTCAAAAATGACTGGAGAGCATTACGTTAATATTTTGAGAGAAAATCTTAACAGTAGTGCTGAGGAAATGTGCTTGGGGGACTTTATCTTTCAGCAGGATAATGACCCCAAGCACACTAGTAAGGTGGCAAAAAATTATTTCCGTGATAATAACATCGAACAACTAGATTGGCCGCCACAAAGCCCAGATTTGAATCCTATTGAACACCTATGGACCATTCTGGATGATAAAATTTCAATAGAATCACGTACCAATATTCCAGCATTTTGGGATAAAATGCAAGCCGAATGGAGGGCGATTCCGAAAAATATAATGCAAAATCTATCTGCAAGTATGCCCAACAGACTTAGAGAGGTCATTACCAACAAGGGAGGAGCAACCAAGTATTAACATTTTATTAAGTTAATGTGTTTTATACAAATATTTTGAATTTGCACTTTATTTTGTCCAAACATACCTTTTACTTTGTTTAGTTTTGTTAAATTTATTAAAAATATTGAAGTCATACATACCTGCTTTTTGTTTTTTTTTATCATAAAATAAATGAAATAAATAAATTTACTCAAGTTTTAAACATTAAAATTAAATTCAATTAATTTTTCTTCAACGAGAGGAAACATACATTGAATTGCACTTTATTTTGTCCAATAGTGTATATTCATTAAACTCAAATTTAAAGAAAACGTTCCTACAGACAATGAACGCATTCATTGTGCCTATGTACAAAAACTAAAATTTTAGTAAGTATCTATAGATTTTAATTATTTAAGAACGCGTTTATACCGACAAAGAACGCGTTCATTCCGACAAACAACGCGTACATACCGACAATGAACGCGTTCTTTAACTGCTGTGCATGTCTTCTTAAACTGTTGGTAATAACGGTGAAATGCTATTGAGAAGCAATGCTTCAGGTTCAATTCAGTTTTGTTAAAATTTTGTGCTGACAAGTTGTGTTGTGAATAAAAAATTGCATAAAAAATTGAATATAAGACTGAATTCGATAGCTGCTGGCAAGCCTGTAGTCACTTTAGGCTAAATGAAATAGTAGGAAAAGATGTATCACTATCAGAAATTTTTTGGAAATGGCAAGAATACAAAAAACCTAATGGATATCGCTTAGTAAAATGAACTAAAATGAAAAATTTTTTTCTGAATATAATTATTTTTTTTCCTCCATACAGATAGATAAGGATTTTTGCTTAGCTTTTGATAACCATTCAGACTTCTTCACTGGCTGGTCAGATAATTTCATCAACATTACGAACTTCATGTCAAAGGATAACCATGTAAAAGACAGACAAGTCAAATCGATGATTGACAAATTAAATGGGAGTGATAATGATAATGGTACGTAATTTAATGTTTAAGTTTTATATAGAGTTATCGTGGTAGTTCATTGTAAATATAATGAGGGTATTCACAAGGTGTCCTAAATTTGTACAATGTAAGTGAAAGGATTTTCTCATTTTCTCCTTTATTAGTAAAGCGATTTTTTTTTAAATTTTGCTTGCATATTTTGTTTATAGTTTTTGGATTGGAATTTCTTATTTGGAATTTCACACAATTCCAATTAAACATACAAGTAAAATTTCTAATAAAGGAGAAAATGAGAAAAACCTTTCACTTACAACATTTAACATTGTCATGTGAAACCAAAAAAGCCGTAAGTTACATGTCAAAAATTTTATAGGAGAAGCAAAAACATTCTGAGTGTCATATCAGGAATTTCGGATTTATGACTGTTTTATTGATCCTCAGTTAAGTTTTTGATGCGTAGGGTAAGCAAATGCCATACATATCATTATTTGGTTTAAATAAGGAAAAATAATAAGACAAATAATATGAAATAAAATAAAAGTTTGCATTTACGGCTTTTAGAATTTTGTTAATAAAAACGTCGTTTTAAGCTGAAGGAGTGTATAATTTTGCAGAAACATGTATTTTGATACGGTGCATCTTAATGAATCAAAAAATCGATTTTGAATTTTTTGGTAACTTACGCCTTTTTTATTTCATATGATGACATACAACTTCAAGACACCTTGTGAATACCCTCAATAACTGGCATTTTCAACTTAAAATAATTTTCATGGCAAAAGATAACAATATTTATTTGTTTTTTTGTGTATTAAGTTGTATTGTTGAACCTTTCGTCTGTTGACTTATCCAAACCTAATGCTTTTGAGAATGTCAGTTCTTGCTTATTCAAAATGATAGTTTTTAAATTCTCGTGATTAAAACATATGCTTATATATAATTAGATTGCGCTGCTGTACAACTTTTATGGTGCCTTCACGCTTATCTGGTTCCAACTGAAGAAGTTGTTAAAAAGGACAACAATGGAAAGAAATCAATCGTGAAATTTACAATAAGAAGCTCTCAAGAAGAATTTATTTTCGTTGGAGATAGCGCGCAGGAAATAGAGGATCACATAGCTTTTTTAAAAAGTAAGTCCGACAGTATTCAGAAGTTTATACTAGCTATTGGAAGCAACAATCTCTCTTCGTTTACACATTTTTACGTGTATCTGGATGGTGTAAAATTTTTGTTTACAAATTTCCTAAGAGCAGTAGATATTTGTTTTAAAATATTCCATTTATTTAATTTAAAGTACCCCTCGGCATGTTCTCTAGTTTGGGAGTTCATTGCGGAACAATTTTACCGCATTAAAAACAAATCACAATCCTCTAAAATGTCCATATTGCTTGAAGCATTAAAAGAGTAAAATATTTGGATTATCCTTTCGGTTAAATAATTATTTCACGTCTCTCATTTGTATCTATCAATTTAATTTGAAAATTATCTAAAGTCTGAAAAATCTTGTACATCCAGGTTTAAAAAATATACAATTTAAAAATTTGTAGTGAAATCGCTTATGTAAAATCACAGAATTGTGTCACTGCGTACGTTTTATTTGCCACCTCTTTTCCAACGTGCTGTATTAGTTATAAAAAAAATTATCAACATAATTTTTATTAAAAAAGAATTAGTTTTATGTTATGTTTGATTTATGTCCTTCTTCTTCTTTATATGAATATATCTACATTTATTATATTAACGAGTATATGAGTTACTATTAATTTTAATTTAAAAATGTAAATGAAAAACAAATGTATATTTAACTTGATTTACTTAAGGATTAGAATAAAAAAATATAAATTACAAACAATATTCCTAAATCTTTTATTTGCAATAAAATCTTTTTTGCAGTGTATTATCGAAATAATTTAATAAAATAATGAATGGAGTTCATTAAATCAATGACTTCTTTCTTATTATCAATGAAACAATATATTTTTCATTGAGTCAAAGAAAATGTTCATTGGTTGTATAAATACCGTACTTAAATATTAATATTTTATAAATATTTTCTTTAAAACCAATGTATTGTTCATTAAGCCAATGAATATGTTCATTGGCTATATGAATAGCATATTTAAATATCAATATTTTTATGAACATGTTCTTTAAAATCAATGAATTTTTCATTGAGACAATGAATATATTCACTGGTTGTATGAATGCCATACATTAAAAACAACATTTTTTGAACCTGTACTTTTAAATCAATGTATTATTCACTGAGCCAAAGAATATATACATTAGCTGCATGAATAACATACTTTAATCTCAATTTTTTCATGAATCTGTACTTTAAAATCAATGTATGGTACATTGTCTATAAGAACAATATACATTGGCTCAATGAACAGTACATTAACTTTTTGGGTTTAATGTACGGTTCTTAAAAAGCATGAACGGGTATACATTGAACCAATGAACGCGTACTTTGACGCAAAATTAATGATTTATTCTTATGGACAATGAATTTATTCATTGATTTCATGTAGCTTATTGGTTCAGTGTGTGCATCGGTGAGGTTGTTAAAATTGTGTATAACCGTTGCGAAAGTGACCGATTTATAGAAGAATTTCCTTTTTGCATTTTGGTCAAGTTTCCCAATTATTCTGGACATCAGAGTTGTTGTATCAAAATACAACAACTCTGATGTACTACCTATTCCTCTTGTTGTAGTTTAACAACAAACATTTTAACTCGCAAGCAATTCCCACTACAACTTGCTTATGCCATTAGTATTCATAGATCGCAGGGATTAACTCTCGATCAAGCAGTTGTCAATATTGGCATGACGAAACGGAATCTCTCCATTTTTTTGAGACAACACAACATAATATCTTTACTTTTATTGTTTGGGAAAATCTTTACTTTTATTGGAGCGAGCGATCCAACTTAAATGCATTTTCAACGTACCGATTAATGTAGCCAGCTTACGAGTTTGCTAAGTAACTGCTGCTCCTAGTTAATATTATCTTATTTAACAAAATAAACTCATTTCAAAAACATTTCCCTAGTGTTGTTAAAAAAGATCATAATTAAAAAAAAAAATAAAAAAACAATTTAAATCTTAAACGGGGAAGTTTGTCAAAAGTATGTATTGTCAAAATGCTGTAATTTTTACAGTATTTTTAAAATACAGTTTGTTTAAAAACCTGTGTTTTAGTGTACTGTTTTTTTAAAAATTTTCTTTCAAAAAGTCAACTCTCCATTTACAATATTTTAACTGTATTTGGGATACAAAAAGGTTTCTTTTTAAGATGAAATTATTTGTCCTTGTACGGAAAATTGTTATTTTAAGCTTATTTACCTTAGTTGTTCTGAGTCCATATTTTGCAGAATTTTGGCATACAGAATTTTTTAACACAGTTTTATGCTAATGCAGAATTTTGTATACAGAATTTCACACATACAGACAACTGCCCTTAAACAGATATAGGAAAAGCCTGAGATGTAATTTTTCACGAAAGTAAAGTAAAAAAATTAAAGAAGATATCGTTACCAAAACTATCCTCCTAATAAATCATGGAAAGGACAATAAACACAACTGAAACGTTTTTTTAACTATGATTGGCTATGAATGTGAAAAATTTGCGCATGGGAAATCCATATCATCTACACTGTTTTTTGTAAGGTATATAAAAGCTAATATGCTGAGATTTTAAGATATGTACTGTAATTATTTCCGTTTGATACATAAACTTAACTTTTTTCTTTGATGTTATTGTTCCTTAGACCAGATGTTATTAAAAAATTGATATATGTTCATTTTATCGTTAGATTTAGATAATTACCAGGCACATTTCCAAAATCCCTCCATACGCGAAAATCAGTCTCAGATGGTATTAATTTGGCCTGAAAGACTTCCTCAGCCAAAGTGTTTGCATATGGGTGCTTTACATGCTTGCTGTAATACTTTAGGAGAGAGAGAGAGAGAGAGAGAGAGAGAGGAGAGAGAGAGAGAGAGAGAGAGAGAGAGAGAGAGAGAGAGAAAGATTTAGTACTAAAATTGATTTAAAATGCAATTCATGGTAAATCTAGGGAGGTATCTAAAATCCCCAAAACCAAAATTCTAAAACAAAAATCCTTAGTATTTCGTTTAGGTTTTAATCTAAGCCGATATTTAACTTAATCAAAATATTTAAAAAGTGTCTACAACGATATACTGTCAATATGATAAAAAAGCGTTACTTTTTAATGTATTTTAGTATTTAAGTATGTCAAAATTATGTATAAGCTTAGACCAACCTAAATATATGTATTTCAAAATGCATTTAATTAATTTGTTATATAAAACAAAGATATATACAAATGTAATGAAACAAAAGTTAACGACTGATTCCCCTGCACCAGAACCTGAATGTTCAAGCTCCATGACGGAACTGGAGGCTAAGATGACTACTAACGGAATAGATGCTGAGAGTAGTTCAGATTAATCTCAACCACTCGAAGGCTGCGTTCGCCAGCTTGATCATCCGTCTAAATAAGTATGGAGAAGACATCGTCCTGATCCAGGAGCCATGGGTAGTCTGCGGCCTGGTATGCGGACTCAAGACTCCATCATATAAGTTAGTGTACACAAGAGCACAAGGTAAGTCCAGAACGTGTATTCTAATCAAAAAAACCTTGAGTGCATTTACTCACCACGAAGTCCTCCCGGATGACAACATTTCAAAATTGGTCTTCACTGCAGAATCAGCAGCAAAAGGGCTCATCATAGGGTTCGATGCAAAATGCTCATCTCATGATCTGGGGAAGTTCAGACACTTACGAACGGGGTGTGTCTCTTTTTGATTTTAACCTTAATACCCATGTTAACATAAGTAATGTAGGTTGTTAAAATTAACTAATGAACCGACATTCATTATTGGTAATATGCAGGAAATCTTAGATATTACCCTTGCCTCTGACCCAATCTGATCCAATAGGATCTAATAGGATAAGGAACTGGAGAATTTCAAAGAAACACTCCTTTTCAGACCATAGATATATGCTATTTGATGTTGACAATTTTGTTACAAAACGAAACAACTTTCGCAATCTCAAACAAGTGAACTGTCATCTTTACTTAGACACGTTAAAAATAGGTCTCTCAACTGGACCATTGAGTCGTCCCTCCTGTAAACAGTCGTTAGACTACCTAGTTGGTAGTCTCACGAATTCCATTAATAAATATCTCGATATCGCGTGTCCGCTAAAAACACCAAGGGGATAGCAAAAACCACCCTGGTGGAACGGAGGAATCGAGGAGCTCCGAAAAAAGCCCAGAAAACTCTTCAACACGACAAAGGCCTTAAGATTCACAGATACGTGGACGGACTATGAAGTGGCTCTAAAAGAATACAAGAATGATTTGAGAAAAGCACAAATACAATACTGGAGGGTCTTTTGTGAAAAAGTAACACACACCTAAGAAGTCAATCCAAGCTTCATGAAAAATGATGATGGTACTTGGACCACCAACAGTGTGGAATCTCTGAATACTTTAGTAGAAACCCACTTTCCGGGATACACAGAGATATGTAACGCTCCAATTTAGGAAGATCAACTACCATCTGTGAGCAGATCCCAAAAATAATTACACTAACAAAGCTCGAATGGGCAATCAGTAGCTTCAAACCGTTTAAGTCACCAGGACCAGATGGTATAGCTACCATTAGAAATAAAAAGTCATATGGCATAATTAAGGAGTGGCTTTTGTTTATTTACCAAAGCTGCCTTAACCCAAATTTCATTCCCAAACGTTGGCATAATGTCAAGGTTAACTTTATGCCTAAGGCAAGCAAAAGCTCACAATGATGCTTTTTTGAGCTATTACAAATGTGCTGACGGAGATAACGACGGATGCCGCGCTGATAGAACTTATAACTCAAATACTGGTAGGCAGGATTATAAGTGAAAATATTGGAGCGGCTTCCACGCTAAGATCTGTACCAAGGCAGATCTGATGGGTTTTCTCGCCTCTACTCTAAAATCTAGCAGTAAATGAACTGCTAGTAAAACGGAAACTAGAGTGGTGTAGGGTGATAGTTTATGCCGATGACGTTGAGATTTTTACCTTTGGAAAATACTTATCAACTTTATGAAACATTATGCAAAACTGTCTTAATATTCTAGTTAACTGAACTTTCAGGTGTGGGCTAAGCGTAAACACAAATAAAACTGAATGCCTGTTAAATCAGTCCTCCTAAATTGGGAAAAACCAAGACTAAGCTTTTAAGATCAAGCAAAATACATGGGCCTCATACTGGATAGGAAACTAAATTGCCCTAATTGCCTCACTCATGGAAAAAGACAGTAGGTAGCAAGTGAGGTTTTCATCTAAGAGTTACTCACTGGCTATATACAGCAGTTATAAGGCCAATCTTGATATATGGTGCTTTTGTCTGGTGGCATGCACTTGAAAAACAGACTCACCACAACTCTCCGTAAAGCTCAAAGATCAGCTGATCTGCGCATCAGTGGAACACTAAGAACCACTCCAACATACGCATTAGGCATTATTATGGATTATAAACGAAGCCATCCGCCTAGGAGCCACCTTCCATGTATAAGGACAAGTGTACCAGGAAATAAGGTACACTAAGACATTCTTGCATTAAAAACTGCTATACCTAGGTACATCGACTACATCACACAAAAACTATCTTTTGAAAGAAAGTTCGATGTATCCATTTCCTCTCGGGAAGAGTGGGTTAATTTGGCTTCAGGTAAATTAGATATCTTCAGTGGATATCTGCATACTATCTGCTAGTCAAGCCACTTTGAAAGCCTTAGAAACTGTTCAAATAACATCTGAAACAGTTCTCAACTGTCACAGATCTCCTAATGAGATGACAAAGCAGTTCAGAATTTTTCTGTGCTGAATTCTCAGACATAGGGATTTTCTTGGTAACTGCAAATCAGATGAACTCGCTCGTAGAGGTACTACCAAACAATTATCTACTGATAAGGCAAGCTTTGGTATTCCACTCACTACATGTAAACTTCTTATGCGGCCCATACACGCTGCAACCAAAATATTAGTGGAACTGTAACCAGATTACGTCTTTTTTAAGACATTTGATACACATGCTGCGATGGTTGCAGCAATCCATTTTGCCATATACGCTGCAACGCAGCAACAACGCAGAAAAAAACAGCAACTGCGACCAACATATTAAATGATTTTAATTTTGCTGCAACCTGAGTTGCAACCGTCAATGAGTTGCGTAACTTTGACACACACGCTGCGACTTCATCGTGACAACTTTTAAAAACTTCCAAGTTACAATTCCAGCTTTGCTTTGGTTGCAACGTGTATGGGACCCATTACTCATGAGCTATCCTGCAATAAAACCAAGAGCAGGTTGACCAGGAAACAAGTGTGGGTCCGCCATCTAACGTTTTTTTTTCAACTAGTGCTTATTTCGTGAATGGTAACACTTAGCTCATGTCTGATTCGACAAATAATTAGTTTTATTCTTCCGCTGAACGAATATGGTTGTGTATACGCTTGAACAATGCTGGGAAATATTGCGACATTACTTTGAAAATCATGGTAATGTTGCAGAATGTGTGCGAAAATTGCGTACGGATTTTGGAAGAAGAGAAGCACCGTCAGATCCGTATGTTCGTTATCTTGTGAAAAAAGTTAAAGAAACTGGCATCCTCATCGATAAACCAAAGCGTGAAAAACCAAAAGCAGTGCGTACACCCGAGAATATTGCTGCTGTGGCAGAAAGTGTGCGTGAAGCGCCATCAACATCAATTCACCGTCGTTCTCAACAATTGAATATTTCGGAGACATCATTGAGACGAACTTTGCATGAAGACCTTGGTATGGCGCCATACAAAGTCGAATTGGTTCAGGAGTTGAAGCCAACTGACCATCCAATGCGTTTTCGTTTCGCTAAGTGGGCCTGCGATCGACTTACAGAAGATGCCGATTTTGCCAAAAAAATCATCTTTTCAGATGAAGCTCATTTTGATCATGGCGGGTATGTAAACAAGCAAAATTGTCACATTTGGGGCACAGAAAACCCGCACGCATACATTGAAAAGCCGCTGCACCCAAAACGAGTCACGGTTTGGTGCGGATTTTGGTCCAGAGGCATAATTGGGCCATTTCGCTTCGAAAATGAGCAAGGAGTGGCCGTTACAGTCAATGGCGATCGTTATCGGACCATGTTGCACGAATTTTTGTTCACAAAAATTGAAGAGGAGGATATTGGCAACATTTGTTTCCAACAGGACGGCGCTACGTGCCACACAGCCGAAGCTACACTCGATGTTTTGCGCCCTGTTTTTGAAGATCGCATTATCAGCCGCAGAGCTGATGTCGTTTGGCCACCTCGGAGCTGCGATTTCACACCGTTGGACTATTATTTGTGGGGTGCCCTCAAAGATAAGTGTTACGCCGACAAGCCAGAGACAGTTGACGCTTTAAAGGACAATATTCGTGAAGCCATTGGTGAAATACAGCTGCACACAATCGATAATGTGCTTAAAAATTGGACCGATCGTGTAGGCTACTGCATGGCCAGCCGAGGCAGCCATTTGAATGAAACTATTTTTCATTATTAACCGGAAAAATTGTACTTTAAAATAAAAAAAAAATTTGAGAAAATATTCAGTAATTTTTTTTATAGTATTTTCAAAAAAAAAAAAGTTATTTGGCGGACCGTTTATAACGCTGCAAATCTGGCCCAAACTCACCCTTAAGCTGTCAAAAGAACTCATCTCACTTAGTAGAGACCACATCAGTACCAATGCAGGGGTCTTTACAGGGCACTGCCTGGTACTCAAACACGCTCAGAGGTTGAACATCCCCCACAACGACTTCTGCAGAAGCTCTAGAGATGAAGAGGAGGAAGAATCTACAGTACATTTCCTCCGTGCTTGTCCCGCTATGGCTCAAAAACACTTTCTTCACTTAGGCAACTTACTTTTCAATGACCTTGAAGAACTCTCAGAATCTTCGGTGAACCGAATCCTAGGCTTCATAAATAGCTGAAATTGGTTTAAATAGTGAAAGGCAAACTAACCCTTGGTATCACAATGGGCCTCATCGGCTTAAGTGTATTTAGAACTGTAACTGAAGTGTAACTGAAGTGTAACTGAAGTGTAACTGAAGTGTAACTGAATAAAGTTAAACTGAGAGCGAAATATTCACTGCTTTAGATTTTGGAATTTAAAGTTTTTGTTACTATTAACACGGGGTTTCTATAGCTTTTTTTAAAAAATTTTTGAATACATTTAATAGTTGATTATTTAGAAGGTTGACATTGAATTGACATTAACCCGATTGCAATTTATCTTAGTTAGTTTTCGTCATAAATGTATCTTTTCTAAGATTTTTAATTATCTGATAAAGGCAACAGCTTTTCTTTTTCAATATCTCAACTTTCTAAATAATGAGATATTGATATTACAGTACATTAAATATTATCGCAGTTTTCAAAATTTTTACAAGACTTCTCTCATACATTTATTATCGATCTTACGTTGAAAATAGCCGCAAGTTTAATAAAATATAAATTATTTTTGGTCTAGGAATTTTGTATTTGGGGATTAGGTGTTTAAGGTTTTTTCATGACATTAGGGGTTTTGTGTTGAGGGATTTTGTGTTTGGGGATATTGTAGCTCTCCTTAAATATTAAATATTAATTAATAAATATTAGAGGACATGAGCCGTTCAATGTCGACATAAAAGTAGTAAGTTCAGTTCTCGATAATTTGTGTTCAAACATTTGATAAGAAGCGCAACACAATTGGCCGAAACGCGGCCTAAGAAAAAAGATGCCGAGTTTATCTTATCTACGAAACATACTTTATCCAATAACCACTTGGCTGTCAATTACTATATTCATGACGGATTCACGTGTTTATGAATAAAACCATTTCGCATTTTGATGAAAGTAAAATAAGTAAACTAGCTTCAATTTCGGCAATAAAAGGCTAATTGAAGGCAATTAAAAAGGAAACCAATTTATGATGTCATTTATATACATAGAATGAAAAGAAATGAAAAAAAAAAAATGATAAAACTCAAGTGAAGTTTTACTTAATAAAACATGTGGAGATGGATATAAGACTGATCCAAAATGATTAAAAATACTTTTCAAACTTACTTTTATTAGCCAGGGATGATTTGGGCCGGATTGAAAGAGAATTTCCTTGTGTCCACTGCCGGCCGAATCTAAGTTTATGACAGCTCTGGAATTTAGACATATGTCCGTAATTTGTATTTGTAAAACTCCAACTACGGCAACTTACTTGCAGTTTTTGGCCCATTTGTGTTGCGTTATAAAGGCGTGTGCTGCCAGCAAGCCAATTTCTTCGGCACCGTTAAACAAAAATACTATTGGATGCATAAAAGTCTGTCTTGTGGTGGCTAGCACACGCAAAGTTTCCAACATAACAACCACCATAGTGCCATCATCACCGGTACCAGGACTACCTGGTTTCGAATCGAAGTGACTGTTGATCAGCAGGTACGATTGACTGGAGTTAGTTTTTGCACTGAATCTTACAGCAAAGTTCTGCAAGCTCTCGTACACGATAATAATCTTTCCGAGAGTGAAGGTACCCGATACCACTTGAATATCAATGTCCAAGTCAAAGAGGTCACTGTGCATGACGCTGCGAATTTTTTCAACCTCATCAATCAGCAGCTGCAGCGTGCGGTTCTCATTAGCAAAACTGCCCGCCAGTTTGGGTCCAATAGCATCAAAATCCAATAGTATTCGTTCGGCACGTTCTGCTATAAATTTTTCAGGATGTTTAGATTCATCTTCAAGGGTCAGTCCATCGGGCAGATGGAAAAATATAGGTATGACTACAGCAAAGAACAGCATCAACCAGAAGAGCAGAAACGCAGGTGCATAGTACCAGGGTACCTTTTCTTTGTGCTTTTTAAAAGATGACAGCATATTTTCTTCGGAGAGCTCTACCTTATCACCCAAGGAGGTTGTGATCTGTTGAAAATAATGTTAAAATTTGAAAATTTCAGTGGGATTTGATACTTTGGTAGATATCTCACTAATGCTTTATAAGACATTCTTAATCTATACATAGTTAAAACATCTTGAACTAAATTTTAAAATTTTTTGGATTACAGAACATCACAAAAAAAAATTCCTTTTTAATGCGAGAAAAGTTCAAAATTTTTTAATCCAAAAAGGACTAGTTTATAATCCACAAAAAGTTAAAAAAAAACAATATACATTAATATCAATTTAAAATAAAAAATTACTCTGACTATTTCATGACTTGAACACACGACCTCTGATTTGCTGGTACTCTCGACTAAGTCAGTTACCAAGGTTTCGCTTATTTTCATTACGAATGTGAGTAAGCTTTCTGGAAATTATTTACAATTTTTTAAGAAACTGTTTCTTAACAATTTCTTTATACAAAGCCTTAATGTAAATTCGTATTCCAAAAAAGAGTACTTTTTGGATTAAAACGTCCTTTAAACAAAAGTTTGGACTAAAAATTAGCCGTGTATCCTTATGATATTACACGAAAAACTTTTTAAACCTGCCGGCTCTGGTCATCAACTGAAATCTATTCCATTTGAGTAACCAACGCGAACTGCCAAAACAAATGGGGTTTTCGCAAAATTATTTTTTTTTTGCATTATAAACAAGTCTATGTTTTATAGAGTTTTTATTTTTATGACTATAGATATGAAAACCATTTAAAACCCAAACTGAAGGGTAGTTTTAAGAGAAAAAAAAAAACCAAAAAAATGTTCGCAGGCACTATATCACGCTGTATCCAATTATGGCGAGCATGGCATATTGATAAGAGTGAGTGACCCGTGTGCTAAGAACCACAGTAGCTTGGGCTTGAATCCCATCTGCGACAGAAAGTTTTATTCAACTGAATTTTTTCGATAAGGGTATTCAGAGGTAGTCTTGTTATGATGTTAGATTGTTGAAATTTTGATGTCGTGTGAACACACTCATTAAATTATTTTGCTACACCTACACTTTTGTCAAAATTAGATTGTTAACTGACAACAAAAATATTCAACACCGTACCAACACTCATAACAATAGGGTCGAGGTATTGCTAGAGTGTTGAGCTGTTGAAATATGACAGCACGTGCATTTTGTTGTTGAGTTGTTGAAATAATCAACACTTCAGCAATCTAACACCGTAACAAGACTACCTCTGAATACCCTTATCCTTTTATTATTCTACTGAAAATGTCAAACCTCAGAGAGTAAAATCTGTCATGCAAAGCTTCTTGAGAACATGAGTTGTTAGGATTCGGCATAAAACTCATAGGTTCATTTCTGTTTTCCAACATTTAATAACACGAAGCGTTTATTACAGAAACGAAATAAGTTCAGAAAATTGCATTTTTCGGGAAGAAATAAAAACAGTGTCATTCAAATAAATATATTTACAAGAATGTTGGAACCTTGAACTTCAGGAACCTAATTCAAGGGCCTAATTTTGAACTCGTCGAAGATAATTTCGTACTAAATAATCATATTTTTAAAAAAATAATATTTAAACATTAACGTTTTTGTGTTTCATTAACATTATGGTAAGTAATCACATTCTCTATCATTCTCATCTAGATTATCTTCATCATTTCTAAAGGAGCAAGCTGTTTTTTGTTATTTTGAAACACTTTTCCCATTTTTTTATAACTGAGTAGCCATTACTTAAAATTGTAAACATTAAGGGTTCTCATCTAAGCATGTAAAACATTTAAACTTTTGATGAGCAATAAAGTGTAAATAGCGTTAATGTCGACAAAATGACAGCTGTGGCTAGGGTTGTGGAATCACCTTTATTCAATATTAAATCTTTTTAAAGCCCTTATTAATAGAGAACGATAAATACAATTTGTATTTACTTCAACTACTTTAAGTATGTAATGATTAGTGCCAAAGGCGACCCTCATTCACACTCATGGGCGTCCACAGGGTCAAAGAGGGGCAAGTGCCGTACCCTAGGCAGGGAACTTTTTTAAATATCTTTGCTCTATCTCTTGTAGTTCATTTGCTCTATCTCTTGTAGTTTAGGAGTTGTAGAACACTTTTTGGAGTGGAAGCTGGCCAAAAACATGTGCTTTTCCGTCATAGCTCCCAAACCATACATCCTACAAGGACGATTTATACACCAAATTGTTTCTAATACATATATACACAAGACTGCATATTCAGAAAAAAGTTTTCTGGAATTTGATTTTTTTTCAAGAATCTTAGTTAAAATTTTTTACATGAATCATAGTTTTTGACGTGGTTTTTTGCGGTTTTTTTGATTTTTTAGCCGTAATTTCTAAACCATACATCATAAAAGAACGATTTATGCATCAAAATGTTCCTTAAGCTACTGCCCACTTGACTATATCCTTAAAATAATTTTAAAAATTAGATTTCATGTTAATTTCATGTGCCCCTTTTTTGTCAATTTTTATTTTTTTTATTTATTTTCTAAAATAAAAACTACATATCAGATAAGGACGATTCATGCATTAAAATGAGCACCAGGTCCTCGTCTTTAAGAAGGGATACTCCTTTGTCCAAATGACGTTTGCTCTATCTCTTGTAGTTAAGGAGTTGTAGAACACTTTTTGGAGTGGAAGCTGGCCAAAAACATGTGCTTTTTCCGTCATAACTCCCAAACCATACATCCTACAAGGACGATTTATACACCAAATTGTTTCTAATACATATATACACAAGACTGCATATTCAGAAAAAGTTTTCTGGAATTTGATTTTTTTTCAAGAATCTTAGTTAAAATTTTTTACATGAATCATAGTTTTTGACGTGGTTTTTTGCGATTTTTTTGATTTTTTAGCCATAACTTCTAAACCATACATCATAAAAGAACGATTTATGCATCAAAATGTTTCTTAAGCTACTGCCCACAAGACTGTATCCTTAAAATAATTTTAAAAATTAGATTTCATGTTAATTTCATGTGCCCTTTTTTGTCAATTTTTTTTTTTTATTTATTTTCTAAAATAAAAACTACATATCAGATAATGACGATTCATGCATTAAAATGAGCACCAGGTCCTTTAGTTTAGGAGTTGTAGAACACTTTTTGGAGTGGAAGCTGGCCAAAAACATGTGCTTTTTCCGTCATAACTCCCAAACCATACATCCTACAAGGACGATTTATACACGAAATTGTTTCTAATACATATATACACAAGAGTGCATATTCAGAAAAAAGTTTTCTGGAATTTGATTTTTTTTCAAGAATCTTAGTTAAAATTTTTTACATGAATCATAGTTTTTGACGTGGTTTTTTGCGATTTTTTGATTTTTTAGCCATAACTTCTAAACCATACATCATAAAAGAACGATTTATGCATCAAAATGTTCCTTAAGCTACTGCCCACAAGACTGTATCCTTAAAATAATTTTAAAAATTAGATTTCATGTTAATTTCATGTGCCCTTTTTTGTAAATTTTTATTTTTTTTATTTATTTTCTAAAATAAAAACTACATATCAGATAAGGACGATTCATGCATTAAAATGAGCACCAGGTCCTCGTCTTTAAGAAGGGATACTCCTTTGTCCAACTGACGTTTGCTCTATCTCTTGTAGCTTAGGAGTTGTAGAACACTTTTTGGAGTGGAAGCTGACCAAAAACATGTGCTTTTTCCGTCATAACTCCCAAACCATACATCCTACAAGGACGATTTATACACGAAATTGTTTCTAATACATATATACACAAGAGTGCATATTCAGAAAAAAGTTTTCTGGAATTTGATTTTTTTTCAAGAATCTTAGTTAAAATTTTTTACATGAATCATAGTTTTTGACGTGGTTTTTTTCGATTTTTTTGATTTTTTAGCCATAACTTCTAAACCATACATCATAAAAGAACGATTTATGCATCAAAATGTTCCTTAAGCTACTGCCCACAAGACTGTATCCTTAAAATAATTTTAAAAATAGATTTCATGTTAATTTCATGTGCCCCTTTTTTGTCAATTTTTATTTTTTTTATTTATTTTCTAAAATAAAAACTACATATCAGATAAGGACGATTTATGCATTAAAATGAGCACCAGGTCCTCGTCGTTAAGAAGGGATACTCCTTTGTCCAAATGCCGTTTGCTCTATCTCTTGTAGTTTAGGAGTTGTAGAATACTTTTTGGAGTGGAAGCTGGCCAAAAACATGTGCTTTTTCCGTCATAACTCCCAAACCATACATCCTACAAGGACGATTTATACACCAAATTGTTTCTAATACATATATACACAAGAGTGCATATTCAGAAAAAAGTTTTCTGGAATTTGATTTTTTTTCAAGAATCTTAGTTAAAATTTTTTACATGAATCATAGTTTTTGACGTGATTTTTTGCGATTTTTTTGATTTTTTAGCCATAACTTCTAAACCATACATCATAAAAGGACGATTTATGCATCAAAATGTTCCTTAAGCTACTGCCCACAAGACTGTATCCTTAAAATAATTTTAAAAATTAGATTTCATGTTAATTTCATGTGCCCTTTTTTGTCAATTTTTATTTTTTTTATTTATTTTCTAAAATAAAAACTACATATCAGATAATGACGATTCATGAACGATTCCTACAAGGACGATTTATACACCAAATTGTTTCTAATACATATATACACAAGAGTGCATATTCAGAAAAAAGTTTTCTGGAATTTGATTTTTTTTCAAGAATCTGAGTTAAAATTTTTTACATGAATCATAGTTTTTGACGTGGTTTTTTGCGATTTTTTTGATTTTTTAGCCATAACTTCTAAACCATACATCATAAAAGAACGATTTATGCATCAAAATGTTCCTTAAGCTACTGCCCACTTGACTGTATCCTTAAAATAATTTTAAAAATTAGATTTCATGTTAATTTCATGTGCCCCTTTTTTGTCAATTTTTATTTTTTTTATTTATTTTCTAAAATAAAAACTACATATCAGATAAGGACGATTCATGCATTAAAATGAGCACCAGGTCCTCGTCCTTAAGAAGGGATACTCCTTTGTCCAAATGCCGTTTGCTCTATCTCTTGTAGTTTAGGAGTTGTAGAACACTTTTTGGAGTGGAAGCTGGTCAAAAACATGTGCTTTTTCCGTCATAACTCCCAAACCATACATCCTACAAGGACGACTTATACACCAAATTGTTTCGAATACATATATACACAAGACTGCATATTCAGAAAAAAGTTTTCTGGAATTTGATTTTTTTTCAAGAATCTTAGTTAAAATTTTTTACATGAATCATAATTTTTGACATGGTTTTTTGCGATTTTTTTTATTTTTTAGCCATAACTTCTAAACCATACATCATAAAAGAACGATTTATGTATCAAAATGTTTCTTAAGCTACTGCCCACTTGACTGTATCCTTAAAATAATTTTAAAAATTAGATTTCATGTTAATTTCATGTGCCCCTTTTTTGTCAATTTTTATTTTTTTTATTTATTTTCTAAAATAAAAACTACATATCAGATAAGGACGATTTATGCATTAAAATGAGCACCAGGTCCTCGTCCTTAAGAAGGGATACTCCTTTGTCCAAATGCCGTTTGCTCTATCTCTTGTAGTTTAGGAGTTGTAGAACACTTTTTGGAGTGGAAGCTGGCCAAAAACATGTGCTTTTTCCGTCATAACTCCCAAACCATACATCCTACAAGGACGATTTATACACCAAATTGTTTCTAATACATATATACACAAGACTGCATATTCAGAAAAAGTTTTCTGGAATTTGATTTTTTTTCAAGAATCTTAGTTAAAATTTTTTACATGAATCATAGTTTTTGACGTGGTTTTTTGCGATTTTTTTGATTTTTTAGCCATAACTTCTAAACCATACATCATAAAAGAACGATTTATGCATCAAAATGTTCCTTAAGCTACTGCACAAGACTGTATCCTTAAAATAATTTAAAAAATTAGATTTCATGTTAATTTCATGTGCCCCTTTTTTGTCAATTTTTATTTTTTTATTTATTTTCTAAAATAAAAACTACATATCAGATAAGGACGATTTATGCATTAAAATGAGCACCAGGTCCTCGTCCTTAAGAAGGAATACTCCTTTGTCCAAATGCCGTTTGCTCTATCTCTTGTAGTTTAGGAGTTGTAGAACACTTTTTGGAGTGGAAGCTGGCCAAAAACATTTGCTTTTTCCGTCATAACTCCCAAACCATACATCCTACAAGGACGATTTATACACCAAATTGTTTCTAATACATATATACACAAGAGTGCATATTCAGAAAAAAGTTTTCTGGAATTTGATTTTTTTTCAAGAATCTTTCATGTTAATCAAGATTTCATGTTAATTTCATGTGCCCTTTTTTGTCAATTTTTATTTTTTTTATTTATTTTCTAAAATAAAAACTACATATCAGATAATGACGATTCATGAACGATTTCTACAAGGACGATTTATACACCAAATTGTTTCTAATACATATATACACAAGAGTGCATATTCAGAAAAAAGTTTTCTGGAATTTGATTTTTTTTCAAGAATCTTAGTTAAAATTTTTTACATGAATCATAGTTTTTGACGTGGTTTTTTGCGATTTTTTTTATTTTTTAGCCATAACTTCTAAACCATACATCATAAAAGAACGATTTATGCATCAAAATGTTCCTTAAGCTACTGCCCACTTGACTGTATCCTTAAAATAATTTTAAAAATTAGATTTCATGTTAATTTCATGTGCCCCTTTTTTGTCAATTTTTATTTTTTTTATTTATTTTCTAAAATAAAAACTACATATCAGATAAGGACGATTCATGCATTAAAATGAGCACCAGGTCCTCGTCCTTAAGAAGGGATACTCCTTTGTCCATTTGCTCTATCTCTTGTAGTTTAGGAGTTGTAGAACACTTTTTGGAGTGGAAGCTGGTCAAAAACATGTGCTTTTTCCTTCATAACTCCCAAACCATACATCCTACAAGGACGACTTATACACCAAATTGTTTCGAATACATATATACACAAGACTGCATATTCAGAAAAAAGTTTTCTGGAATTTGATTTTTTTTCAAGAATCTTAGTTAAAATTTTTTACATGAATCATAATTTTTGACGTGGTTTTTTGCGATTTTTTTGATTTTTTAGCCATAACTTCTAAACCATACATCATAAAAGAACGATTTATGCATCAAAATGTTCCTTAAGCTACTGCCCACAAGACTGTATCCTTAAAATAATTTTAAAAATTAGATTTCATGTTAATTTCATGTGCCCCTTTTTTGTCAATTTTTATTTTTTTTATTTATTTTCTAAAATAAAAACTACATATCAGATAAGGACGATTTATGCATTAAAATGAGCACCAGGTTCTCGTCCTTAAGAAGGGATACTCCTTTGTCCAAATGCCGTTTGCTCTATCTCTTGTAGTTTAGGAGTTGTAGAACACTTTTTGGAGTGGAAGCTGGCCAAAAACATGTGCTTTTTCCGTCATAACTCCCAAACCATACATCCTACAAGGACGATTTATACACCAAATTGTTTCTAATACATATATACACAAGACTGCATATTCAGAAAAAAGTTTTCTGGAATTTGATTTTTTTTCAAGAATCTTAGTTAAAATTTTTTACATGAATCATAGTTTTTGACGTGGTTTTTTGCGATTTTTTTTATTTTTTAGCCATAACTTCTAAACCATACATCATAAAAGGACAATTTATGCATCAAAATGTTCCTTAAGCTACTGCCAACAAGACTGTATCCTTAAAATAATTTTAAAAAATTAGATTTCATGTTAATTTCATGTGCCCTTTTTTGTCAATTTTTATTTTTTTTATTTATTTTCTAAAATAAAAACTACATATCAGGTAAGGACGATTCATGCATTAAAATGAGCACCAGGTCCTCGTCCTTAAGAAGGGATATTCCTTTGTCCATATGCCGTTTGCTCTATCTCTTGTAGTTTAAGAGTTGTAGAACACTTTTTGGAGTGGAAGCTGGCCAAAAACATGTGCTTTTTCCGTCATAACTCCCAAACCATACATCCTACAAGGACGATTTATACACCAAATTGTTTCTAATACATATATACACAAGAGTGCATATTCAGAAAAAAGTTTTCTGGAATTTGATTTTTTTTCAAGAATCTTAGTTAAAATTTTTTACATGAATCATAGTTTTTGACGTGGTTTTTTGCGATTTTTTTTATTTTTTAGCCATAACTTCTAAACCATACATCATAAAAGGACAATTTATGCATCAAAATGTTCCTTAAGCTACTGCCCACAAGACTGTATCCTTAAAATAATTTTAAAAATTAGATTTCATGTTAATTTCATGTGCCCTTTTTTGTCAATTTTTATTTTTTTTATTTATTTTCTAAAATAAAAACTACATATCAGATAATGACGATTCATGAACGATTTCTACAAGGACGATTTATACACCAAATTGTTTCTAATACATATATACACAAGAGTGCATATTCAGAAAAAAGTTTTCTGGAATTTGATTTTTTTTCAAGAATCTTAGTTAAAATTTTTTACATGAATCATAGTTTTTGACGTGGTTTTTTGCGATTTTTTTTATTTTTTAGCCATAACTTCTAAACCATACATCATAAAAGAACGATTTATGCATCAAAATGTTCCTTAAGCTACTGCCCACTTGACTGTATCCTTAAAATAATTTTAAAAATTAGATTTCATGTTAATTTCATGTGCCCCTTTTTTGTCAATTTTTATTTTTTTTATTTATTTTCTAAAATAAAAACTACATATCAGATAAGGACGATTCATGCATTAAAATGAGCACCAGGTCCTCGTCCTTAAGAAGGGATACTCCTTTGTCCATTTGCTCTATCTCTTGTAGTTTAGGAGTTGTAGAACACTTTTTGGAGTGGAAGCTGGTCAAAAACATGTGCTTTTTCCTTCATAACTCCCAAACCATACATCCTACAAGGACGACTTATACACCAAATTGTTTCGAATACATATATACACAAGACTGCATATTCAGAAAAAAGTTTTCTGGAATTTGATTTTTTTTCAAGAATCTTAGTTAAAATTTTTTACATGAATCATAATTTTTGACGTGGTTTTTTGCGATTTTTTTGATTTTTTAGCCATAACTTCTAAACCATACATCATAAAAGAACGATTTATGCATCAAAATGTTCCTTAAGCTACTGCACAAGACTGTATCCTTAAAATAATTTTAAAAATTAGATTTCATGTTAATTTATTGTTTAATTTCATGTGCCCTTTTTTGTCAATTTTTTTTTTTTTATTTATTTTCTAAAATAAAAACTACATATCAGATAATGACGATTCATGCATTAAAATGAGCACCAGGTCCTCGTCCTTAAGAAGGGATACTCCTTTGTCCAAATGCCGTTTGCTCTATCTCTTGTAGTTTAGGAGTTGTAGAACACTTTTTGGAGTGGAAGCTGGCCAAAAACATGTGCTTTTTCCGTCATAACTCCCAAACCATACATCCTACAAGGACGATTTATACACCAAATTGTTTCTAATACATATATACACAAGACTGCATATTCAGAAAAAAGTTTTCTGGAATTTGATTTTTTTTCAAGAATCTTTCATGTTAATCAAGATTTCATGTTAATTTCATGTGCCCTTTTTTGTCAATTTTTATTTTTTTTATTTATTTTCTAAAATAAAAACTACATATCAGATAATGACGATTCATGCATTAAAATGAGCACCAGGTCCTCGTCCTTAAGAAGGGATACTCCTTTGTCCAAATGCCGTTTGCTCTATCTCTTGTAGTTTAGGAGTTGTAGAACACTTTTTGGAGTGGAAGCTGGCCAAAAACATGTGCTTTTTCCGTCATAACTCCCAAACCATACATCCTACAAGGACGATTTATACACCAAATTGTTTCTAATACATATATACACAAGAGTGCATATTCAGAAAAAAGTTTTCTGGAATTTGATTTTTTTTCAAGAATCTTAGTTAAAATTTTTTACATGAATCGTAGTTTTTGACGTGGTTTTTTGCGATTTTTTTTGATTTTTTAGCCATAACTTCTAAACCATACATCATAAAAGAACGATTTATGCATCAAAATGTTCCTTAAGCTACTGCCCACAAGACTGTATCCTTAAAATAATTTTAAAAATTAGATTTCATGTTAATTTCATGTGCCCCTTTTTTGTCAATTTTTATTTTTTTATTTATTTTCTAAATTAAAAACTACATATCAGATAAGGACGATTTATGCATTAAAATGAGCACCAGGTCCTCGTCCTTAAGAAGGAATACTCCTTTGTCCAAATGCCGTTTGCTCTATCTCTTGTAGTTTAGGAGTTGTAGAACACTTTTTGGAGTGGAAGCTGGCCAAGAACATGTGCTTTTTCCGTCATAACTCCCAAACCATACATCCTACAAGGACGATTTATACACCAAATTGTTTCTAATACATATATACACAAGAGTGCATATTCAGAAAAAAGTTTTCTGGAATTTGATTTTTTTTCAAGAATCTTAGTTAAAATTTTTTACATGAATCATAGTTTTTGACGTGGTTTTTTGCGATTTTTTTGATTTTTTAGCCATAACTTCTAAACCATACATCATAAAAGAACGATTTATGCATCAAAATGTTCCTTAAGCTACTGCCCACAAGACTGTATCCTTAAAATAATTTTAAAAATTAGATTTCATGTTAATTTCATGTGCCCCTTTTTTGTCAATTTTTATTTTTTTTATTTATTTTCTAAAATAAAAACTACATATCAGATAAGGACGATTTATGCATTAAAATGAGCACCAGGTTCTCGTCCTTAAGAAGGGATACTCCTTTGTCCAAATGCCGTTTGCTCTATCTCTTGTAGTTTAGGAGTTGTAGAACACTTTTTGGAGTGGAAGCTGGCCAAAAACATGTGCTTTTTCCGTCATAACTCCCAAACCATACATCCTACAAGGACGATTTATACACCAAATTGTTTCTAATACATATATACACAAGACTGCATATTCAGAAAAAAGTTTTCTGGAATTTGATTTTTTTTCAAGAATCTTAGTTAAAATTTTTTACATGAATCATAGTTTTTGACGTGGTTTTTTGCGATTTTTTTTATTTTTTAGCCATAACTTCTAAACCATACATCATAAAAGGACAATTTATGCATCAAAATGTTCCTTAAGCTACTGCCAACAAGACTGTATCCTTAAAATAATTTTAAAAAATTAGATTTCATGTTAATTTCATGTGCCCTTTTTTGTCAATTTTTATTTTTTTTATTTATTTTCTAAAATAAAAACTACATATCAGGTAAGGACGATTCATGCATTAAAATGAGCACCAGGTCCTCGTCCTTAAGAAGGGATATTCCTTTGTCCATATGCCGTTTGCTCTATCTCTTGTAGTTTAAGAGTTGTAGAACACTTTTTGGAGTGGAAGCTGGCCAAAAACATGTGCTTTTTCCGTCATAACTCCCAAACCATACATCCTACAAGGACGATTTATACACCAAATTGTTTCTAATACATATATACACAAGAGTGCATATTCAGAAAAAAGTTTTCTGGAATTTGATTTTTTTTCAAGAATCTTAGTTAAAATTTTTTACATGAATCATAGTTTTTGACGTGGTTTTTTGCGATTTTTTTTATTTTTTAGCCATAACTTCTAAACCATACATCATAAAAGGACAATTTATGCATCAAAATGTTCCTTAAGCTACTGCCCACAAGACTGTATCCTTAAAATAATTTTAAAAATTAGATTTCATGTTAATTTCATGTGCCCTTTTTTGTCAATTTTTATTTTTTTTATTTATTTTCTAAAATAAAAACTACATATCAGATAATGACGATTCATGAACGATTTCTACAAGGACGATTTATACACCAAATTGTTTCTAATACATATATACACAAGAGTGCATATTCAGAAAAAAGTTTTCTGGAATTTGATTTTTTTTCAAGAATCTTAGTTAAAATTTTTTACATGAATCATAGTTTTTGACGTGGTTTTTTGCGATTTTTTTTATTTTTTAGCCATAACTTCTAAACCATACATCATAAAAGAACGATTTATGCATCAAAATGTTCCTTAAGCTACTGCCCACTTGACTGTATCCTTAAAATAATTTTAAAAATTAGATTTCATGTTAATTTCATGTGCCCCTTTTTTGTCAATTTTTATTTTTTTTATTTATTTTCTAAAATAAAAACTACATATCAGATAAGGACGATTCATGCATTAAAATGAGCACCAGGTCCTCGTCCTTAAGAAGGGATACTCCTTTGTCCATTTGCTCTATCTCTTGTAGTTTAGGAGTTGTAGAACACTTTTTGGAGTGGAAGCTGGTCAAAAACATGTGCTTTTTCCTTCATAACTCCCAAACCATACATCCTACAAGGACGACTTATACACCAAATTGTTTCGAATACATATATACACAAGACTGCATATTCAGAAAAAAGTTTTCTGGAATTTGATTTTTTTTCAAGAATCTTAGTTAAAATTTTTTACATGAATCATAATTTTTGACGTGGTTTTTTGCGATTTTTTTGATTTTTTAGCCATAACTTCTAAACCATACATCATAAAAGAACGATTTATGCATCAAAATGTTCCTTAAGCTACTGCACAAGACTGTATCCTTAAAATAATTTTAAAAATTAGATTTCATGTTAATTTCATGTGCCCCTTTTTTGTCAATTTTTATTTTTTTATTTATTTTCTAAATTAAAAACTACATATCAGATAAGGACGATTTATGCATTAAAATGAGCACCAGGTCCTCGTCCTTAAGAAGGAATACTCCTTTGTCCAAATGCCGTTTGCTCTATCTCTTGTAGTTTAGGAGTTGTAGAACACTTTTTGGAGTGGAAGCTGGCCAAAAACATGTGCTTTTTCCGTCATAACTCCCAAACCATACATCCTACAAGGACGATTTATACACCAAATTGTTTCTAATACATATATACACAAGAGTGCATATTCAGAAAAAAGTTTTCTGGAATTTGATTTTTTTTCAAGAATCTTAGTTAAAATTTTTTACATGAATCATAGTTTTTGACGTGGTTTTTTGCGATTTTTTTGATTTTTTAGCCATAACTTCTAAACCATACATCATAAAAGAACGATTTATGCATCAAAATGTTCCTTAAGCTACTGCCCACAAGACTGTATCCTTAAAATAATTTTAAAAATTAGATTTCATGTTAATTTATTGTTTAATTTCATGTGCCCTTTTTTGTCAATTTTTTTTTTTTTATTTATTTTCTAAAATAAAAACTACATATCAGATAATGACGATTCATGCATTAAAATGAGCACCAGGTCCTCGTCCTTAAGAAGGGATACTCCTTTGTCCAAATGCCGTTTGCTCTATCTCTTGTAGTTTAGGAGTTGTAGAACACTTTTTGGAGTGGAAGCTGGCCAAAAACATGTGCTTTTTCCGTCATAACTCCCAAACCATACATCCTACAAGGACGATTTATACACCAAATTGTTTCTAATACATATATACACAAGACTGCATATTCAGAAAAAAGTTTTCTGGAATTTGATTTTTTTTCAAGAATCTTAGTTAAAATTTTTTACATGAATCAAGTTTTTGACGTGGTTTTTTGCGATTTTTTTGATTTTTTAGCCATAACTTCTAAACCATACATCATAAAAGAACGATTTATGCATCAAAATGTTCCTTAAGCTACTGCCCACTTGACTGTATCCTTAAAATAATTTTAAAAATTAGATTTCATGTTAATTTCATGTGCCCCTTTTTTGTCAATTTTTATTTTTTTTATTTATTTTCTAAAATAAAAACTACATATCAGATAAGGACGATTTATGCATTAAAATGAGCACCAGGTCCTCGTCTTTAAGAAGGAATACTCCTTTGTCCAAATGCCGTTTGCTCTATCTCTTGTAGTTAAGGAGTTGTAGAACACTTTTTGGAGTGGAAGCTGGCCAAAAACATGTGCTTTTTCCGTCATAACTCCCAAACCATACATCCTACAAGGACGATTTATAAACCAAATTGTTTCTAATACATATATACACAAGAGTGCATATTCAGAAAAAAGTTTTCTGGAATTTGATTTTTTTTCAAGAATCTTAGTTAAAATTTTTTACATGAATCATAGTTTTTGACGTGGTTTTTTGCGATTTTTTTGATTTTTTAGCCATAACTTCTAAACCATACATCATAAAAGAACGATTTATGCATCAAAATGTTCCTTAAGCTACTGCACAAGACTGTATCCTTAAAATAATTTTAAAAATTAGATTTCATGTTAATTTCATGTGCCCCTTTTTTGTCAATTTTTATTTTTTTATTTATTTTCTAAAATAAAAACTACATATCAGATAAGGACGATTTATGCATTAAAATGAGCACCAGGTCCTCGTCCTTAAGAAGGAATACTCCTTTGTCCAAATGCCGTTTGCTCTATCTCTTGTAGTTTAGGAGTTGTAGAACACTTTTTGGAGTGGAAGCTGGCCAAAAACATGTGCTTTTTCCGTCATAACTCCCAAACCATACATCCTACAAGGACGATTTATACACCAAATTGTTTCTAATACATATATACACAAGAGTGCATATTCAGAAAAAAGTTTTCTGGAATTTGATTTTTTTTCAAGAATCTTAGTTAAAATTTTTTACATGAATCATAGTTTTTGACGTGGTTTTTTGCGATTTTTTTGATTTTTTAGCCATAACTTCTAAACCATACATCATAAAAGGACGATTTATGCATCAAAATGTTTCTTAAGCTACTGCCCACAAGACTGTATCCTTAAAATAATTTTAAAAATTAGATTTCATGTTAATTTCATGTGCCCTTTTTTGTCAATTTTTTTTTTTTTATTTATTTTCTAAAATAAAAACTACATATCAGATAAGGACGATTCATGCATTAAAATGAGCACCAGGTCCTCGTCCTTAAGAAGGGATACTCCTTTGTCCAAATGCCGTTTGCTCTATCTCTTGTAGTTTAGGAGTTGTAGAACACTTTTTGGAGTGGAAGCTGGCCAAAAACATGTGCTTTTTCCGTCATAACTCCCAAACCATACATCCTACAAGGACGATTTATACACCAAATTGTTTCTAATACATATATACACAAGACTGCATATTCAGAAAAAAGTTTTCTGGAATTTGATTTTTTTTCAAGAATCTTAGTTAAAATTTTTTACATGAATCGTAGTTTTTGACGTGGTTTTTTGCGATTTTTTTGATTTTTTAGCCATAACTTCTAAACCATACATCATAAAAGAACGATTTATGCATCAAAATGTTCCTTAAGCTACTGCACAAGACTGTATCCTTAAAATAATTTTAAAAATTAGATTTCATGTTAATTTCATGTGCCCCTTTTTTGTCAATTTTTATTTTTTTATTTATTTTCTAAATTAAAAACTACATATCAGATAAGGACGATTTATGCATTAAAATGAGCACCAGGTCCTCGTCCTTAAGAAGGAATACTCCTTTGTCCAAATGCCGTTTGCTCTATCTCTTGTAGTTTAGGAGTTGTAGAACACTTTTTGGAGTGGAAGCTGGCCAAAAACATGTGCTTTTTCCGTCATAACTCCCAAACCATACATCCTACAAGGACGATTTATACACCAAATTGTTTCTAATACATATATACACAAGAGTGCATATTCAGAAAAAAGTTTTCTGGAATTTGATTTTTTTTCAAGAATCTTAGTTAAAATTTTTTACATGAATCATAGTTTTTGACGTGGTTTTTTGCGATTTTTTTGATTTTTTAGCCATAACTTCTAAACCATACATCATAAAAGAACGATTTATGCATCAAAATGTTCCTTAAGCTACTGCCCACAAGACTGTATCCTTAAAATAATTTTAAAAATTAGATTTCATGTTAATTTATTGTTTAATTTCATGTGCCCTTTTTTGTCAATTTTTTTTTTTTTATTTATTTTCTAAAATAAAAACTACATATCAGATAATGACGATTCATGCATTAAAATGAGCACCAGGTCCTCGTCCTTAAGAAGGGATACTCCTTTGTCCAAATGCCGTTTGCTCTATCTCTTGTAGTTTAGGAGTTGTAGAACACTTTTTGGAGTGGAAGCTGGCCAAAAACATGTGCTTTTTCCGTCATAACTCCCAAACCATACATCCTACAAGGACGATTTATACACCAAATTGTTTCTAATACATATATACACAAGACTGCATATTCAGAAAAAAGTTTTCTGGAATTTGATTTTTTTTCAAGAATCTTAGTTAAAATTTTTTACATGAATCAAGTTTTTGACGTGGTTTTTTGCGATTTTTTTGATTTTTTAGCCATAACTTCTAAACCATACATCATAAAAGAACGATTTATGCATCAAAATGTTCCTTAAGCTACTGCCCACTTGACTGTATCCTTAAAATAATTTTAAAAATTAGATTTCATGTTAATTTCATGTGCCCCTTTTTTGTCAATTTTTATTTTTTTTATTTATTTTCTAAAATAAAAACTACATATCAGATAAGGACGATTTATGCATTAAAATGAGCACCAGGTCCTCGTCTTTAAGAAGGAATACTCCTTTGTCCAAATGCCGTTTGCTCTATCTCTTGTAGTTAAGGAGTTGTAGAACACTTTTTGGAGTGGAAGCTGGCCAAAAACATGTGCTTTTTCCGTCATAACTCCCAAACCATACATCCTACAAGGACGATTTATAAACCAAATTGTTTCTAATACATATATACACAAGAGTGCATATTCAGAAAAAAGTTTTCTGGAATTTGATTTTTTTTCAAGAATCTTAGTTAAAATTTTTTACATGAATCATAGTTTTTGACGTGGTTTTTTGCGATTTTTTTGATTTTTTAGCCATAACTTCTAAACCATACATCATAAAAGAACGATTTATGCATCAAAATGTTCCTTAAGCTACTGCACAAGACTGTATCCTTAAAATAATTTTAAAAATTAGATTTCATGTTAATTTCATGTGCCCCTTTTTTGTCAATTTTTATTTTTTTATTTATTTTCTAAAATAAAAACTACATATCAGATAAGGACGATTTATGCATTAAAATGAGCACCAGGTCCTCGTCCTTAAGAAGGAATACTCCTTTGTCCAAATGCCGTTTGCTCTATCTCTTGTAGTTTAGGAGTTGTAGAACACTTTTTGGAGTGGAAGCTGGCCAAAAACATGTGCTTTTTCCGTCATAACTCCCAAACCATACATCCTACAAGGACGATTTATACACCAAATTGTTTCTAATACATATATACACAAGAGTGCATATTCAGAAAAAAGTTTTCTGGAATTTGATTTTTTTTCAAGAATCTTAGTTAAAATTTTTTACATGAATCATAGTTTTTGACGTGGTTTTTTGCGATTTTTTTGATTTTTTAGCCATAACTTCTAAACCATACATCATAAAAGGACGATTTATGCATCAAAATGTTTCTTAAGCTACTGCCCACAAGACTGTATCCTTAAAATAATTTTAAAAATTAGATTTCATGTTAATTTCATGTGCCCTTTTTTGTCAATTTTTTTTTTTTTATTTATTTTCTAAAATAAAAACTACATATCAGATAAGGACGATTCATGCATTAAAATGAGCACCAGGTCCTCGTCCTTAAGAAGGGATACTCCTTTGTCCAAATGCCGTTTGCTCTATCTCTTGTAGTTTAGGAGTTGTAGAACACTTTTTGGAGTGGAAGCTGGCCAAAAACATGTGCTTTTTCCGTCATAACTCCCAAACCATACATCCTACAAGGACGATTTATACACCAAATTGTTTCTAATACATATATACACAAGACTGCATATTCAGAAAAAAGTTTTCTGGAATTTGATTTTTTTTCAAGAATCTTAGTTAAAATTTTTTACATGAATCGTAGTTTTTGACGTGGTTTTTTGCGATTTTTTTGATTTTTTAGCCATAACTTCTAAGCCATACATCATAAAAGGACGATTTATGCATCAAAATGTTCCTTAAGCTACTGCCCAGAAGACTGTATCCTTAAAATAATTTTAAAAATTAGATTTCATGTTAATTTCATGTGCCCTTTTTTGTCAATTTTTATTTTTTTTATTTATTTTCTAAAATAAAAACTACATATCAGATAATGACGATTCATGCATTAAAATGAGCACCAGGTCCTCGTCCTTAAGAAGGGATACTCCTTTGTCCAAATGCCGTTTGCTCTATCTCTTGTAGTTTAGGAGTTGCAGAACACTTTTTGGAGTGGAAGCTGGCCAAAAACATGTGCTTTTTCCGTCATAACTCCCAAACCATACATCCTACAAGGACGATTTATACACCAAATTGTTTCTAATACATATATACACAAGAGTGCATATTCAGAAAAAAGTTTTCTGGAATTTGATTTTTTTTCAAGAATCTTAGTTAAAATTTTTTACATGAATCATAGTTTTTGACGTGGTTTTTTGCGATTTTTTTGATTTTTTAGCCATAACTTCTAAACCATACATCATAAAAGGACGATTTATGCATCAAAATGTTCCTTAAGCTACTGCCCACTTGACTGTATCCTTAAAATAATTTTAAAAATTAGATTTCATGTTAATTTCATGTGCCCTTTTTTGTCAATTTTTATTTTTTTTATTTATTTTCTAAAATAAAAACTACATATCAGATAATGACGATTCATGCATTAAAATGAGCACCAGGTCCTCGTCCTTAAGAAGGGATACTCCTTTGTCCAAATGCCGTTTGCTCTATCTCTTGTAGTTTAGGAGTTGTAGAACACTTTTTGGAGTGGAAGCTGGCCAAAAACATGTGCTTTTTCCGTCATAACTCCCAAACCATACATCCTACAAGGACGATTTATACACCAAATTGTTTCTAATACATATATACACAAGAGTGCATATTCAGAAAAAAGTTTTCTGGAATTTGATTTTTTTTCAAGAATCTTAGTTAAAATTTTTTACATGAATCATAGTTTTTGACGTGGTTTTTTGCGATTTTTTTGATTTTTTAGCCATAACTTCTAAACCATACATCATAAAAGAACGATTTATGCATCAAAATGTTCCTTAAGCTACTGCCCACAAGACTGTATCCTTAAAATAATTTTAAAAATTAGATTTCATGTTAATTTCATGTGCCCTTTTTTGTCAATTTTTATTTTTTTTATTTATTTTCTAAAATAAAAACTACATATCAGATAATGACGATTCATGCATTAAAATGAGCACCAGGTCCTCGTCCTTAAGAAGGGATACTCCTTTGTCCAAATGCCGTTTGCTCTATCTCTTGTAGTTTAGGAGTTGTAGAACACTTTTTGGAGTGGAAGCTGGCCAAAAACATGTGCTTTTTCCGTCATAACTCCCAAACCATACATCCTACAAGGACGATTTATACACCAAATTGTTTCTAATACATATATACACAAGAGTGCATATTCAGAAAAAAGTTTTCTGGAATTTGATTTTTTTTCAAGAATCTTAGTTAAAATTTTTTACATGAATCGTAGTTTTTGACGTGGTTTTTTGCGATTTTTTTGATTTTTTAGCCATAACTTCTAAGCCATACATCATAAAAGGACGATTTATGCATCAAAATGTTCCTTAAGCTACTGCCCACAAGACTGTATCCTTAAAATAATTTTAAAAATTAGATTTCATGTTAATTTCATGTGCCCTTTTTTGTCAATTTTTATTTTTTTTATTTATTTTCTAAAATAAAAACTACATATCAGATAATGACGATTCATGCATTAAAATGAGCACCAGGTCCTCGTCCTTAAGAAGGGATACTCCTTTGTCCAAATGCCGTTTGCTCTATCTCTTGTAGTTTAGGAGTTGTAGAACACTTTTTGGAGTGGAAGCTGACCAAAAACATGTGCTTTTTCCGTCATAACTCCCAAACCATACATCCTACAAGGACGATTTATACACCAAATTGTTTCTAATACATATATACACAAGAGTGCATATTCAGAAAAAGTTTTCTGGAATTTGATTTTTTTTCAAGAATCTTAGTTAAAATTTTTTACATGAATCATAGTTTTTGACGTGGTTTTTTGCGATTTTTTTGATTTTTTAGCCATAACTTCTAAACCATACATCACAAAAGGACGATTTATGCATCAAAATGTTCCTTAAGCTACTGCCCACAAGACTGTATCCTTAAAATAATTTTAAAAATTAGATTTCATGTTAATTTCATGTGCCCTTTTTTGTCAATTTTTATTTTTTTTATTTATTTTCTAAAATAAAAACTACATATCAGATAATGACGATTCATGCATTAAAATGAGCACCAGGTCCTCGTCCTTAAGAAGGGATACTCCTTTGTCCAAATGCCGTTTGCTCTATCTCTTGTAGTTTAGGAGTTGTAGAACACTTTTTGGAGTGGAAGCTGGCCAAAAACATGTGCTTTTTCCGTCATAACTCCCAAACCATACATCCTACAAGGACGATTTATACACCAAATTGTTTCTAATATATATATACACAAGAGTGCATATTCAGAAAAAAGTTTTCTGGAATTTGATTTTTTTTCAAGAATCTTAGTTAAAATTTTTTACATGAATCATAGTTTTTGACGTGGTTTTTTGCGATTTTTTTGATTTTTTAGCCATAACTTCTAAACCATACATCATAAAAGAACGATTTATGCATCAAAATGTTCCTTAAGCTACTGCCCACAAGACTGTATCCTTAAAATAATTTTAAAAATTAGATTTCATGTTAATTTCATGTGCCCTTTTTTGTCAATTTTTATTTTTTTTATTTATTTTCTAAAATAAAAACTACATATCAGATAATGACGATTCATGCATTAAAATGAGCACCAGGTCCTCGTCCTTAAGAAGGGATACTCCTTTGTCCAAATGCCGTTTGCTCTATCTCTTGTAGTTTAGGAGTTGTAGAACACTTTTTGGAGTGGAAGCTGGCCAAAAACATGTGCTTTTTCCGTCATAACTCCCAAACCATACATCCTACAAGGACGATTTATACACCAAATTGTTTCTAATACATATATACACAAGAGTGCATATTCAGAAAAAAGTTTTCTGGAATTTGATTTTTTTTCAAGAATCTTAGTTAAAATTTTTTACATGAATCGTAGTTTTTGACGTGGTTTTTTGCGATTTTTTTGATTTTTTAGCCATAACTTCTAAGCCATACATCATAAAAGGACGATTTATGCATCAAAATGTTCCTTAAGCTACTGCCCACAAGACTGTATCCTTAAAATAATTTTAAAAATTAGATTTCATGTTAATTTCATGTGCCCTTTTTTGTCAATTTTTATTTTTTTTATTTATTTTCTAAAATAAAAACTACATATCAGATAATGACGATTCATGCATTAAAATGAGCACCAGGTCCTCGTCCTTAAGAAGGGATACTCCTTTGTCCAAATGCCGTTTGCTCTATCTCTTGTAGTTTAGGAGTTGTAGAACACTTTTTGGAGTGGAAGCTGACCAAAAACATGTGCTTTTTCCGTCATAACTCCCAAACCATACATCCTACAAGGACGATTTATACACCAAATTGTTTCTAATACATATATACACAAGAGTGCATATTCAGAAAAAGTTTTCTGGAATTTGATTTTTTTTCAAGAATCTTAGTTAAAATTTTTTACATGAATCATAGTTTTTGACGTGGTTTTTTGCGATTTTTTTGATTTTTTAGCCATAACTTCTAAACCATACATCACAAAAGGACGATTTATGCATCAAAATGTTCCTTAAGCTACTGCCCACAAGACTGTATCCTTAAAATAATTTTAAAAATTAGATTTCATGTTAATTTCATGTGCCCTTTTTTGTCAATTTTTATTTTTTTTATTTATTTTCTAAAATAAAAACTACATATCAGATAAGGACGATTCATGCATTAAAATGAGCACCAGGTCCTCGTCCTTAAGAAGGGATACTCCTTTGTCCAAATGCCGTTTGCTCTATCTCTTGTAGTTTAGGAGTTGTAGAACACTTTTTGGAGTGGAAGCTGGCCAAAAACATGTGCTTTTTCCGTCATAACTCCCAAACCATACATCCTACAAGGACGATTTATACACCAAATTGTTTCTAATATATATATACACAAGAGTGCATATTCAGAAAAAAGTTTTCTGGAATTTGATTTTTTTTCAAGAATCTTAGTTAAAATTTTTTACATGAATCGTAGTTTTTGACGTGGTTTTTTGCGATTTTTTTGATTTTTTAGCCATAACTTCTAAGCCATACATCATAAAAGGACGATTTATGCATCAAAATGTTCCTTAAGCTACTGCCCACAAGACTGTATCCTTAAAATAATTTTAAAAATTAGATTTCATGTTAATTTCATGTGCCCTTTTTTGTCAATTTTTATTTTTTTTATTTATTTTCTAAAATAAAAACTACATATCAGATAATGACGATTCATGCATTAAAATGAGCACCAGGTCCTCGTCCTTAAGAAGGGATACTCCTTTGTCCAAATGCCGTTTGCTCTATCTCTTGTAGTTTAGGAGTTGTAGAACACTTTTTGGAGTGGAAGCTGACCAAAAACATGTGCTTTTTCCGTCATAACTCCCAAACCATACATCCTACAAGGACGATTTATACACCAAATTGTTTCTAATACATATATACACAAGAGTGCATATTCAGAAAAAAGTTTTCTGGAATTTGATTTTTTTTCAAGAATCTTAGTTAAAATTTTTTACATGAATCATAGTTTTTGACGTGGTTTTTTGCGATTTTTTTGATTTTTTAGCCATAACTTCTAAACCATACATCACAAAAGGCCGATTTATGCATCAAAATGTTCCTTAAGCTACTGCCCACAAGACTGTATCCTTAAAATAATTTTAAAAATTAGATTTCATGTTAATTTCATGTGCCCTTTTTTGTCAATTTTTATTTTTTTTATTTATTTTCTAAAATAAAAACTACATATCAGATAAGGACGATTCATGCATTAAAATGAGCACCAGGTCCTCGTCCTTAAGAAGGGATACTCCTTTGTCCAAATGCCGTTTGCTCTATCTCTTGTAGTTTAGGAGTTGTAGAACACTTTTTGGAGTGGAAGCTGGCCAAAAACATGTGCTTTTTCCGTCATAACTCCCAAACCATACATCCTACAAGGACGATTTATACACCAAATTGTTTCTAATACATATATACACAAGAGTGCATATTCAGAAAAAAGTTTTCTGGAATTTGATTTTTTTTCAAGAATCTTAGTTAAAATTTTTTACATGAATCGTAGTTTTTGACGTGGTTTTTTGCGATTTTTTTGATTTTTTAGCCATAACTTCTAAGCCATACATCATAAAAGGACGATTTATGCATCAAAATGTTCCTTAAGCTACTGCCCACAAGACTGTATCCTTAAAATAATTTTAAAAATTAGATTTCATGTTAATTTCATGTGCCCTTTTTTGTCAATTTTTATTTTTTTTATTTATTTTCTAAAATAAAAACTACATATCAGATAATGACGATTCATGCATTAAAATGAGCACCAGGTCCTCGTCCTTAAGAAGGGATACTCTTTTGTCCAAATGCCGTTTGCTCTATCTCTTGTAGTTTAGGAGTTGTAGAACACTTTTTGGAGTGGAAGCTGGCCAAAAACATGTGCTTTTTCCGTCATAACTCCCAAACCATACATCCTACAAGGACGATTTATACACCAAATTGTTTCTAATACATATATACACAAGAGTGCATATTCAGAAAAAAGTTTTCTGGAATTTGATTTTTTTTCAAGAATCTTAGTTAAAATTTTTTACATGAATCGTAGTTTTTGACGTGGTTTTTTGCGATTTTTTTGATTTTTTAGCCATAACTTCTAAGCCATACATCATAAAAGGACGATTTATGCATCAAAATGTTCCTTAAGCTACTGCCCACAAGACTGTATCCTTAAAATAATTTTAAAAATTAGATTTCATGTTAATTTCATGTGCCCTTTTTTGTCAATTTTTATTTTTTTTATTTATTTTCTAAAATAAAAACTACATATCAGATAATGACGATTCATGCATTAAAATGAGCACCAGGTCCTCGTCCTTAAGAAGGGATACTCCTTTGTCCAAATGCCGTTTGCTCTATCTCTTGTAGTTTAGGAGTTGTAGAACACTTTTTGGAGTGGAAGCTGACCAAAAACATGTGCTTTTTCCGTCATAACTCCCAAACCATACATCCTACAAGGACGATTTATACACCAAATTGTTTCTAATACATATATACACAAGAGTGCATATTCAGAAAAAAGTTTTCTGGAATTTGATTTTTTTTCAAGAATCTTAGTTAAAATTTTTTACATGAATCATAGTTTTTGACGTGGTTTTTTGCGATTTTTTGATTTTTTAGCCATAACTTCTAAACCATACATCACAAAAGGCCGATTTATGCATCAAAATGTTCCTTAAGCTACTGCCCACAAGACTGTATCCTTAAAATAATTTTAAAAATTAGATTTCATGTTAATTTCATGTGCCCTTTTTTGTCAATTTTTATTTTTTTTATTTATTTTCTAAAATAAAAACTACATATCAGATAAGGACGATTCATGCATTAAAATGAGCACCAGGTCCTCGTCCTTAAGAAGGGATACTCCTTTGTCCAAATGCCGTTTGCTCTATCTCTTGTAGTTTAGGAGTTGTAGAACACTTTTTGGAGTGGAAGCTGGCCAAAAACATGTGCTTTTTCCGTCATAACTCCCAAACCATACATCCTACAAGGACGATTTATACACCAAATTGTTTCTAATACATATATACACAAGAGTGCATATTCAGAAAAAAGTTTTCTGGAATTTGATTTTTTTTCAAGAATCTTAGTTAAAATTTTTTACATGAATCGTAGTTTTTGACGTGGTTTTTTGCGATTTTTTTGATTTTTTAGCCATAACTTCTAAGCCATACATCATAAAAGGACGATTTATGCATCAAAATGTTCCTTAAGCTACTGCCCACAAGACTGTATCCTTAAAATAATTTTAAAAATTAGATTTCATGTTAATTTCATGTGCCCTTTTTTGTCAATTTTTATTTTTTTTATTTATTTTCTAAAATAAAAACTACATATCAGATAAGGACGATTCATGCATTAAAATGAGCACCAGGTCCTCGTCCTTAAGAAGGGATACTCCTTTGTCCAAATGCCGTTTGCTCTCTCTCTTGTAGTTTAGGAGTTGTAGAACACTTTTTGGAGTGGAAGCTGGCCAAAAACATGTGCTTTTTCCGTCATAACTCCCAAACCATACATCCTACAAGGACGATTTATACACCAAATTGTTTCTAATACATATATACACAAGAGTGCATATTCAGAAAAAAGTTTTCTGGAATTTGATTTTTTTTCAAGAATCTTAGTTAAAATTTTTTACATGAATCATAGTTTTTGACGTGGTTTTTTGCGATTTTTTTGATTTTTTAGCCATAACTTCTAAACCATACATCATAAAAGGACGATTTATGCATCAAAATGTTTCTTAAGCTACTGCCCACAATACTGTATCCTTAAAATAATTTTAAAAATTAGATTTCATGTTAATTTCATGTGCCCTTTTTTGTCAATTTTTTTTTTTATTTATTTTCTAAAATAAAAACTACATATCAGATAAGGACGTTCATGCATTAAAATGAGCACCAGGTCCTCGTCCTTAAGAAGGGATACTCCTTTGTCCAAATGCCGTTTGCTCTATCTCTTGTAGTTTAGGAGTTGTAGAACACTTTTTGGAGTGGAAGCTGGCCAAAAACATGTGCTTTTTCCGTCATAACTCCCAAACCATACATCCTACAAGGACGATTTATACACCAAATTGTTTCTAATACATATATACACAAGAGTGCATATTCAGAAAAAAGTTTTCTGGAATTTGATTTTTTTTCAAAATTTTTTTAGTTTAGTTAAAATTTTTTTAGTTAAAATTTTTTACATGAATCATAGTTTTTGACGTGGTTTTTGCGATTTTTTTGATTTTTTAGCCATAACTTCTAAACCATACATCATAAAAGAACGATTTATGCATCAAAATGTTCCTTAAGCTACTGCCCACAAGACTGTATCCTTAAAATAATTTTAAAAATTAGATTTCATGTTAATTTCATGTGCCCTTTTTTGTCAATTTTTATTTTTTTTATTTATTTTCTAAAATAAAAACTACATATCAGATAATGACGATTCATGCATTAAAATGAGCACCAGGTCCTCGTCCTTAAGAAGGGATACTCCCTTGTCCAAATGCCGTTTGCTCTATCTCTTGTAGTTTAGGAGTTGTAGAACACTTTTTGGAGTGGAAGCTGGCCAAAAACATGTGCTTTTTCCGTCATAACTCCCAAACCATACATCCTACAAGGACGATTTATACACCAAATTGTTTCTAATACATATATACACAAGAGTGCATATTCAGAAAAAAGTTTTCTGGAATTTGATTTTTTTTCAAAATTTTTTTAGTTTAGTTAAAATTTTTTTAGTTAAAATTTTTTACATGAATCATAGTTTTTGACGTGGTTTTTTGCGATTTTTTTGATTTTTTAGCCATAACTTCTAAACCATACATCATAAAAGGACGATTTATGCATCAAAATGTTCCTTAAGCTACTGCCCACAAGACTGTATCCTTAAAATAATTTTAGAAATTAGATTTCATGTTAATTTCATGTGCCCTTTTTTGTCAATTTTTATTTTTTTTATTTATTTTCTAAAATAAAAACTACATATCAGATAATGACGATTCATGCATTAAAATGAGCACCAGGTCCTCGTCCTTAAGAAGGGATACTCCTTTGTCCAAATGCCGTTTGCTCTATCTCTTGTAGTTTAGGAGTTGTAGAACACTTTTTGGAGTGGAAGCTGGCCAAAAACATGTGCTTTTTCCGTCATAACTCCCAAACCATACATCCTACAAGGACGATTTATACACCAAATTGTTTCTAATACATATATACACAAGAGTGCATATTCAGAAAAAAGTTTTCTGGAATTTGATTTTTTTTCAAAATTTTTTTAGTTTAGTTAAAATTTTTTTAGTTAAAATTTTTTACATGAATCATAGTTTTTGACGTGGTTTTTGCGATTTTTTTGATTTTTTAGCCATAACTTCTAAACCATACATCATAAAAGAACGATTTATGCATCAAAATGTTCCTTAAGCTACTGCCCACAAGACTGTATCCTTAAAATAATTTTAAAAATTAGATTTCATGTTAATTTCATGTGCCCTTTTTTGTCAATTTTTATTTTTTTTATTTATTTTCTAAAATAAAAACTACATATCAGATAATGACGATTCATGCATTAAAATGAGCACCAGGTCCTCGTCCTTAAGAAGGGATACTCCTTTGTCCAAATGCCGTTTGCTCTATCTCTTGTAGTTTAGGAGTTGTAGAACACTTTTTGGAGTGGAAGCTGGCCAAAAACATGTGCTTTTTCCGTCATAACTCCCAAACCATACATCCTACAAGGACGATTTATACACCAAATTGTTTCTAATACATATATACACAAGACTGCATATTCAGAAAAAAGTTTTCTGGAATTTGATTTTTTTTCAAGAATCTTAGTTAAAATTTTTTACATGAATCATAGTTTTTGACGTGGTTTTTTGCGATTTTTTTGATTTTTTAGCCATAACTTCTAAACCATACATCATAAAAGGACGATTTATGCATCAAAATGTTTCTTAAGCTACTGCCCACAAGACTGTATCCTTAAAATAATTTTAAAAATTAGATTTCATGTTAATTTCATGTGCCCTTTTTTGTCAATTTTTATTTTTTTTATTTATTTTCTAAAATAAAAACTACATATCAGATAAGGACGTTCATGCATTAAAATGAGCACCAGGTCCTCGTCCTTAAGAAGGGATACTCCTTTGTCCAAATGCCGTTTGCTCTATCTCTTGTAGTTTAGGAGTTGTAGAACACTTTTTGGAGTGGAAGCTGGCCAAAAACATGTGCTTTTTCCGTCATAACTCCCAAACCATACATCCTACAAGGACGATTTATACACCAAATTGTTTCTAATACATATATACACAAGAGTGCATATTCAGAAAAAAGTTTTCTGGAATTTGATTTTTTTTCAAAATTTTTTTAGTTTAGTTAAAATTTTTTTAGTTAAAATTTTTTACATGAATCATAGTTTTTGACGTGGTTTTTTGCGATTTTTTTGATTTTTTAGCCATAACTTCTAAACCATACATCATAAAAGAACGATTTATGCATCAAAATGTTCCTTAAGCTACTGCCCACAAGACTGTATCCTTAAAATAATTTTAAAAATTAGATTTCATGTTAATTTCATGTGCCCTTTTTTGTCAATTTTTATTTTTTTATTTATTTTCTAAAATAAAAACTACATATCAGATAAGGACGATTCATGCATTAAAATGAGCACCAGGTCCTCGTCCTTAAGAAGGGATACTCCTTTGTCCAAATGCCGTTTGCTCTATCTCTTGTAGTTTAGGAGTTGTAGAACACTTTTTGGAGTGGAAGCTGGCCAAAAACATGTGCTTTTTCCGTCATAACTCCCAAACCATACATCCTACAAGGACGATTTATACACCAAATTGTTTCTAATACATATATACACAAGACTGCATATTCAGAAAAAAGTTTTCTGGAATTTGATTTTTTTTCAAGAATCTTAGTTGAAATTTTTTACATGAATCGTAGTTTTTGACGTGGTTTTTTGCGATTTTTTTGATTTTTTAGCCATAACTTCTAAGCCATACATCATAAAAGGACGATTTATGCATCAAAATGTTCCTTAAGCTACTGCCCACAAGACTGTATCCTTAAAATAATTTTAAAAATTAGATTTCATGTTAATTTCATGTGCCCTTTTTTGTCAATTTTTATTTTTTTTATTTATTTTCTAAAATAAAAACTACATATCAGATAATGACGATTCATGCATTAAAATGAGCAACAGGTCCTCGTCCTTAAGAAGGGATACTCCTTTGTCCAAATGCCGTTTGCTCTATCTCTTGTAGTTTAGGAGTTGTAGAACACTTTTTGGAGTGGAAGCTGGCCAAAAACATGTGCTTTTTCCGTCATAACTCCCAAACCATACATCCTACAAGGACGATTTATACACCAAATTGTTTCTAATACATATATACACAAGACTGCATATTCAGAAAAAAGTTTTCTGGAATTTGATTTTTTTTCAAGAATCTTAGTTAAAATTTTTTACATGAATCGTAGTTTTTGACGTGGTTTTTTGCGATTTTTTTGATTTTTTAGCCATAACTTCTAAGCCATACATCATAAAAGGACGATTTATGCATCAAAATGTTCCTTAAGCTACTGCCCACAAGACTGTATCCTTAAAATAATTTTAAAAATTAGATTTCATGTTAATTTCATGTGCCCTTTTTTGTCAATTTTTATTTTTTTTATTTATTTTCTAAAATAAAAACTACATATCAGATAATGACGATTCATGCATTAAAATGAGCACCAGGTCCTCGTCCTTAAGAAGGGATACTCCTTTGTCCAAATGCCGTTTGCTCTATCTCTTGTAGTTTAGGAGTTGTAGAACACTTTTTGGAGTGGAAGCTGACCAAAAACATGTGCTTTTTCCGTCATAACTCCCAAACCATACATCCTACAAGGACGATTTATACACCAAATTGTTTCTAATACATATATACACAAGAGTGCATATTCAGAAAAAAGTTTTCTGGAATTTGATTTTTTTTCAAGAATCTTAGTTAAAATTTTTTACATGAATCATAGTTTTTGACGTGGTTTTTTGCGATTTTTTGATTTTTTAGCCATAACTTCTAAACCATACATCACAAAAGGCCGATTTATGCATCAAAATGTTCCTTAAGCTACTGCCCACAAGACTGTATCCTTAAAATAATTTTAAAAATTAGATTTCATGTTAATTTCATGTGCCCTTTTTTGTCAATTTTTATTTTTTTTATTTATTTTCTAAAATAAAAACTACATATCAGATAAGGACGATTCATGCATTAAAATGAGCACCAGGTCCTCGTCCTTAAGAAGGGATACTCCTTTGTCCAAATGCCGTTTGCTCTATCTCTTGTAGTTTAGGAGTTGTAGAACACTTTTTGGAGTGGAAGCTGGCCAAAAACATGTGCTTTTTCCGTCATAACTCCCAAACCATACATCCTACAAGGACGATTTATACACCAAATTGTTTCTAATACATATATACACAAGAGTGCATATTCAGAAAAAAGTTTTCTGGAATTTGATTTTTTTTCAAGAATCTTAGTTAAAATTTTTTACATGAATCGTAGTTTTTGACGTGGTTTTTTGCGATTTTTTTGATTTTTTAGCCATAACTTCTAAGCCATACATCATAAAAGGACGATTTATGCATCAAAATGTTCCTTAAGCTACTGCCCACAAGACTGTATCCTTAAAATAATTTTAAAAATTAGATTTCATGTTAATTTCATGTGCCCTTTTTTGTCAATTTTTATTTTTTTTATTTATTTTCTAAAATAAAAACTACATATCAGATAATGACGATTCATGCATTAAAATGAGCACCAGGTCCTCGTCCTTAAGAAGGGATACTCTTTTGTCCAAATGCCGTTTGCTCTATCTCTTGTAGTTTAGGAGTTGTAGAACACTTTTTGGAGTGGAAGCTGGCCAAAAACATGTGCTTTTTCCGTCATAACTCCCAAACCATACATCCTACAAGGACGATTTATACACCAAATTGTTTCTAATACATATATACACAAGACTGCATATTCAGAAAAAAGTTTTCTGGAATTTGATTTTTTTTCAAGAATCTTAGTTAAAATTTTTTACATGAATCATAGTTTTTGACGTGGTTTTTTGCGATTTTTTTGATTTTTTAGCCATAACTTCTAAACCATACATCATAAAAGAACGATTTATGCATCAAAATGTTTCTTAAGCTACTGCCCACAAGACTGTATCCTTAAAATAATTTTAAAAATTAGATTTCATGTTAATTTCATGTGCCCTTTTTTGTCAATTTTTTTTTTTATTTATTTTCTAAAATAAAAACTACATATCAGATAAGGACGATTCATGCATTAAAATGAGCACCAGGTCCTCGTCCTTAAGAAGGGATACTCCTTTGTCCAAATGCCGTTTGCTCTCTCTCTTGTAGTTTAGGAGTTGTAGAACACTTTTTGGAGTGGAAGCTGGCCAAAAACATGTGCTTTTTCCGTCATAACTCCCAAACCATACATCCTACAAGGACGATTTATACACCAAATTGTTTCTAATACATATATACACAAGAGTGCATATTCAGAAAAAAGTTTTCTGGAATTTGATTTTTTTTCAAGAATCTTAGTTAAAATTTTTTACATGAATCATAGTTTTTGACGTGGTTTTTTGCGATTTTTTTGATTTTTTAGCCATAACTTCTAAACCATACATCATAAAAGGACGATTTATGCATCAAAATGTTTCTTAAGCTACTGCCCACAAGACTGTATCCTTAAAATAATTTTAAAAATTAGATTTCATGTTAATTTCATGTGCCCTTTTTTGTCAATTTTTTTTTTTATTTATTTTCTAAAATAAAAACTACATATCAGATAAGGACGTTCATGCATTAAAATGAGCACCAGGTCCTCGTCCTTAAGAAGGGATACTCCTTTGTCCAAATGCCGTTTGCTCTATCTCTTGTAGTTTAGGAGTTGTAGAACACTTTTTGGAGTGGAAGCTGGCCAAAAACATGTGCTTTTTCCGTCATAACTCCCAAACCATACATCCTACAAGGACGATTTATACACCAAATTGTTTCTAATACATATATACACAAGAGTGCATATTCAGAAAAAAGTTTTCTGGAATTTGATTTTTTTTCAAAATTTTTTTAGTTTAGTTAAAATTTTTTTAGTTAAAATTTTTTACATGAATCATAGTTTTTGACGTGGTTTTTGCGATTTTTTTGATTTTTTAGCCATAACTTCTAAACCATACATCATAAAAGAACGATTTATGCATCAAAATGTTCCTTAAGCTACTGCCCACAAGACTGTATCCTTAAAATAATTTTAAAAATTAGATTTCATGTTAATTTCATGTGCCCTTTTTTGTCAATTTTTATTTTTTTTATTTATTTTCTAAAATAAAAACTACATATCAGATAATGACGATTCATGCATTAAAATGAGCACCAGGTCCTCGTCCTTAAGAAGGGATACTCCCTTGTCCAAATGCCGTTTGCTCTATCTCTTGTAGTTTAGGAGTTGTAGAACACTTTTTGGAGTGGAAGCTGGCCAAAAACATGTGCTTTTTCCGTCATAACTCCCAAACCATACATCCTACAAGGACGATTTATACACCAAATTGTTTCTAATACATATATACACAAGAGTGCATATTCAGAAAAAAGTTTTCTGGAATTTGATTTTTTTTCAAAATTTTTTTAGTTTAGTTAAAATTTTTTTAGTTAAAATTTTTTACATGAATCATAGTTTTTGACGTGGTTTTTTGCGATTTTTTTGATTTTTTAGCCATAACTTCTAAACCATACATCATAAAAGGACGATTTATGCATCAAAATGTTCCTTAAGCTACTGCCCACAAGACTGTATCCTTAAAATAATTTTAGAAATTAGATTTCATGTTAATTTCATGTGCCCTTTTTTGTCAATTTTTATTTTTTTTATTTATTTTCTAAAATAAAAACTACATATCAGATAATGACGATTCATGCATTAAAATGAGCACCAGGTCCTCGTCCTTAAGAAGGGATACTCCTTTGTCCAAATGCCGTTTGCTCTATCTCTTGTAGTTTAGGAGTTGTAGAACACTTTTTGGAGTGGAAGCTGGCCAAAAACATGTGCTTTTTCCGTCATAACTCCCAAACCATACATCCTACAAGGACGATTTATACACCAAATTGTTTCTAATACATATATACACAAGAGTGCATATTCAGAAAAAAGTTTTCTGGAATTTGATTTTTTTTCAAAATTTTTTTAGTTTAGTTAAAATTTTTTTAGTTAAAATTTTTTACATGAATCATAGTTTTTGACGTGGTTTTTGCGATTTTTTTGATTTTTTAGCCATAACTTCTAAACCATACATCATAAAAGAACGATTTATGCATCAAAATGTTCCTTAAGCTACTGCCCACAAGACTGTATCCTTAAAATAATTTTAAAAATTAGATTTCATGTTAATTTCATGTGCCCTTTTTTGTCAATTTTTATTTTTTTTATTTATTTTCTAAAATAAAAACTACATATCAGATAATGACGATTCATGCATTAAAATGAGCACCAGGTCCTCGTCCTTAAGAAGGGATACTCCTTTGTCCAAATGCCGTTTGCTCTATCTCTTGTAGTTTAGGAGTTGTAGAACACTTTTTGGAGTGGAAGCTGGCCAAAAACATGTGCTTTTTCCGTCATAACTCCCAAACCATACATCCTACAAGGACGATTTATACACCAAATTGTTTCTAATACATATATACACAAGACTGCATATTCAGAAAAAAGTTTTCTGGAATTTGATTTTTTTTCAAGAATCTTAGTTAAAATTTTTTACATGAATCATAGTTTTTGACGTGGTTTTTTGCGATTTTTTAGCCATAACTTCTAAACCATACATCATAAAAGGACGATTTATGCATCAAAATGTTCCTTAAGCTACTGCCCACAAGACTGTATCCTTAAAATAATTTTAAAAATTAGATTTCATGTTAATTTCATGTGCCCTTTTTTGTCAATTTTTATTTTTTTTATTTATTTTCTAAAATAAAAACTACATATCAGATAAGGACGATTCATGCATTAATATGAGCACCAGGTCCTCGTCCTTAAGAAGGGATACTCCTTTGTCCAAATGCCGTTTGCTCTATCTCTTGTAGTTTAGGAGTTGTAGAACACTTTTTGGAGTGGAAGCTGGCCAAAAACATGTGCTTTTTCCGTCATAACTCCCAAACCATACATCCTACAAGGACGATTTATACACCAAATTGTTTCTAATACATATATACACAAGAGTGCATATTCAGAAAAAAGTTTTCTGGAATTTGATTTTTTTTCAAGAATCTTAGTTAAAATTTTTTACATGAATCATAGTTTTTGACGTGGTTTTATGCGATTTTTTTGATTTTTTAGCCATAACTTCTAAACCATACATCATAAAAGGACGATTTATGCATCAAAATGTTCCTTAAGCTACTGCCCACAAGACTGTATCCTTGGCCAAAAACATGTGCTTTTTCCGTCATAACTCCCAAACCATACATCCTACAAGGACGATTTATACACCAAATTGTTTCTAATACATATATATACAAGAGTGCATATTCAGAAAAAAGTTTTCTGGAATTTGATTTTTTTTCAAGAATCTTAGTTAAAATTTTTTACATGAATCATAGTTTTTGACGTGGTTTTTGCGATTTTTTTGATTTTTTAGCCATAACTTCTAAACCATACATCATAAAAGAACGATTTATGCATCAAAATGTTCCTTAAGCTACTGCCCACAAGACTGTATCCTTAAAATAATTTTAAAAATTAGATTTCATGTTAATTTCATGTGCCCTTTTTTGTCAATTTTTATTTTTTTTATTTATTTTCTAAAATAAAAACTACATATCAGATAATGACGATTCATGCATTAAAATGAGCACCAGGTCCTCGTCCTTAAGAAGGGATACTCCCTTGTCCAAATGCCGTTTGCTCTTTCTCTTGTAGTTTAGGAGTTGTAGAACACTTTTTGGAGTGGAAGCTGGCCAAAAACATGTGCTTTTTCCGTCATAACTCCCAAACCATGCATCCTACAAGGACGATTTATGCACCAAATTGTTTCTAATACATATATACACAAGAGTGCATATTCAGAAAAAAGTTTTCTGGAATTTGATTTTTTTTCAAGAATCTTAGTTAAAATTTTTTACATGAATCATAGTTTTTGACGTGGTTTTTTGCGATTTTTTTGATTTTTTAGCCATAACTTCTAAACCATACATCATAAAAGGACGATTTATGCATCAAAATGTTCCTTAAGCTACTGCCCACAAGACTGTATCCTTAAAATAATTTTAAAAAATTAGATTTCATGTTAATTTCATGTGCCCTTTTTTGTCAATTTTTATTTTTTTTATTTATTTTCTAAAATAAAAACTACATATCAGATAATGACGATTCATGCATTAAAATGAGCACCAGGTCCTCGTCTTTAAGAAGGGATACTCCTTTGTCCAAATGACGTTTGCTCTATCTCTTGTAGTTTAGGAGTTGTAGAACACTTTTTGGAGTGGAAGCTGACCAAAAACATGTGCTTTTTCCGTCATAACTCCCAAACCATACATCCTACAAGGACGATTTATACACCAAATTGTTTCTAATACATATATACACAAGACTGCATATTCAGAAAAAAGTTTTCTGGAATTTGATTTTTTTTCAAGAATCTTAGTTAAAATTTTTTACATGAATCATAGTCTTTGACGTGGTTTTTTGCGATTTTTTTGATTTTTTAGCCATAACTTCTAAACCATACATCATAAAAGGACGATTTATGCATCAAAATGTTCCTTAAGCTACTGCCCACAAGACTGTATCCTTAAAATAATTTTAGAAATTAGATTTCATGTTAATTTAATGTGCCCTTTTTTGTCAATTTTTATTTTTTTTATTTATTTTCTAAAATAAAAACTACATATCAGATAATGACGATTCATGCATTAAAATGAGCACCAGGTCCTCGTCCTTAAGAAGGGATACTCCTTTGTCCAAATGCCGTTTGCTCTATCTCTTGTAGTTTAGGAGTTGTAGAACACTTTTTGGAGTGGAAGCTGGCCAAAAACATGTGCTTTTTCCGTCATAACTCCCAAACCATACATCCTACAAGGACGATTTATACACCAAATTGTTTCTAATACATATATACACAAGAGTGCATATTCAGAAAAAAGTTTTCTGGAATTTGATTTTTTTTCAAGAATCTTAGTTAAAATTTTTTACATGAATCATAGTTTTTGACGTGGTTTTTTGCGATTTTTTTGATTTTTTAGCCATAACTTCTAAACCATACATCATAAAAGGACAATTTATGCATCAAAATGTTTTTTAAGCTACTGCCCACAAGACTGTATCCTTAAAATAATTTTAAAAATTAGATTTCATGTTAATTTCATGTGCCCTTTTTTGTCAATTTTTATTTTTTTTATTTATTTTCTAAAATAAAAACTACATATCAGATAAGGACGATTTATGCATTAAAATGAGCACCAGGTCCTCGTCTTTAAGAAGGGATACTCCTTTGTCCAAATGACGTTTGCTCTATCTCTTGTAGTTAAGGAGTTGTAGAACACTTTTTGGAGTGGAAGCTGGCCAAAAACATGTGCTTTTTCCGTCATAACTCCCAAACCATACATCCTACAAGGACGATTTATACACCAAATTGTTTCTAATACATATATACACAAGACTGCATATTCAGAAAAAAGTTATCTGGAATTTGATTTTTTTTCAAGAATCTTAGTTAAAATTTTTTACATGAGTCATAGTTTTTGACGTGGTTTTTTGCGATTTTTTTGATTTTTTAGCCATAACTTCTAAACCATACATCATAAAAGAACGATTTATGCATCAAAATGTTTCTTAAGCTACTGTCCACAAGACTGTATCCTTGGCCAAAAACATGTGCTTTTTCCGTCATAACTCCCAAACCATACATCCTACAAGGACGATTTATACACCAAATTGTTTCTAATACATATATACACAAGACTGCATATTCAGAAAAAAGTTTTCTGGAATTTGATTTTTTTTCAAGAATCTTAGTTAAAATTTTTTACATGAATCGTAGTTTTTGACGTGGTTTTTTGCGATTTTTTTGATTTTTTAGCCATAACTTCTAAGCCATACATCATAAAAGGACGATTTATGCATCAAAATGTTCCTTAAGCTACTGTCCACAAGACTGTATCCTTAAAATAATTTTAAAAATTAGATTTCATGTTAATTTCATGTGCCCTTTTTTGTCAATTTTTATTTTTTTTATTTATTTTCTAAAATAAAAACTACATATCAGATAATGACGATTCATGCATTAAAATGAGCACCAGGTCCTCGTCCTTAAGAAGGGATACTCCTTTGTCCAAATGCCGTTTGCTCTATCTCTTGTAGTTTAGGAGTTGTAGAACACTTTTTGGAGTGGAAGCTGACCAAAAACATGTGCTTTTTCCGTCATAACTCCCAAACCATACACCCTACAAGGACGATTTATACACCAAATTGTTTCTAATACATATATACACAAGACTGCATATTCAGAAAAAAGTTTTCTGGAATTTGATTTTTTTTCAAGAATCTTAGTTAAAATTTTTTACATGAATCGTAGTTTTTGACGTGGTTTTTTGCGATTTTTTTGATTTTTTAGCCATAACTTCTAAACCATACATCATAAAAGAACGATTTATGCATCAAAATGTTCCTTAAGCTACTGCCCACAAGACTGTATCCTTAAAATAATTTTAAAAATTAGATTTCATGTTAATTTCATGTGCCCTTTTTTGTCAATTTTTATTTTTTTTATTTATTTTCTAAAATAAAAACTACATATCAGATAAGGACGATTTATGCATTAAAATGAGCACCAGGTCCTCGTCTTTAAGAAGGGATACTCCTTTGTCCAAATGACGTTTGCTCTATCTCTTGTAGTTAAGGAGTTGTAGAACACTTTTTGGAGTGGAAGCTGGCCAAAAACATGTGCTTTTTCCGTCATAACTCCCAAACCATACATCCTACAAGGACGATTTATACACCAAATTGTTTCTAATACATATATACACAAGAGTGCATATTCAGAAAAAAGTTTTCTGGAATTTGATTTTTTTTCAAGAATCTTAGTTAAAATTTTTTACATGAATCATAGTTTTTGACGTGGTTTTTTGCGATTTTTTTGATTTTTTAGCCATAACTTCTATGTTAAAACTTCTACTTAATGGAAGAAATTACGAAGTTATTTGTACGAGAGATTGAGGGTTGATAAGGATGAGGAGCAACATATGGTAAGGGGCACTTAAGCCAATAACACGTATGAACTTATGCTTAACGATAAGCAAATGTATGTTTTAAAGTAATTAAACACAAGAAGAAAACAATGTAAAATTAATTTAAAAAACTAAATGTTTTCCCAAAAGTCGTCTTAACCCATTTCCAGCTATTGATGCATTTTTGCACCAGTAACTTTAAAATTTTCTCCAGGTGAGCACGAAAGTGATATTACCTGGCACTGTAGGCATTATGTTAGTATGAACCTTTGACAATATACATTATTTTTGGTTTGAGTAGATCCGGTCGTTTACTTGGATTTTACGCCTGCGGTGCGTCGCAATATTTGGGGTTTTTTTTTAAATTCCGGAAAAATTTCAAATCGCAATATCGAAAATTGCTTTTCAGTAGTAACTATTATAAGTTTTAAATTTTATGTTAAAATAAATTTAGAGCCCGTTTGCTGTTTTAAAATGCGGCTAGTGCAAAAATGCATTAGTCCGCCCAGCCTTTACCTGTTTGGGTAAAAAATTTAAATTTTGTCAGATAAAGTTTAGGGCCATATATAGACTCTGGACGAAGTTTAATTGATTTTGGCCCGGTAATTAAGAAGCCGCCGGAAATGGTTTAAAAAAAGTAATTTTTCTGTCATAAAGATGATCCGATTTGGATAATTTTTTAATTTTTCGTAAACTTAGCACAATTGCTAATAATCATGCAGCATTTAAATTTTAGAAAATTGCAGCGATCTAGTCGAGGGCAAAAAAAAAAAAAAAATTAAGAAATTCTGAATAAAGTAGGTTAATCTTAGATCAAGCACTAATTTTAAAAAAATCTTATGGCAAATTCTTGTTAAAAAAACGCTTTTGTTTTTTAGAATATCGCTTAGAATATCTTATGGTCAGAAGTTTTTTTATGACTAAAATTTAAATAGGAAACTCTATTTGAAACATTTATTTTATACTTCTTTAAATTTACGTTTTTTAACAGGCGTAAACCAATTTTGGGAATTTTCTGTTTCGCATTACGTGCTTATATTACATAAAGGATTCAGAATCAAGCCTTGCAGGGAGGTTCTGGAATATGTTAAGGAAATCAATGGAGCCCAAAACTCATCATTATATATTTATTCGTACGTTTTCAATTAAAAAAAATAAATTTTTTAAATAATTCATTTAATAGGTATGCTTCCAAACTTGATTTTAGTAACTTGAATGCTGCTAGAACTGATTGATGCATGCTGAAAAAAGAAATAAGTCAGTTGATGTCCTTGCGGTGAACATTTAAAGAATAACGACAACTCTAATTCTTAATTTTTGCGGATTATATGGATTTTTACCTCTTAAGTCCAAATCTGATAAATTTCAGGCCGCTCGCAATTTTTTTGTGAGTTATAGGTCTCCAAAACTGGAAAAAATGGTGTAAAAATCTGGCTGATTTTATTCATTTTTCAAAAAAAAAAAAAATATTGGAAAATTTTTGTATTCTTATTTGAAAAGAGGAAAACTTGGGAGCTAAAAAGTAATTGATGCGATTTTATTTAAGGATAAAGGAGACCTCACATTAGGTAGGAGCAATTTCATCTTGTCTGACTCGTTCACTGATCGACCCACAGCCTAAACTACTTGGCCTAGAAAGATTAAATTTAATAAGAATATTGCTTTGATTATGCAGATGCGTACTCAAAAAAGAATTTTAAAAATTATTTCTTAAAAGGGCTAAAGTTTGGTAAAAAGGGTTTAAAATGAGTAACAGGTTACTTGGAGTTATACCTAAGATGTCAAAATTCTGCAAAGGAAAGCTGATTGCCTTCATTAATATTTAAAAAGCGTTTTCAGGGTTTTTGAAAATTTAATAAATTTTAGGGGCTAAAGGGTTAAAACTGTATTTTTTATGGAAAACTCAAAGTGTCCTAAGTCCGATTGGGCACAAGATATTGGCAAGATTTTTGAGGTAAAATACTCCTCAGACTAATGCCTAGAATATAAAGTCTTGGATTTTTTTCTTTTATCGATAAAGGTTTAAAAAATTGTTTTCGAAAGAGAAGAATTTTACTTTCATTACTTTATTTAAAATAATTAAAAAATGGAAGTCGATCTAAAAGTATTAGTGGGTAAATGCATTCGTGATTTGTAGTAGTTTATGACAGTTTCAAACTTTCGGAATGAGTTTGAAACAATTTGATTGATTTGGTGAGAACGACTTTGATTTTTCTAGTCCAGAGCTAAGTAACTTGTGTATTGAAGTCGGGTTTCAAGTGAGCTTTTAGGAAATACGCCAATAGTTTCCTTAAAACTTTAGCGCGCAAAATCTAAAGCAAGACCGATTTTTTCTATTAAGTATAATTAAAAAATTATAACCTGCTAACGCCAATTTTTCCTTTTGGCTGCTAAACTCTAACCTGACTTGATAGAGGGAAAATAATCCGGATATCAATATATCCAAATTTTTACCTTAGAATCCTGATCTACGACCCCAAAACCACTTTAAGTGCATTCTAGACTTCTTGATGCCTTTGCCCCTCCCCCCTAGAACAAATCCTTCGGACGCCCTTGTTCACACTCGTAGATTTATATGCTAGTTTACACTCCAAAAAAAGGCTCGGAAATGATGTAAACTTACGCCTATACAAATTTACAAGCTTACGCGCATGTAAGTTCACAATGCTTACGAGACGTTTCAGAATGAGAAGGGAATACACAGACTTGTGTAAATTATACCTACACCCAAAAAAAAAAAAAAAAAATGTAACATTAAAAAATTTGTGTGCCTATTTAAAAAATCTTTTATTTTTTACTTCAAAAAGATAGCGTTTTAATGCAACAAGATAGGTGTTGTTAAATACAAAAAGAGAGAAAGAGCAAGCATTGTCAAACAAAGAAAAACCGTTCTTATTAAAGACAGTTTTGTAAATAGTAAAACAAAACATAAATATTTTTTTGACAATAGGGAGAAAAATCACAATTGAAAAAGTAGTAATACAATGATTGACAACATTGTTGTTATATGAAAGATGCTTTCTTTATTAACCCTGGATAAGCAATGTTAGTCGTTTCGACTAACACTGCTCAATTTTTTGCTTACAGCCTTTTTTTCTCTCATCTGATCGTGCTCTCCATCAATATTGTAGTAACCACATTAGTTGTTAAGCTGCTCTCGTTGCGTTCGGATGTATTTGTCTTTTTAATTGGTGAATATTTTTATAAATGTACTGTTAGTCGAAACGACTAACATTGGCTTTAACTTAACTTTTTATACCTCCACGCGTATTGCGTAAGGGGTATATTAACTTTGTTAGTCCGTTCGAAACGCTTATAAGGAGATACTTTTTTGATCAGCATCACCTCCTGAGTCGATGTCCGTCTGTCCGTCTATTCATCTGTCTGTCTGTCGACACGATTACAGCCACAGTTTTTTAGCTATCATAATGAAATAAAAGAGGTATGCTTATATTAAAAAAACGAAGATAAAATTCGGGAAGGAGCAAAATTAGATGAAAACCACGCCCACCTCACACACAAAGTGGCGTCATTATAATACAAAACATTAATAAATTCCAGAAAATTATGTTTTAACCTTGATATTTTACACATAAGCTTTGATAATTAGGATGAACTCTGAGTTGAAAATTTTGTATATTTGGATGAAAACCACGCCCCCTAAAAGAGGTGTCATCAACATTAAACAACACAGTCGAAGTTAATTCCTTTGTTGTAGGAATATAGTGTTTTGGTTATAAGTTTTTTAAAGTGGTGCAGCGAATTGTGTCTCTTGTGTTAAACAATTGATTTAAACTTTTTTATTTTAATAATAATAAGTAATGCTTTATTCGTATAATGATAGAAGAGCCTTTTAAGTTTTTTATGTTTATTTACTAGTTTTTTTTTTCAATAATCTTATGTGGTATATCTCAAACTGATAAAATAAGTAGCTTATAAAAAAATGTAAAAAATAAAAAAAAAACAAAGGCCAATATTAATGCTTTTTATTTCTAGTAGAATATACATAGGTTTTTCATTTTCAACAGCTTTTTATGTATTTTATGTACTAACAGCTCCTCTAAAACGAGATTTGGAGCGTGTTAGTCGAATCGACTAACATTGGTTATAACGTACTAGAAATATGATTGGTTATCCAGGGTTAATACAAAATAAGTATACAAAGAATTTAACGAGAAGCATATCTTGTAACTCAGAGAAATGGCAAATCTTTATATTAAAGACATTTTTTTTTTATTAATAAGAGTCAGGTAATTTTAATGAAAATTTTTAAAACAAGTTTAACAATGATACTCTTTTTAATAATACATCAATATTTCTTTGGGTGTAGATTAAAAATTCTTTAAGGAAGCTTCTGCAACAAAAAATAGCTTTAAAAAATGGGCTTAAGAAATTAACGACTCAAATGATCAATAGAAGCTCGGTGAAAAACTCTCGAAAACTGAAATCGCCAATTATTTTTCCTATTTACTTTAATTTACCTCCATATCACTTCTTTTTTCGTTGTAAAAAGGTAGCATGGAAATTTTGTAATGAAGTTCGGACAAAAAAAAGGAGCTTTTCATTACAACAGCTATGTGGGTATTCACGATGTAGTAAACACGAAATTAGTTTCAGCAAAATATTCACACTTGTTAGTTGCTTATGACCTTTGTTGAGTATATATTTTTCCATGTGGAAAGTTATAATTTTTTTCACAGAAAATCTTGTGTGGAATTTCTTTAATTGCACAAATATTATATATATATTCACATTTTTTAGTATTTGCAAGTATTTTGATGATCTACCTATTGCTATGTTGCGCGTGACCCATTAATTTGACTTTTTTATTTTTACCTAATCATAATAAAGTGATTATAACGTAATTATATAACTTTTATTGTTGTTTTTATGATAGTTTTATATAATGAAAAAAGTGGTTTAATGGTACTGGTGTAGAAAAAAAAATATATTCTTTCATATATTTTATCGACTTTAAACTGATTGCTTATCAATACTTTATTAATTGGAGTATTTTAAGCATTTATAGTTAAACTCTTGATGCAAAGAACGGTCAAGTAAATTTTTTTGTACCATATGTGATCACCTTTTACGCTGCTGGTCAGAAAAACGACCACAACATTTTTTTCGTAACGTAATAAGCATTTGTAACTTATTTTTAGACCTCAATTAATGATATTTAGAAGTTTGACATATTTTCTCAAAAAATAGGGTGCCCGGCAGAAAATGGCTTAAGAATGCAACCGCCAAAAATTACACTTTCATTGAAGACACTAGCCAGTATGTAACAACACGGTGAATACACTTTGTTTAGTGTTTCTTTGACAACACAGCACCCAGATCTGATATCACAAACGTTCTTGTTTAAACAGTTCAAGTGATACTTAACAACATCCAAGTTTACAATCTCACAAGTTCATATCACAATTATTATAATAAGATTTTTTTGTGAATCCCTACCAAATCACTTTCTTAAGTATTTCTATGGCTCTTTCAAAGTAAACATGAGTGTTTTTTTTTAAGAAAATTATCTTTGTTCAAGAATATAAATTGTTTTGTTTTTAATGAATCAGAGCTAGTAATATCTTTAAAAGAAAATAAAAGAAAATAAAATACAGCGGAATGAAACTATTTGTCAGTCTCTGTCAGTCGCTGCCGCTAGACTCAAAATAAATGATTATTAATTGAAAACGTTCTCATTTGCGAAACCAGTAAAACCTTTTTACAACAATAAAACCAGTAAAACCAATTTTATACAATATGCAGAGAGAAAAAATGAAGCATTCTTAACAGAAGTCAATTGGTTTTCGCTCATGCATAAAATTCTCCATTCAGACAGTATTTTTCTTGTATCGATAAAATATACACTGAAAAAATTTATTAGTAAAATTTCTACGAATGATATTAGTAAAGAAAATATTCGTACATTCTACAAATATTCGTGCAATATACAAAGTATTTGTATTGTGATATCTTTACGAATTCAATCGTAAAATTTTTCTAATGCCTGATGTAGTATCTACGAATATATTGGTTTTATAAACTTATGATATTCGTAAACAAAAATAAATTAATTCGTATTAGTGCATTGTATGAATGATTGTGTAGTATTCAATGATTCGTAGTACTTACTAATGCTTTTGTACAAATGAAAAATAGTATTAGTAGAAACAATTCATTCGTAGGTTGACCGTACAAGTTATTAGTAGAATGTACGAATTATGAGTTGAGTATGAAAAATTGAAAACCGAAATCATTCAGCCTTGTTTGCCGAACATCTACAGAACATAAGGAACTGTATGATTGTAAAGTAGCTGTAGCCTAATGGTGAAGTTAGTGGCCCGTAAGCTAAAGAGCAGAGGTTCAAACCCCAGCTCTGACAGAATATTTTTTTTCGTTACAAGATATTGCTATTATTCGTAAATGAATCCAGTTGATTTGTTACGAAAACGAATAAAATATTCGTAGTATATACTAATATACGTTGATTCTACGAATCCTATTCCTGGCTGAAAACTACGAATTAAATTCGTAGATTGGACGCTTACTAATAAGGATTATTAGTATTAGTAATTAGTAATTTAATGCAAATGCGAAACCAGTAAAACCTTATAATGCATATAATATATGCTTTTGCATATTTGGGCGTTTTGTTAATAATTTTGCATATTTATAACGATTGTGCTTATTTGTGCATATTTTTACATATTTTTAACTTTTCGAACAGATTTTAGCTTGTAATCGGGCAAATTTTGATACTTCCTTCACATCTGGCAACATTGTAATTTCTTTGATATTATATATATTTATAAAGAGATATTATATTATATATGTATAAAAAATATTTTGCTTAAAAACTCACAGACAATGGATCCATACGCTGAAAGTCTCCTTCCGAACGAAGTCCCTTATTTTAAATGGTGCCCAACTACATCCTGCGATGTCGAGCGGTCTCTCTCACAATACAAAACATTGTTGGCTGAAAATCGTAGAAAATTTCTTTTTGATAATATAAAAATGCATTTAATTGTTCAGTGTAATCGCTGAATGCAATACACTGTTTTTGCTATAAGCACCATATAAAATAATGGACTTCGTCCGGAAGGAGACTTTTGGCATTGGCTTCGAGCTACCAAACAAAATATTCATTAAATGATTAAAATAGAATTAAATTTTTACTTTATAATTAAAATTATAATTTATTTAAACTGAAATATTTACTTTTACGCCTTGAAAGGGCTATTGTTTTGTTTTTTTTTATGAACTATTGAATAAAATTTTGAATAATAAAACTCCGACTTCGACATTTTTCGTGCTTATTTGATGGCATATTTTGCCATTTTTTAGAGCATATTAGCATACTTATTTTAGATTTTTTCGTGCATATTTCTGACTTCCCTGGTAATTAGCTAGGATTATTAGTAATACTTACACACACATTTTTTTGAGTGTAAACTACCTTAGTCTAAGCAAAAAATTGCTTAGTTGAAGAAACATTTTCATTTAAGTATATTCTTAAGTATATTCTTTTTGCGGACTCGATAGTCTAGTAGTAGCGCACTTGACTGCCACCTAGGGGTCCCGGGTTCGAATCCTGGCCAGCCCATGATCCTACGTTTAAGCCCTTCTTTCCCTGTTTCTAATAAAATAACTTTAAAACACATCAATTTACGATAAAAAGTTGTAGTTGGTGGTGATAGGAAAGTTTGTGGAGAGAAATGCTTAGTAACTTGATTTGTCTAAGGTCAAGGCATAACAAACTCTTGCTTCATATTCAATTTCACATGTTTCTACAGCTTCTGCCACATTAAGATCATCCTACACAACGGATCACAACGGATCAATTTGGTCCTATGTTTATTCTTTCTTGATTCTACTCTATTTTTTCTTTTTGTAGAAAAGAAAACAATGTTGTTATATTATTTTAACTTATTTCATATTTATTTCTGTGGTCACAAGGAATAATGACTAAACTTAAAATATCGTAAAAAAACGATATGGAATTTACTTTATTGCAAATTTTTGGAAGTATGCAAATATCCATTTTTTGCCCAGAATTGATCATCACTTATGTCTGCACATATTTTGTTTGTAACGGTTCATATATTTTAAAAAATGGGTCGTAGTTCGAGCAGTTGAAATATCGTTACTATTATTATTATTGTTATTATTTTTATTATTATTATTATTATTATTATTATTATTATTATTATTATTATTATTATTATTATTATTATTATTATTATTATTATTTTTATTATTATTATTATTATTATTATTATTATTATTATTATTATTATTATTATCATTATTATAATTATTATTATTATTATTATTATTATCATTATTATTATCATTATTATTATTATTATTTTTATTATTATTATTATTATTATTATTATTATTATTATTATTATTATTATTATTATTATTATTATTATTATTATTATTATTATTATTATTATTATTATTATTATTATTATTATTATTATTATTATTATTATTATTACTATTATTATTATTATTGTTATTATTATTATTATTAACATTACATTAAATAGAAAAATTACCTTTATCCGGAGACTTGAACCTCGGCCGCGTAAGTGTAAGTGCATAGCCATTCGACCTTTGCAGTTGTTAAGTAATCGTCGCTTAATTTGCTTCATTAAGAATAAACGTACGAGCACAGAGCAATAAAATTAACGCGTTAGCTTTGTAAGTATTTTTAAAGCATTTATTCTAGAAATATAAGAAAAGCATCCTTAAATAAATCACTTGTGAAACAGCGTTTATAAATGAACTGAAATCGACTACGATATTGACAAAAATTTATTTTATTTTCCACACCGTGATATTTATGGATATTTTGGAATGGGAAGATATTGTCATATCGAGACCAAATTTTGTATATACGATTTTTTAGCTTATATTTATACATTCTGCTTATGTTTATTTCAATAAAAATAATTTTTGGAAATCAATTATTTTAAAGGACCTTCTGCAGCTGGAGAATGGGATCATATCGTGATGAAAGTCTATATTAATTATCATCGCTCCAATGTTTACAAATTCTATTCATTGCAAGTTTTTTTAAAAAACTGTTAAAAAAAATTGTCCTATTTTTGACTCAAAACCGGAGCAGGAAGATGAAGTCCTATCCTTTTAAGATTTTGTATTGTTAATGTATTATACCATATCTATCAATTCAACCCTAAACTAGTTCGATACAAAGGTACTTTTTTCATATATAATCCCTCCGCCCTAGTATTTGTTTATATTTTTGTAATTAACATGCTTTCCAAAGCAAAATTTACCCACAATTTTATGGACTGACTGGTCTGAATTAAGAGTTACGGGGTTTGCAAGGCCAAATTTAACCTGCAAAATTGATAGCTGATTTAAGAAAAATTATCGATCCTACGCATTTCATAATTGAGAACAAAATTCAGGCAAAAAATTTAGAAATATTTTTACTGAACAATTCAATAATGTATCTTCTTTCAAAAGTAGTATTTTTGATCACCGTATATACAAAAATCAGTTAAATTTTTATATATGTATTGTGTTTTAATCACATTTATAAATAGACCTCTTAACAAAATATTTTATTTAATATAAATAAATACTTTATAGGGCAAATATTAAAAACTAGTCTAAAGTTTACTACATTCTCAAGTTAAATATTTACAGAACACTTAGCAAAAAATTAAAATTTAAATTTATCCATACTTTGAATTATTTCGATCTTTTCGATGTGAGAAAAAAAACCCCTGCCTAGAAAATCCAAGTTTCGTAGGTTGCCACCCAATCACTTAGGATTGTAAATTTAGGTAAACTTCTAACGAATTGCTGATACAGATCAGTGCGTGTTTTTTCGTAATGAGTCCAATGGCCACCTATGCCAATTTCCAAACTTGGCTCAGTAAAAACTCCACTTGTTTTCTAGAAAATAGAACATAATAAAAATTATTGCTTAGCCCCACTTTGGTTCAAGTGGGGCCAACCTACCTCAACATCTATAGTGAATATTAATGCTCTGCCATCCTTGCCATAGGAGAAGTAAATGAAGAAGGGAGGATCCCAATTATCACGTAGCATTGTCTTGTTAAAGGACCAGTCAGTAATTTTAGCTCCGCCTTTTAAGCCTATAAAAATGGTCATGTGGTCTGGACCAGTGAGCTCGAATTCAAAACGTTTTTGCGTCGGGACGTTCAAGTCTGCTACAGAATTGAGTAAAAGTAAAGGATTTTGTCCGGGTATGTTGGGTTGTTCATCCAAAGGTATCCAAAAACTGTTTTCTCTGGAGAAGCAATTTTTTTTTCATTATAGTGAATTTCTATACTTGGATTATTGTTGTAAAGAACCTTGCTTTATTCCAGCGATGGTTGTAGTGCGGCATACCACAGAACATCTCAACGGCACAGTAGTCGCTGATCTTCTGCTTTTCTCCAATAGCGTTGAAGTATTCTAAATGAATGAAATAGAAGAAAAATGTCTCTAAGATTCCAAATCGATCACTATACCATCAACTGTGTCGATTCTTCTATCCTGTGGGTACACGTAAATGCCGGATTCATCAATTTTTATCGAATTATCATCGTTGTGAATAATGCGTCGGACATGCTGTAAGAGAATAGGTTTACATTAGATATTGTGTCTTTGGCTCTTATCCCAATCGTGGATTGACTCACCAATAAATTAATACGCTGAGCAGAGGTTTTGGCCCTAAATGGAAACCCTGCGGGCGTGACAGCAATAATAATAAATAGCACAGTAATGCCAAGAAAGCAAAAAATCAGTGTGCGTGTTTTACGGAAAAACAGAAAGAGTGGCATCTATAAGAAATAATGTGTTGTTGTTATTTCGTAGACATTAAAACACAGTACTCGTACTTACAATAAATCCGCCAAAAAGCATAACGAAGAATACGGACAAAGCAGCCATTAGAAGATCGGTGTTATTGGCTGAACCAAAACGACCCATCATTGGAATGAGGGTGTAAATCATTAACAGTGCAATAGAGGTAAAATAAATAAAAGGCAGAATTTGGCATATTATGGCAGCTATAGCAAACCAATAAGCTGAAATAAGATCAAGTTTATAGCTGACAATTGACTCAAGGACGGTTCGAGATATATCTCAGATACCTTTGCGATGCCACTTAGTGATCAAGTTAATAATTAAAGCCACTATATCGAAGAGCACCGCCATCATGCACATGAATGACGATCGAATTCCGAGCGCTGTCAAAGCGATGGTAAAGAGAATGAGAAAGAGGCAGTTGGCATGCATAAAGAGTTGAATGCGAAATCCTAAGCTGAGAGTATCCTGGAAAAAATTATTTTATATTTCTTAATTTGAGAAAACTTTTAATAGTAAAAGCAGGATATATCAATAGATACATAATAGACTTTAAATGGACTCAGACTGGCATTTTGAGCAAAATTTGTGAACAATGACGGTGTTAAAACTAATCAAAAATGTTGGGTAATAATTTTGTACTTAAAAGAATATACTTAATAGTACTAAGAGCACTATAAAATATTTGTGTAAAATATGCCATAATTTTATACACATTCAGCCTTATCGGAACAATTTTTGACGCGGATTCGGAAAAAGGAGTTTTTACTTTTAAGATAAAGCTTAAGATAAAGCTTTGCTTAAATGCAAATTTGTGAATCAACCGTAGATGAACAAATTTGCATTAAAAATGTTCAAAATGTTCTCAAGCTTTATCTTAAAAGTGAAAGCTCCCTTTTCCAAATCCGCGTGAATAATTATTAAGTTTTTATAATTTTATAATATATATACCAAATTCAGTTTTTAAAGAATTGTAAGCTACATTCCGAAAAAGTTCAACTTTAAAATCAAAAAACACAAGTTTTTGTTTTAAAAAACTAAAATTTCTTTAGTTTTAAGGACATTTTTTGAAAAAAAAGAACTTGCATTTGTTTCTTAGAACTTGCATAGAATTTTTATTTAAAAGTAAAAATTTCTGTGTTTTATTTTAAACATTGTTTTTAAAAATGAATTACACATTCAGAAAAAAGCATGCTAAAGTCAAAGAAAATCTACTCAATATTTATGACAATTTTATTTGTTTTAGCGCCAAGAATTTTTTTTTTGTGTTTTTAAAATGGAAAGTTTTCTTTGGAAGAAATAATGTCAAATAATTTAATGTAAGAAATAATTAAATTTTTGCTTTTAAATTTTTTGCATTTCAACAAAGGGGACGATGCCATGGTGATCATTTTAATGCATGAATCGTCCTTTTCAGATGTGTAGTTTGGATTTTAGGGCGAAAAAATAAAAATTCAAAAATTCACAAAAAAGGACAAAAGAAATGAACATGAAATCTATTTTTTGATATTCTTCCAAGGATGCAGTCTTGTAGGCAGAGTCTTAACGAACATTTTAGTGCATAAATCGTCCTTTTATGATGTATGGTTTAGGAGTTATGGCTAAAAAATGGAAAAAACTAGAAAATCACAAAAAATGACGTAGAAAACTAAGATTCTTGAAAAAAATTCAAGATATTTTAATTACAAACATTTTGGTGCATACATCGTCCTTGTAGCATGTATGGTTTGGAAGTTATGACGAGAAAATTCTTTCTTACTTTCAAAGAAAAATTTCCATTAAAAAAATGAATTGGCGCTAAAACAAGTAAACTTTTCTTTAATATTAAGTAAATTTTCTTTGATTTAAGTATGCTTTTTTCTCAGTGTACACGTCATATACAGTCCTTGATGTGTATAAAATGCACTACAAAAACAATGTTAAAAATCTTCGATACTGTTAGGAGAATCATATAAACTCCCTTAAGGTTACGTATATAAAATGCACTGTGTTTTTCCTAGGCATTTGTTAAGAATTTTTAACAAATTATACAATTAGGGTATTCACAAGGTATCATAAGTCTTAAGTTGAAATAATAAATATATACAACTAGCGTGAAAAAGCTCTCATAGTTTATGGTGCTACGTGCACTCTTAATCAGATCAGATTCTTAATCTAATACAAATCTAGCAAAAATGAATATTTATAGGTTAGGCTAGATTAAACCGGATGCCTTAGTGAATGCTCATATAGACCAATTCAGGTCCTCAGTGGTACCGGTAGCGAACAAAAGGAACCTTTGTGTTTATTTAAAAGTCTTTAAAGATTTGCGTTGAATTCGCAAACCTTAGGAGAGATTCCAGAGACACCCTTGCTACATCTTTAAGCGACGGGAATGTCGATGAGCCTAGGTATTTTAGTCTCGATCTAAGTAGGGCGGGGCATGTGCATAGTAGGTGCTCCAGGGTCTCCACTGTGCCCGGTTCCTTGCACTTCCTGCTGTTGTCATCCGTGGTGATGCCAAGCTTCCTCGCGTGGGCTGCCGTCATGCAGTGCCCAGTGAGCATGCCCACTAGTGTCCTGCAATCTTTGCGCGGGCGTGCCAAGATGAATAGAGTTCGTTTTTTGCATTGTGCATAGTACATGATTTTCGAGATTTTGCACGAAGTCGTATCTCTCCATCTACTATTCACTGCTAGTGTGGCTCTTCTATCGAGGTTCCTGTACAACTCTTGTAGCGGAGTAAGTAGATGTTCTGCGAGTTCTGATTCCAGCCCAGCGCCTTCCTTTGCAAAACCATCTGCCATCTCGTTTCCCTCAATGCCGTGGTGGCTAGGGACCCAGTAGATACGCACTCTCTTCGAAGCGCATAGTGCATCTAGTGCATCTCTGCCAGCCAAGACACTTTTGGACTTGATGCTAGCGGAGCGCATGGATTTGATCGCCGCTTGACTGTCAACGAAAATGTTGATGTAAGAGTGTTGTGTGTACATGCTGAGGGCTATCTCAGCAGTCTTCCTTATGGCAAATACTTCCGCCTGGAAGATACTGCAGTGGTTCGGCAGTTTATATGGCTGCTTTATATTGTATTAGGCTCTGCGCAATACACAGCCACACCTACCCCCGTAGGCATTTTGGAGCCGTCTGTAAATATATTGACCGCCTGCTGTGCTGGTTCTATACCTTTGCACCAGTCATTTAGTCCCAGAAGAGTTCGTGCTTTGGAATTGACTATCGTGCGAGGCACCATGTAGCGATAGTATTTATAATCGCAATGTCAAAAGAAAGCGAAAAGGATAAAAAAATAGCCGTTTATATTAGTACGTTTACTTGAAATAACGAAAATAATTAAAAGTAATCAAGAAAATATAATCCGACCACCTTTATAAATTATATAAATTATCAAAAATAATCAAAAATAATTTCTAAAAGTAGTCGGATTATTTTTTCTTGATTACTTTTTGATTATTTTCTTAATCTGAAGTAATCGTAATTATTTCTTGATTATTTGTAATAGCAATTATTACTAATCCTTTATCAAATGATTCACATCAACAAATGATGATTGTCCAAATATCTTCGGCAGGGCTATCTGTTGTAAATGCAACTAAACCGATTCCATTTTGTAATAATTCTACTCCTATCCTTTTAGGTTATTTCATTGTGTCTGACCTGTCTCTAAAAAAATATTACCTATTCGTCTCTGTTTCATGAATTGTCATTAATATCGTTTAGTGATTGCTGGTATCGTAGCTCAGTTGATGATAACATTTTTTCTTTCATAACCCCTGCTAAATTCCTATTCGAAAAATATGTTCCTCTGCGCATAATAGCTCTTAGACCCGCTATTTCACTACCAAGCTTAATCCTTCGCTTCCCGCTAAAATTTTGCAGTTATTTTATTTGTAAAAGCGAAAATTTAATGCACTTTAAAATTATTTTATTTCTTTTATACACTAAAAAGAGCGCAATTTTCGAAAGTGCATTATTAGCTTAAATAAGTGTAAGTAATTTATAAAAAACTTACAGAAGTGTATTTGAAACATCAAATATAGTGTATACTTAAAAAAAAAAATGTGAAAAATATTACTTTTTTCAAAATAACTACATTTATACATTAAAAAAAACTTTTTAACAAAAATAAAAAAAACAACTTCAAAACCACTACAAAGTAAAAAATAATTCTAAATTAATTAAATAATCTAATAATTGATCGATTTTTCGGTCAAAGTCATGTGTAATTGAACATTTGGTTCTGAAAATAGCCACCTTTCAGTTAGAACACTAGCTTCTGACGAAGAAAAAACTCGTTTCATTTCTATGGTGCATTTCGACAAACTATCGAACACCAATGAATATTGAAATAAATGAAGAAGCAACTAGAACAGATGGCAACCCTTGATAGAGTTGATGGCGGTGATCTATAAATAGCCTACTGCTTTGAAATGTCATATGATTAGCAGCCATACAATTCATAAGAATGAATTCCAAAATCTGCACATTCATATGCTAGTTTAAACAGTGAGTTGATCACAGCTTAATCACTCAAAGACTACTGAAGAGGAAAATGTAGCGATTTCCGAAACAGACTGTCTAGTCAGCTAAGTGATTGACTTTATACAGAGTTGTTGTTGTTGTTGTTGCCTTCTTGAAAACTTACTTGATCTAAAGCTCACAATCTTAATTCTTCTAAATTACTTTTCACATTAATTCTTGGTCAAATTTATTTATATATATTATTAAATTGGAAACCTTATTACTATAATTTTTTTCTTTTTTGTATTATTATCATAAATATATTAATTTCTCCTAATAAAAATCTTCTCCTAATCTAATAAAAATTAAATATATTATAGTGGCGACCGTAGCCTAGTGGGTAGAGTGCGTGGCCCCTAAGCTAAGGAACTGCGGTAGCCCGGGTTCAATTCTAGCTCAGACAGAAAGTTTTTTCAATTGAATTAATTTTTTTGTTCGGTCGTCACCTCTCTGCAGACAATGGCAAACCTCAGAGAGTAAAAATTGCCATGTAAAGCTTCTTGAGAACATAAGCCGTTCGGAGTCGGCATAAAACTCGTAGGTCCCAGTTCTCGATCATTTGTGATCAAACATTTAATAACACGCACAACACAATTGATCAATAGAAGCTCGGTCAAAGTCCTTCCAAGGGCTGAAATGGCCAGTTTATTTATTTTTATATATTAATTTCTCCATGAATATAGAACCTTTAGATCCGGAGCGTTTATTTTATAAAAGTCTGATTATATAAGCACCGACCTTAAAGGTTTTATAGTCATGGATAAATTAATTTATTTATGCTATAATAATATATATAAATAAATTATCAAATTTGACCAATAAATAATGTGAAAAGAAATTTAGAATTATTTTTTACTTTGTAGTGGTTTTGAAGTTGGCTTTTTTTTGTTAAAAAGTTTTTATTTCTTCCTTTTTAGAGATTACGATAACAATTTTTCCCATTATTGTAACGAATTTTGGTATAAGTATATCAAAATTTGGGTGTATTTTCATTATATAGGAAAAATTGGAAGATATAGTAATATTCATATTTCCTGCTGCAAAGTAGTTTATAAAGAGTGTTAAAACACACCAAAAAAATAGTGTATCGCGACCACAAAATGTCCACTGAGTGAGTAGTGCAAGCATCTGTCTGAAGAGAGTAAAAACCCTTCAAACATTTATAAGACGATTGAAAGAGAAGTTGATTTTACAAGGCACTTGTGATTAGCCCAATGGTTCTTTGGAAGATGGATCACTTTACGATCGCCCAAGCGATGATTGCGCGATTTAAGAAATAATAAAAAAAAAATGTTTTTTTCCTTCATTTATTCAGAGCTGCAAAAGAATGCATTCAATTTGGTTTTATTCACAAAAAAGTGAATCGAAAATTTTTAATTCACATTAATTTCTAAGAAAATGATTAATTTTTTATTCCAATTACTCATTTCCGTTATTCAGAATAATGAATAATTTTTTTATAAATTTGAATGATATTCACAAAGAATTCCAGAATTTTCACTTAATCTTTCTTTGTTTTTTTTTTATTCGTTATTAATTTTTTATTCATTATTCATTTGTTATTAAATTTTTTTTTAATTTTTTATATGTTATTCATTATTCATTTTTTATTCATTATTCATTTGCAATTTATTATTCAGTTTTTATGTATTATTAATTTGTGTATTCCTTATTAATTTGTTATTCATTATTAACTTTTTATTCATTTTAGTCCTAAGACATAAATAAAAAATGAATAATAAATTAATAATGAATGAAAAGTGAATAATGATTAACAAAGGAACAATAAATTAATAATGAATAGAAAATGAATAATGAATAAAAAATGAATAAAAAATAAATAATGAATAACAAATGAATAATGAATAAAAATTGAATAACGAATAAATAAAATGAATAATGAATAAAAAATTAATAACGAATAAAGAAATTTAATAATGAATAAAAAATTAATAACAAATGAATAATGAATAACAAATGAAGCATACTCGCGAATAACGTTGTAAACGACATTTTTTTACTGTTTTTATTTCGCGAATACCTGTTAGAATCACTCTCTTATATTATATACAAACAGAACTGAGTCAGCAGTTAAGCAGTTTGGAGTATTTTTATCGCATACCAAAAAAAAAAAAAAAATTAATAAAAATTAATAAAAGTGAACAATTACAATTTTGTCACTTACAACGTTATTCGCGAGAACACTTCAAATGAATAATGAATAAAAAATGAATAACGAATAAAAAACGAATAATGAATAAAAAAAAAAGAATAATTGAAAATTCTGAAATTCTTTGTGAATTGCATTATTTGTGAATATTATTCAAATGAATAAAAAAAATGAGTCATTGTTCTGAATAACGAAAATGAAGAATTGAAATCAATAATTAATCATTTTTTTAAAAGTGTATGTGAATTAAAAATTTTATTTATAAAACAATTTTGCATTCATTGAATGCATTCTTATGTCGTTATTCAGTTGAACTTAAAATTCTGAATATGAATGCCAATTTTAAAGCTCTGCATTCATTCCGGCGATCGCTGAAAGATGGATCGCTTTTCGATCGCCCAAGCGATGAATGCGCGATTCAAGAAAAATCTTCCTTCACTCATTTCGGCGATGGTTGAAAGATTTATCGTATTTCTATCGCCCAAGCAATGAACGCGTGATTCAAGAAACATTTTCAAAATATTCCTTCGTTATTCCAAGGATCGTTGCAAGACGCCTTTTTAAAAATTTTTTAAAATCGATTGTTGGAATATGAAGCAGGCTACTCTATTTTCTTTTCCACAAAAAAAAAAGACTCTTTTCCTACTTCTACTAGGAAACTCTTCCCCAGTGCGAACCCTCTTGGCGATTCATTAGCGACTCTTCCCAGCGAATCGATTACAAACCCTTAAGGCGATTCGTTAGCGACTTTTTCTAGCGAATCGCTTACAAAGCCTTTAGGCGATTCGTTTGCGAGTCTTTCGTGCGAATCGATTTTGTGGCCTCAACTGCTTACAATCGGCAATACCCGGATGACTCCCAAATGAGCTCGCCGGCTATTGTCATATCTTCCCAGCGATTCGATGGCGATTCTGATTCGATTGAAAATGTTTACAGTGAAAGTATTCCGAAAAGTCGTAAATTTCGGAGTACACTGAAATGCAGATAGAGTTGGATTCAACATTTTAAATACACAATTAAAAAAAAAATATATGCGCCAATGTATCCCATGAGTGCTACGGATAACGTGACACATTGGAAAATATGTTGTCTTTCAATATTCTTATTATGGGGTTATTAAAAAAAAGGTATTGACAGGAAAATTCGATCATATTACAGTACAATTAAAATGCTCGAAAAAAATTAAGTTCACACGCCGGAACATATCTTTTCATAGTAAATTAAATATGTTGGAGCTAACTTTGCACACATGATAGACTTACGTTCTTGGTCCATTCCAAGTAGATTGCTGGCAAAATGCCCAGTCCGAATAAAACTGGGCAAATATATAGTCCGATCAGGAGCCAAGTTTCTGTAAACCATGTCATTGAAGCACCAACACCGTCCATGAACACAGCAACTAAAATACTTAGTCCAGCTCCCAAAATAATGGACAACAGCTGAATAGCACAGGTGAGACCATACCTTTGTAGCACTCTAAACCAGCTGAGGCCTGAACGCTTGGACATGAAGTAGAGAGAAACGGTGATGAAAATCAGGGCAATGCAGCAAACCACAGTATTAATAATAACGCCCGTTGGCAAAGTGTAGAAAACTATGAACCATCCAAGGAAATCAAAGAACACAACATTGCCCTCTGAATGAAACTGTAAGTAGGTATTGATAGAATTAAGTTTATCGAAATGTAAGAAATTCAAAGAGCTGTAAAGTATTGATAACACCAAAAAGTCAAAACATACACCAAGAATATCCCCGGTATCAACAATTTCAAACAAACAGAGATACAAATTATTTCACGTACCGTTTCTTCAATAGATAATTTACAAAAAATATGGTAGTTATGAGTTTTGACTTCTCTGAGGGCAATACCATTCTTAAGTTGTACTAAAGTTTAACCAATTAGTTTTTGCTGATTAGTTTAATTGTTTTGCAAAATATAGCCAGTTATTTGTTGCCGAGGACTTAAGTATCCATTGAATCATAAGCGAAGGTTTTGCGTAAGGTGAGAGTTTTGCAAACGTTCTTGGATGGAATTTTTTTTAATTCTTGAATTTTTTTTGTCGCTTAAAAGTGCTTGCTATAGAAGATTAAATTTGTAAAAACTTTTCCCATTAATAAAAACCGTACTTCTTTTGAAAAATTCATGAAAACTTATTCTGAGTAGAAAAAGAATTTTTTTAGAAGCTAAAAATTCCTCGTAAATTAACAATTTTTGTACATAAATGAGTTCAGAAATGAATCATAAATGTTTCTTTTTTGCATTCTTAAATAAATTCAAAAAATAATAATTTTTTATCATATCAGTAAATACAACATCTCATAAACTAACTATTTTTTGTATACTAAAATGATTTAAAAAAGGAATAATTTAAATCTTTGTCGATATTTTTTGTCGATATTAATTAAAATGTTAACTTTCATGCAAACGGCATATAAACTTTTAAACATGTGGTTCCAACATAATGTGACAAATTTTAAAAATACTGCTACAAATGAAGTTGTTAGATGTGCGTGACAGTAGATGTGTTTGCTTTAAGTTTAGATTTTGCATAAAATTTCAATTAAAATATCAATGAATTTATTACAATAATAAAGTCATCTGCTGGGCTCTTTCTTTTTAACAATAATTATTGAATATAGCTACTTTATTTTACTATATGTTAATACTATACATGCATATTATCTATATGATAAACTAAATAATAATTTTTTTTCATTTCAATATATTATCGATATGTTATAATAAATAATATTATGCAATAATAAAATTTATAATTCAAAAAGATTAATTTTTTAACTTATTTGTGAACAAAAATGGTCCGTTTCGAAAGGCAATTAAGCCCTGCAACTGCTACAAAAAGGGATCATTTCCAGGTGTCGAAAAATAACTTTTCTATGGTTCTTTTTTAATTCATTTCCGAAGAAAATAAAGTTAATTTTTGAGAGGCATTTTAGTCCAACGAATGATACAAAAAGGATTCATTTATGAGTACCGAAAATAAATGTTTCTACCCGAAAAGATTCATAAATGAATTCGAAAACGGTAGTTTTGGTTCACTGGGTATAACTTAAGTCACGCATTTTCCATACTTAAGTTGGACTTAAGTTGAATTTAGTTATAACTGATGAAATGCATTTTCAGAGCTTAAACTTAAGTATAGTTGGTGAAACTGGGCTTTATACTACTTTTAGAGTTAAAACACAAGATTGAGGACACCGGAACCTAAAATCACATCAGCACTTTACAGATCCTACACAAAAAATAAGAACAAAGAAATATTCACCTCAGATTCTTGCATTTCCGGCGCATTAGCAATCGATTTCGCAAGCTCCAGAATATTGTCGCCCGTGTTCTGTAGAGAACCTCTTGAGACGGTACTAAAGCTATCAAGTTCGGTGTGATAGACGTAACCATGCATGACATAAGCCATATCGAGACCTTGAATTAAATGCATGAAATAAGTTTAGATGAACAGGGAGCAACATAGGATTTTACTCACCAGGAACTGCACCATAGTCACGAAAAATGCGAAAATCCGAATCGGATGGTATAATTCCAGACTGAAATATTTCTTCACCAAAACTGGTGGCCAGCGGGTGAGGTACATTGCGATAATTCTGTGAAATTAGCAGAGAAGATAAAAGCTATGCAACAAATATTTATTTTAAGCTCACATTACCCGCATCAACCATGGATGTTCGGGACCTGACTGAAAAAGTAACTCACGTCCACCGCTTCCAGCAGCATCAAGATTGATCAGGGCTCTAAAGTAAAAGGAAGAAGTTTTCTTAAAGGATGCCTAAAAAAACACTATTTGAACCTACTTGCAATTTTTGGCCCATTTGTGTTGCGTTATAAAGGCGTGTGATGCCTGCAGCGGATTCTCTTCGGCTCCGTTGAAGAGAAAGACTATCGGATTTTGCAATGGACCCTGTGACTTTGCTATCACACGCATTACCTCCAACATAACGACCACCATTGCACCATCATCGCCTGCACCAGAACTACCCGGCACCGAGTCGTAGTGACTATTGATCAGCAAGTAGTTTTGGCTATTCGAATTCCGAGCACTCATTTTGACCACAACATTTTGTATCGATTGGTACATATTGATCATAGACCAGTGTATATAGTTGCCAGTGGCTTCCTGCACTTGCATCTCGAACTCAAAGTAGTCACTGGCCTGTGCTATAATCTTCTCAATTTCTTGCTGCAAAAATGCTACTGCCACAACCTCATTGGCAACACTTCCCACAACTCGGGGCCCAATTTTGGTGAGTTCCAAGAGTATATGTTCCGCTCTTTCGGCAATAAAGTTATCCGGTTTGCCCGCCTCGTCCTTCAAAGTAAGCGGTGTTGGCAGATTTTCATTTTGTGTTGTTACCAGTGCAAGAAAGAGGATTAGCCAAAAGGCGGCAAAAAATGGTGCATACCACCAGTTGAGCTTATTTGGTACCTCAAAATCAACATCGATGTTATAGTTCGATTTGAACTGAAAAAGTAAATGGATTAGAAGAGCTATTTTTTATTGATGATAGACTAGACTCAAGTTAGTTCAGGCTTTGTTAGAAAACTAAAATTATTGGAGAGGAGGGCCTGTGTTGGAAATCTCAAATTCTTAACGACGATTTTGAGAATGGTTTTAATTTTCTATGAACTTAGATTGCGCAATGATCGTTTAAGATAGCAAATATTATAGTTTAACTATTAAAAAAGTATACTATCTATTATAAAAAAAAATCACGTTTTGTTCGAAAAACTTGAATTGAGCTTCAAGATCAGGGGCTCTGTTCTGCAACTGTGAGTTTTAAAGTATTCAAGGGTTGTCCCAAAAACTCACTGGTTGGTGAGTTCAGTCAGAAAAGGTGTACACTCTAAAACTTACAGTGAGAGAATAGGGCACCTGGGGTGAAGTCAAACTGTCTGACAATAAAAAAAATTTTTTTTGTTGTTTTCGTTTTTAATAAAAGATCTCCTGAAGAAATTGAAAAAGAATCAACGAAACATCGGAAAAATTAAGGATTGCATTTTTTATTTAATTGCATACAAAAGAATTGATCAGGAAGCCTATTTAATATATTGAAAATATTACAACTTTTCAAATGATCTACAAAAATACTCAAGTCTTCCAGTCATTTTTAATCAATTTCTACAAAACAACATAGGAATTTTATGAAAATTTTCCAAGAAATGAACAGAAAATTATGGAAAATGGTTAGAACATTATAATTCAATTAAAAGTTGAATAAAAGTATACAATTTGAACTGTAATAAAATGTTCCATTTTAATAAAACACCGCCAAATGTGTACATAAAAGTCACACAAAAAACAAGAATAGTAAAGTTACGCTTGAATAAATACCAGTTTATCTCAAAAATACTTTATTCACATAGTTTTATTTAATACTTTTGGTTGTAAATAAACACAATGTATGTTTATAATTCTGATTGATTGCAGTGTTTTTATTGTTTTGTTTGCTAAAGGCAAATACAGCGTCTCAAGTGGATGGCAAGTGAATCACGGTTGTAATGATTGTAATCCAACAGAGATTAGATAATAGATAGAAAATGATTTTTTACACACAACACTGGCTTACAAATAAAAAAAATTTGGTTCAACTTACTAGCATATATCTCCAGAACCAACAACAATAATCAAACTAATAATATTGTATTAAATTAAAGCTAATAAAATTTCATACAAACACTGTATACATTATGTTTTGATACAACTATTATTTTCGGCGAAATAAATTAAATTTTTAACGATTTTTCGTGTTTTTAAGAAAAATTTACAAAAAAAAAAAAAAAACAAATTGCAAATTTTGTTAAGAAATCAAAATATTTAGTTAGTTTTGATGTTTTTATTTAAAGCCTGTACCTTTTCGAAAAAATATGATATTGTTAAAGAAAATCTATTGAGAAAAGGAAAAGTTGTGTTTAATTGAACGAAAGTTCCGAATTTGAGTGAATGCATATTTATGCATTTGGTCTTATTTCATTGTCATACAAAAAAATAACAAGTAAAGGTCGTTGTAACATAAAATGGGTATTCTCTATGTCTAGGATATGACCAGAGCGAGTTTAAATGCTTCTTGCTTGTTTTCCCAGCATTTTGCTTATTCAGGGTGTCTGTGCTTATTTCGGCTTATTTTGCTTATAAGTACTTATTTTCAACATTTTTGCTTTACTTTACCAGTCCAATATATTTTTTGTATCTTGCAAACAGGCATCTCTTATGCCTCCTTTTAATGTACAAAATAAAACTTATCCAAACATCAAATGCACAATATTTTGAACACCTCCTTATTATCGCTTAAGTATTAGATGCCGTTATTTATTTGACAACTTATACAAAATAATTTTGCTACAAAGCAGTCGCCAGCAGCATTTAGATACAAAATTTTTGCAAATTGGAAATTGAATAGACTACTCTAAAATGAAAAATTATGCCGAATGTGAAAGAACCAAATAAAGAATTTATCACCCGTATAAATCCGGGCATCCGGGCATTTTTAGCAGCGATGACTCTGTTTTGTTTTGTGTGTTTTGCAATACGCAAGTGTCGACAAAAAGGCTTAATAATGTCGAGCAACACTTGAATTCCCAAAAACATAAGACCGTGGCGTCGGAACGTGAGGCAAGTACTCAAAGCAAATACTACTTTCCCAGTATCCGGAAAAGTCGAGTTCTATGTTTCCTATGGATCTTTGTGCTGCATTTTTGGAAGCAAATATTTCTTTAAAAGAAGTGAGTAAAGACCAAAAAAAAATATACTTCTAGCTTTACAATTAATTTCTTGTAAGGTGACCCACTCAAGTGTAAAGATGTTTTTAGAGCGCTATACAAATAGTTCTGTACCAAGTGAAACAGTACTTCGGAATAGATATTTACGCACTTTGTACAAAGTGCAAAAAGAAGATGGTCGCTATGATTTCTCGTCGATTGACGAAACGATGGATGTGGAACAGCGCCTGGTAGTCAATTTTGTTTTCGCCATATAAGATGGCGACGAAAATTCTTTCGAACGTAAAACATCGAATCTGTTTAATGTGGCAACAGTTGAAGCAGCAATATGGGTGAACGCTAGCAATATAGGTGCCTTTTTCAATGACTCGTTGAGCTTGCGTGGCCAAATGGTACATTTGTGTTTAAGTTAATTTATTTATTTCAAATGCACATATTTAGGCATTGAATATGGAAAAGTGCTGGTGCTTGTTACGGATGCAGCAGCCTATATGCTAAGCGCTGCCAGTGCGTTGCAAGTTTTATATCCGAAGATGATTCATTTAACATGTTTTGCACATGGTCTGCATCGAATTGCCGAGCTTATACGCATTCAGTTCCCAACTGTCAATAGATATATATTAAATGTTAAATCAGTTTAAATAAAATTAAGAACCACTTTATATTTTTATTCCCTACACATGAAGTGAAAGAGCTAGACCGACTATAGCTTTTTTACTGCTTACTTGTAATTTGTTTAGTAATTTTAAGCATTATCATGTCGTAATGCATTCAAACTTGCTTTCCCAAATACTCAATTGCCACCAAATCCTATGAAAACGCGATGGGGTACGTGGCTAAAAGCAGCCATTTATTTTTGCTATAATTTTGATGAAGTTAAAACTGTAACGGAAAAATTCAGTGACGAAGATTCTGATGCAATCTGAGTGGCCAAAGAACTGTTTCAATTCAACAGTTTAAAATCTGAGCTCGCATTCATTAAATGCCAGTTTTCCTCCATCGTTCGTTCAATTGAAAACTTGAAACCCAAGTACTTGGGTTTAATGAAAGTATTGGCATTGTAAAGAAAACACGCAAGACTTTGGCCTCCTTGGTCGCGAAGAGTTTTTCCTAAAATAAAAATATACTTTAGAGTAACAAAAGATATCCTATAATTTTAGATATAAACAAAGTTATTCATAAAGGTATTGATTCAGGAAATAAGTTTCTTGATTTCTTTTCACCGAAAGAACTTGCTCTTCTTAAATACTGTCCGGTAGCATCGTCGGATTTTGAGCTATCATTTTCAAAATTTACGCACTTGCTAAATCAAAAGCGCCGTTCATTTATTTTTTTAAGCAGCAGTTTAAAGCAGCACCTAATAATATACACTAATATTTATATGTACCCCAATGACTATACTGTCGTCCTAAGAAAGAAAGTCATATTTCCATTTTAGTAGTTTTGAGATATTCAGCTTTTACTGCTTTTTACACTAGAAATGGTAGATGTGACCATTTAACTTAACGTTTTTCAGTCATTTGCAATTGAAACTGGAAATTCTTAACTTAACACAAAAACAGAAACTCATTCACTCTCCGAATCTGCCCTTATCCCAATTTTGGAATTGTGGCGTTTGGGACTTTCTTTCTTAGGACGGCAGTATACTGAACTTATTTTTTGATATATTTTCTTTTAGTGTTTACATTAAAATATACCTGACTTGAATTGAATTTATGTTTTAGAGTGTACATTCTCTGTTTTTTATATTAAAAAAGGAATATGATTATAAACTTTTTTTTTGTTTAAAAATATTTGTTTTCATTAAAGAGTTTTTAGTGCTTATTATTGTGCTATTTCGTCATTTTTTAGTGCTTATTTGCTGTGCTGAAATTGACTTTTTTTCGTGCTGTTTCGGTCTGCTCTGGATATGACCATTGCACGGTGCAAGAAAAGAAAATATACAATCTCTGAACCGCCGCAACAACAAAATACAAGTAAAAAAATCGTATGCTACACTGAAACTCATGTATACGGCGATTCTATGAAGTATAGTTTATGAAATGCAACCCTGTGTTTGTAATGAGAGAGCAGCCAAACAGAAGATGGAATGAGCGTGAAGTGCAGCTTATTGTAGATTTCTTTGAGCTGTTGGATATTTTAGTATAGAACAAGGCTCATTTATAAGGCTGTGGCACTTTGGAGAATTGCACTCTTTTTCCGCCTTTGTTCGAACTGTCACTGTGCTTTTCTATATTCTATGCATTCATTTTCTTGATTTCTTTTCATCCATTCTGACAGTTCGACCGAGCTCGCTCTCAAGTGTCACAACCTTATAAATGAGCCTTGGTATAGAATAGTTACAATCCGTGCTCTCATGCAATTATGCTAGACATAGGCACATATTACACGATGATCGTTGATCGGCGTTCAATGAACACTTTTTTACGCTCTTTTACATTTTGATCGTTGGTAGGTCACATGATGATCGTTTCATCGCGATTAAGTCTTGTTTTTTTTCTTTATTCCAGTAAGAATTCTTGTTAAAAATAAGGGTTTCATGTAACTTTTTTTTTAATACCTTTCAGTTGAAAAGCAGTACTTCTAGTACTTTTTAGCTCCTAAAAGTGAACACATCTTAAATTTTGCCACCCAGCAACACTGTTTCGATTGTGATTGCTGTCATGTACAGCGTTCAAAAATGAACATATCTTGATCGCCCTAACAATTGTTCATCCGCTCTGGCTCTCAGTGTTTTTTTGACAGTTTTTTGATCGTGTAATATGTGCCATAGAGAATACCCTTATGTTTTTAATTTTTAATTTGTCTTTTTCTTTTCATTATTTACATTGTTTTTTACTTTGTATATATATATTTTGTTTTCGTTTGTATTGTTCTTTTAATGATTGAAATTGTTTTTTACATTGACTACATTGCATTCAAAATGATTACGATTCTTGTTTTGTTATTTATTCAATTCGGTATCGGTTTCTCTGATAAGAAACCAACAATAGTCGCCCATCATTCCTTCGTCCCAAAATCGTTAGTACCGATTCTTAATTGATTTAATCTGCTGGTGAAGCTTTTTTCCATGCTCTTAATTCTCGTCGCGGAAATTCTTCGGAAAAAATTTGATTGGAAGTGCAGAAAGTGAACTTTCAAAGACATATTTACTTCCATTTTTTTATAGTTCCTGATCGTTGACGTTTTTTTCATAAGATTCCCTTTTATTGTTCCCGAGGAAGCTAGAAGCAATCATTCTAAAAGAACCCCACGCCGCTGCCTCAACTGGAGACAATATTCTTTGAATTGAAGATCGTTTAACATGATTTTTATTTGCGGTAAAATGAAGACACCTTCATTTATCTTGGCCAAAGATGCCCAGTAGTGGCTGATATCAGCAAATTAAACTCACACGTATACTTACGCTCTTTTGTTTGATCGTCAATCAACCAATAGGAAATCAGCATGTTGAGTGGGAAAGACAAACTGCACTTGCAGAACTTCTGTGTCTTATTTTACATTTTAATCGTCATCGAGACTGCTGACAGTGAACACATAAGTTGAAATTATTGCGATATATTAATGATGTCAGCCGAAAAGTATTTTATGTTACAAAATGCTTTTGATGACATGCAATGTCTTATTTGTCATAAGACATTTAAAAAACTAAGAAACATAATTTAAAAAAACATTTTGAAGATGTTCACAAAGACATGAATTATTTGGAGGGGGAAGAAAAAGAAAAACAATTTAAAATTTATAAGAAAATTTTTATTGAAAAGTTGAAGGAATGGGTAAATTAATCTAAAGAAAATGATGAAGATATGGTGGAGGAGAATTTAAAAATGGGTTTATCTAACTTAATAAGTTTAGATATTGTAAAAAGGGGAAGGCCATTTTCAGATGGGCCAAAAATATATTGAGTAAAGTTTTTGCAAAACTTCATTATACAACGAATTTTATTGGAAAATTACCTTTGTTCCGCAATAGGATAAACTGGCGTTCTATTTATTTGGGTGCTATTGTGGAATCGGCATTAAGGGAAAAATTAAAAAATTGCGAATTTTTTCCATTCTGTATTGATGAGAGCACCGATATTAATGACCTTTGTCAACTTGTAATCTGCATTCGATGCGTTGATTCAGATTACAATGTTTTCGAGTCAATATATTCTGTTGAAACATTTTATGGCAATGTAACCGGCAAATTATTGTTCGATGTCGTCAACGAAAAACTTCTTTCCGTTGTTGATTCTAACAAATTAGCCGGAGTTTGTACGGATGGTGCGAACACTATGACAGGCAAACGTAATGGATTTGTAGGCCAGATGAAAAAAAATGAAATTGAGGTTCATACCTTGCATTGTATAATAAACCAGGCTGCTCTTGCTTCTAAATTTATATCCGAGCATCCGGTCATGAAGGCTACTGAGCGGATAGTTAATAGGATAAGGGGCGGCCATAACTCACTGACTCATAGAAAATTTGTGACATTTCTAAAAAATTCAAATGCTTCTCACCACGATCTATTAATGTTTACTGAGGTACGTTGGTTAAGCCGAGGTAACAGTATTAATAGATTGTTTGAGCTTAGAAATGAAGTATTTGAATTTTTAGAAGCTAAAAATAGATTTTGAAAATATTCAGCATTTACTGGATATTTTTCAAAATCCTTTTAAATGCGATATATTAAAGTACGAATTTTCAATCCAAACAGAACTTATTATACTTCGAAATGAATTAGATTTCCCGAATAATTTTATCAATATACAATTCAGAAAAAATCTGGATGGTACAATATATCCTGAAATAAAGAAGATTTCATTGAAGTGTTTATCTTTACTTTTATCTTTATCTTTGCGAACAAATATTTTCAGATTTGCTCAAAAAAACGCAATAAGCTGAATTCTTCTAGTTTGAGAAATATACTTTTATTGCGTAACTGCAATAAGAGTATCAACATAGAAGATTTCATTACTTTTTAATTGCAAATTGAACAATGATTAATTGAGGGAAAATTTATAAACACTTTGAAGAATCTTTTTATTTCGAAATATATCATACTATCCAGATGTCCGCATATATAAATTATATATGTGTGTATTATAGATATATATATATATATATCTATCAATACATTCATCAAGAGTATTAATAAAATAAATACATTCATCAAGAGTATTACTACAATATGTAAATTCATTAATTTTACATTTCCCTTTTGTTAAACAAAGAAATAGAAAAAAATGACAACACCCGCCACACATGTGCTTTCGTCGCAATTTCGTTGACGACTAAATAAAATGAATAGCAAATTGTTTTCTTCCAGTGTTATTTTGTCACTCTCACCAATATTAACTACCTTGGGCCTCAATGATCTTGGCATAAGAAAGATTTGGAAAAATGGTTTCAAATATGTGAATATTTCACCTTCTTTGTTTAACGTTTTTATAAAATTTTTCATAAGTCCAAGTTTAATGCGCAGCGGTGAGAGAATAATATTTTTCTTTTTGACGAGTAGAACATTTTTAACATTGCTTTTTCCAACAAAAGAATCAATTCTTTCTGGCCAATCCTTTTTGTAGTAGTGGTGCTCACGTGCTCGTGCATTTTATTTATGAATTGAATTTTTTATTGAATAATAAGAGAAATATACTCTTTTGGTTTTTTGTTCTGGTACAAAAGACCAGAAATAAACCAGAAATGTCTTCGCAATAGCAGACATTGTCTTTCTTAGTAAAGTGTCTGGAAAATGGTTCTTCACGATGTCTGTAGTATGCTACCTTAATATTGGGTAGTATGCTACCTTAATATCTACCTTAAAATCGGGTAAAAATTTGCATACGAGAAGCATGCAATCCCGATTTTAACTTTCAGTCCCAAATCTCTTAGCCAATCATTCAGTTGCGCTTGCGATAAAACGTAAGTTGTACTTTTAGTTGTAAATACACTTAATCCAGTGGTTCCTCCCGACTCTACTGAATCGAAGGTTTTTCGATTGTTTTCATGGGTTGGAGTCGTTTCGCAGAATTTCAAAATCTTGAAAAAAATCTTGAAAAAAAATCTTAAAAAAAAATCTCCAAACTCAAAATCTGTATTGAAAATTGTACACTATTTAAAGAATATATCTGGGAGCGGTCCGAATGCTTGAAGATCAAAATCTTGAAAAAACCAAAATATTGAAGAAACTAGTAAGGAATTATCTTCAACTGGGCCGAAGTTAAAATACCCCACGGCCGAATTAGAGTATATACAAAGTTTAAGCAAACTGTTAAATATACTTATTTAAAGAGATTTTCCCGTTTTGCTTAAGTCACTTTGTATGGGAGGCAGGCGTGGTTTTCATCCGATTTTTACAAATTTAATACTCAAAATAAATATTCAATATTTAAGACACTGTGCGAAATTTGAAGTCATTAAATTGATTTTTGTGGAATTTAAAGAGATTTCCCGTTTTGGTTAAGTCACTTTGTATGGGAGGTAGGCGTGGTTTTCATCCGATTTTGCTCAGATTCGAACTTGACCTCCATTTTTGTATGAAAATCTTATATTTTGAATTTCGTTATGATAGCTCAAAAATTACGGCTGCTATCGTGGACACAGACGGACAGACGGACAGACGGACATGGCTAAATAGACTCAGGAGGTGATGCTGATCAGGAATATATATACTTTTCTATACCGGCCACGTCGCCTTATCGGCGTTACAAACGGAGTGACAAAATTAATATTCCTCCATTACGTTTTTTAAACGTGGGGGTATAAAAATCTTGAAAACGAAATCTTGAAAAAAAAAATCTAGAAAACACAAAAGATGCACAAATTGTGAAAAAAAATCTTGAAATTCTAAGAAATGTTCTTTCGAGTAAAAAGTTTCGAGAAAAAAACGGAAAAGTGTCTAATTTCGAAAACAAAAATGTCAAATTTTAGCAAAATTATAAATTTTTAAATATTTATGGTCCCACACTTAGCGTCAGACAAACGACGAGGAGAGGTGGTTTTTTGTCCATTTATGAACATTTTTTTGCAAAATTTGTCACTTTTCGAAATTTGTCGCTTATTGAAAAAAAAAAATATGATATATTTTGTAAAACTTGTACATTTCGAAATTTGACATTTATTTAAAATTTGAGAGTTTTTTCGAACTTTGGCACTTTTTTTTATTACAGTAAAAATCCTAATGCTACAAGACTATAAATTATCTTAACATTTAAAGCCTCAGTCACAGAAACTGATCAGTCACTGGCACTTATTCCAAATTTTACACTTTTTTTCGATATATGATACTTTTTGAAATTTGTAACTTTTTTTTATTTAAAAATTTGACAATTTCTGTGACTTGACAAATATTCATTATTTTCATTATTTTTGTAATTTGACATTATTAGGAAAATTTGATACTTCTTTCGATATTGGACACTTTTCGAAATAGTGTCAAATTTTCAATCAAGAAATCTTGAAAAACCAACGCATAGAATGCATACTTTAATTCGCGCGCGCGACATTTTCGCACAACATTTTCACAATCTGACATTTTTGGAATCACCGATCGATTTTACATTAGAAGTTGTTAGTTGCATTCATTGTACAAACAAATTTTCGTTATTTGTAAATCAGTGTTATCATCATGATTAATATGAATAAAGATGTAATATTTTTGAAATGATATTTATATAAATAAATTAAACTATTTGGTGGAATGTATGAGATACACACAAATACTTTACATTTTGACCTTTGAATTTGACGCAAAGTTAACCTAGAAGTGACTCCGAGTTTTTAAGAGGCAACACCGATGCGTAAAATTGGCGCTTGACAGCAATGAGAACACATCCACGACGCACAGTGCGCTTTTTTCGATTTTAACATGACATTTGCATTATCTCAGAAACTATAAAAGCTAAAGCCAAGAAATTTTGTACAAATGAGTTATTTATTTATTTAAGTAACAGCACAAAATTAAAATTCTAGGTCAACTGCATCTCCTTACTCCCATACAAACCATATTTTTTTTTTAATGAAAAAACCCGCATAAAATTGCTTATTTATGTCTTTAAAGAGTAAATTTATTTTATTTAACTTCACTTAAATGTCATGTTAAAAATATTTTAAATCGGATAACTTTAAGATATATCTCCTATAAAACAATATTACCAAATTAATGAAATTTAAACATTTTTTTTTAAAAAAATGGTTGCTAATAAAAAATAAGGTCAAAACTTTTTTTAAATAATAAATTTTATTTTATTGTTCTTTAAATTTAATTTAAAGTATTTACAAATTGTCTTGGAAATCAGTGCATTTTAGGGCAAAATTTGATTTTTAAGATTTTTTTAAAATTAAGTGGTTTTTCTTAATAACAGCTAGATGCAGCAGGTTTTTACAGAAACAGAAGGTAGGAGTACGACATTTTATGATAGTTATAGCCTTCGACTTTAATAATGCTTAATTAGATAGATATTCTCTACTAAAATTTACTTAAATTTTCATTCCTTGAAAAATTAATTTACAGTCATATTTCAACGATTTTTCTATTTTTATTTATTAACATTTTTTGTTGTATTTTATATTTAATTCAATGACGATTACGACATAAAAAAGTAAAGAAAAACCAAACCTTGATATATACTGCGTGCTCGAAGTTATTATTGTTTAAACTTGACTTTATTTTTTGAGTTTTATTGAGCTTATTTTTAATTTTTAATTTTAATACCACATTCATAATACATGTTTTATAAACTGACGAATAAAAATATTTTTTTTTTGTAAAATTTAAAAAAAAAAAAAACCAAATATCATCCTAAAATTAAAAAAAGCGCACTGTGCGACGGCTGGAGTCAGTTTTATCCCAATACTAGCTGAAACCCGGCGCGTTGCTGCCTCGTCCCGTTTCCAAAAACCCATCAAATGTTAACATTGAACACAGCATGTTTAAATTGTGGTTAAATACTAAATCTGTGCTACCTATAATTCCAAAGCTATTCGATAAATCATAAAGTAACTTAATCATAAAAGCCATTACTTTTGATTGGAAAGAGATATTGGGGTAATTTTTTCACATAAATTATTTTTAAGACTTGAATTTTTTGTAAAAAATATAAAAACAACATTTTGGAAAAAATATTTTCACCAAAAAAATCAAAGGATGTACCTTGTTGTTTTGATGACAAAAACATTAAAATAATTTTTGCGCTTATCTGGAAGAATTTTTGCAAATAAATGCTATGTCATATGAAAGTTAGTCAGATGTGCAATTTTTAATTGATTTCATTTTTACAACAAAAACAATTTTTGAGTCATTTTTTGAGTAAAAAGTCAATATTTTGGACCTTTTTTGACATAATTATAAAACATAGTTTCCCTGACTAAAAGGTACAGTTCAACCCATTTTTGTAAAGTATATTTATTGAACTTTTGAACAAAAAAAATTTGAATCAAATATATTAATGGACAGCAGAGATATTTGCATCCAAAGACCAAACTTTGATTTTCATGGCGTTTTTTTCTCATTCTTTGGTAACGATGTTTTTTGAAAAAGTCGTTGTACTGAAAATTTCTACAATTTTGAGTGTATGTGAGTGTTTTTGATGCCAAAATAACAGAAATTTTTTAAATTAAAAACAAAAAACTTCGATAAAAAATTATTATAATAACAAAATTGCCGTTAGTTGGAAAAGTTCGGAGGGGGCGTGGCAAAAAATTAGTATGTAACATTTTAAGTTAGAATAAATATAATATGTGCACCTAGTTTGAGCAAAATCCGTTGGGCCGTTTAGATTTGTATAAAGGCCAAACAAACAAACAAACAGAAAATTATTTTTATTACTATAGATTGTCAATTGTATGAAAAAATAGATTTTTAATCATAAATTTTGATTATTTGAGATATAGGCTTTGGCAGCAAATGTTGTAAATTTGATTGGAAAGAGATATTGGGGTAATTTTTCACATAAATTATTTTTGACTTTTTGTAAAAAATATAAAAACAACATTTTGGAACAAATAAATTTCGCGAAAAAAATCAGAAAGGGTACCCTTGTTGTTTTGATGACAAAACCAGTAAAATAATTTTTGCGCTTAGCTGGAAGAATTTTTGCAAATAAGTGCTATGTCATATGAAAGGAACGCCGATGTGCAATTTTTAATTGATTTCATTGTATGATGCCAGTCATAGTACCCTAAAATTTTCGTTTAAATCGGTCGACCCGCTTTTGCAGTTAGTGTTTACATCAAGAGTGGTTACATAAGACTTGTATTCCTCGGCAGACGTTGTTCGGCCCCAGACCGCCTTAATGCCATATACGAAAATGTCAAGAAATGCCAAAAATATTTACCATTTTCAGTATAACTGCCAAAAGTAACCATATGAATTAAATAGCCAAATTTTAGTCAAATACAATCAAAACTGTTTGAAATATAGAATTTTTGTTGTTTTGTAAGCGGTAAAAAGGGGTGCGGCAAAATTATTTCCCTTAAACCATCTCGTACACGAAACAAATCGACTGCCAAAATTTTAGCTCAATTTAGCTAAAGCCTGGCGCACTTTGCTTCACTTTACGTTGACCCCCCGAAAAGTCAGTTTAACTAAAGTGGGACAGGCCTATTTTTAGTGCTCTTGCCGAGAGTAACCATATGAGCTAAATTACAAAATTTTTGTCTAATACGACCCAAACCGTTGAAATAAAACGTTTTCATTGGTTTGTGGGCGGTAAAAGGGGGCGTGGAAACCAATTTTTAGTACAGTTGCTGACAGTAACCGTGCAAACTAAGCCAACATTTAAGCTCAATCGACCAGTAGTAAATTTTAATGATTTCTCAAAAATTGGGTGTGGCTATATATCGATTACGCCCCTTTTAAGTACAGTTGCCGAAAGTAACCATACAAACTTAGGTATCACATGTTAGTCTCATACGGCCAAAACTGCTTAAAATATAGTATTTACACTGATATGTGGGCGCAAAAAGTGGGCGTGGAAACCAATTTTTCGTACAGTTACTGCCAGTAACTACACAAACCAAAGTACCAAATTTAAGTCTTATACGACCAAAACCGTCTGAAATAAAGCGTTTTCATTTCTTTGTGGGCGGTAAAAGGGGGCGTGGAAATCCATTTTAAGTACAGTTATCGACAGTAACCGTACATACTAAATTACAAAATTTTAGCCTTATACGATCCAAACTGACTAAAATATAATATTTTTATTGATTTGGGGGCGGTAAAAGGGGGGTGTGGCACATTTTTCCCCTCAACCATCTCGTACCTGAAACAAATCGGCTGCCAAAATTTCAGGTCAATCGGTTTAGTAGTTTTGGAGTCTATAGACATCACACAGCCAGACACACATCGTTTTGCTTTTTATATATATAGACATTGATTTGTGGGCGGTAAAAGTGGGCGTGAAAACATTTATATATAGTGACCGCCTCTTGGAGCACCTATACAGTAAGTTTCACTGTAAAAGTGTATAGAACTCTGGAATTGCCATGATTTCGAAAAAGTGGGCGTATTTATTTTACGACCACGCCCATTTTTTGTACAGTTACCGACAGTAACCATCTGAACAAAATTACCAAATCTTAGTTTTTAACGATTGAAACCGCCTGATATATATCCTTTTTTTGGTTTGTGATCGATGGAGCAAATTTGGCTTGTATGGGAGGTACCACGCCCCCTTCTCCAATCGTTACCAAACCTCACAGGAACACTCTCAAGATGTGGCTTTATTTTCTCTGAAAATTTCATAAAGATCGGTTCAGCGGTTTTGGGGTCTATACGTGATATAGCCACATACCCACATACCCACATACCCACATACCCACATACCCACATACCCACATACCCACATACATACATCCATTTTTATATATAAGATTTACGAAAAACTTGGTAAATATTAAAATCAACAAAGTTTTCAATGAAAAAGGTTGCGTTTAGCCAAGTTTGAACTAAAACAGTAAAAATATCTGTAAAGTATCTTAAAGTTGACGATGACTTGGTGCGCATGCCAGAGATATTTTGGAAGTAGATGTTGAGAGAGTTAATGTATTTTGTCACAGGTGCTCGCACCTTAGGACTTTGACATATGATTTTGAGCTTTTCGAAAAATATGTGGCGCATAGTTGTGCATAAGAAAAAAAAATACTCCATTTGAAAAAATGGTTCATCATACTTTGCTCTAAAACGCGCTGATTTTCAAGAAAATTTGTGCTTTTTAATTAAAAGAAGTATTAAATTAAATTCTTAAGTTGTGACCTCATTGAAAATGTGGCTTAATCACATATATTTTTTTATTTAAACCCCGTTTTTCTAGTTCTTAAAGATCTTGAGATAAATTAAATATCATCCTAAAATCAAAAAATAAAGCTGGGCGCCGTTTGAGCTAGGCCAGCCAATCTGGTTATGGCTGAAAATTCAGAATCGAAACAGAAAGAAAAATCGTTCTATTATATATAAAAAGACACATTTTTCTTTTTGTTTTTCCATTTGTCGAGAATTGAAATCTAATAAAAAACAGGTTTGAGGAAAGAACCGTTATTTTTAGTTGCATTTAAAAAAAAAGTATTGCAGTGAGAGGACTGCCGACCGAAGCGAAAACCTATATATAAAATATAAATGGAAGACGTTGTCCTGCCACGGACCACCTTACTGCTATATAAGAGTTTTCATGCTAATAGGGGTTTTCGGACTATGCTACATGTAGGATGGATTTGACAGGTCGGACGGACATGTAGGATGTACGAAAGCTCATACTGCAGCCCGTCCTACATGTAGGATGAAATCAAAAAGTTTTAAAAGTTCCGCTCTGATCTTCTTCTTCTCTGTGCGTCCTTGTTTGTAGATTTCCTTGGTAATTGTTGTTGGCGCAGTTAGCCGGAAATTTTTGTAGACGTTGTGAATTCTAATCATGTAGCTACAGTCGGCATATGAAATTAGAATTATTTTTGTTAAGAGCTTATAACAATTTATTAAATTTTTTATATATTACTGAAACTATTTCTTTTAAGCAAAAGTATTACCATATAAAAAATACATATAATTAAAGTAATTTATTTAAATTATTTCATTATTGATTAATATAAAAAAATAAAGCTTATTTATATCAATTTATATCATAACACTAACACAATATACATGTTCACCATATCTATATTGTGTTGTGTATTAAAAATAGAATATTCTAAAATTAAGAAATATCTATAGCTTATAAATTATATATAATCCATATAAGAAATTAAGCTAAACAGTTTTAAAAAATAGAATGCTTAGGATAAGCAGACCTTACTTATTCAATTACTACTGAAAATATTAATTATTTTGCAGGTTTAATACGTAATTGCTATGATGTAAATATACATAAATATTCTTTAAATTTCCTCAATGAGCTAAATTGTTCATATATATGAACTATATATATGTAAATATGTAAATATATACATATATATATATATATATATATATGTTTTTCCGATACGGTAACACTTTTACTAAAAACAAATAGATTTACCAATATTATATATACTCTTTAATTCATATGTATAAACTGTTTTCTAAATTAGTTCGATGTCATATGCTGACTGTAGCTACAAATAAACATCCACAAAAAATGAAAGCTTACTGTACAACAATAACTACTTAGCAAATTTACAACAACAACGCAAAGAGAATTACAAGATCCCAGCAGTTGCGCAGCGTTAGAGGGGATGAACCGAATTGGCGGCGTAAAATATACAGCACTTTGCATGCTATATTTTCTGTTTGCCTGCTGTTTCGTTAATTTTTTTTAATTTTTTAACAGTTTTTTAAGTTTACAATATTACAAGTTTACGAAATATGTTGCAAGTACAAGCTCTCGAATTAAATATGTCGCAAATTGATAAAATGCAAATAAAATAAAATATTTGCGCTAAAACACGACCGAAATGTCAAAATTTCATCGTCCATTTGACACAGCAAAAAAGACAAATTTATTTCAACACACACAAATTTTATTCAACTTGATATTTTCTATCCTACCACGACTGATTGACACACAGCCATAGTTGACAACTCTGAATATAAAATGCCGCAGTGGTGAAAATAAAAAGCCACTGACAAATACAACAAGTGTTAAAATTGTCAAACTTTGTTTGACGATATGTAATAAAATAAGAGCATGCATGTAATTATTTGAATGTTCAACATATGAGTTTATCACAACTTTAGTACATTAGTACATACATTAGTTTTCTTGTTTGCAAAGTTCCGAAGTTCCAGCAGAAAAAAGCAGAAAGAGAAGAAGATCGATCCATTTTTAAATCTCACCATGAATAGCAGCTGTTTGAGTAAAAGCAAATTTTTCAAAAATGTTGACAAATACAACAACTGAAGAAATTGCCAAACTTTAAAGGCATATATATATAAATATAAACCGAATTGATAATAAGTTTTGGTTGCAAACATCTTATTGCAACCTAACTTAAGTATTTTTATACTAACAAACAGATTATATGCATTAATTTCAGGAGTTTCCAAGTGATTTCGTTGTGAGCTTGCGGCCGAATGACGAATTCCTTGGAAAAATACGATGATGCAAACGAATGATTTACCCTCTACCAAAATCGTTCAACGCGCCTAAAGATGTTTTCACTTCAAAAAATAAAAAAAATTAACTTTCATAATAAGAAATTCATTGAATTTTTCTAGTTTTGTATGTATTAATTCATACTGCAGTCCTTAAAGCTCAGATTTTTAAACACACTTCACTGAACTAAATTAAACCAGTTTTGATTCAAAATGTGTTCCACTTTATTTTTTGTGTCATTTTAATATATATCTAGTAGTACAAGGTTTTCGGCCATTTTAGTAGTATTGTGCAATTTTTACATTTTAATTTTTTTTATCCAAACAAAGAATTATTGTAAATAAGTTTTTAAATTGCATAGAGTTAGTTTAAATAAAAATATCCATAGTTCTTAGTTTAAAATTGCGTTTCAATAAAGGTCCTTGCGTAAAATTAGTAGCATCAAATACGACTTTTAACTTTAATATAATATTAAATACATTTTCATTATTAATATTTTCATGAATATACTTACACCCATGTCTTAAAAAATTCCACTTTAGGAAAATAATCCGAAATGTGTTTTACTTTGCAAACTTTAGAAAAATGTAAATATTTTTAGTAGATACAAGATAATTCCACATTTGAAGATTCACGGGTAGTCAATCAATCACAATCAACACAGTCGTAAGGCAATGCTTTTAAGTACCTTGCCAAGCAGGGCACGATAATCCTTCTTAAAATTGTATCCAACCTATCTTTTTAAGTCGTTGGCACACTATTTCGGCACGTCTTTAAAATCACAAGCTTCAAAAGCTATTGAATGAAACCAAAAAATCTGAACTCTGATTTGAATGCTGAACTGAAGTCTTTGCAGAATTTAAGCTTATCGCAGAATTTTGATATCTTTATAGATAAAAATAAAGAATGTTGGAAAACAGTTACAATTATAAATATTTTCAAAATAGTATTTAAACGACAAAAAAGACTGTCCATAACTGGAGTATTTTATCTTTATTGTGAATTGGCAATTAACTCTTTGCTATTGAACTTTAAAATTTTCTTTTATATTATTTATTTTATAGCAAAGAAATGCTAACGAATATCATAAAAACTATCTGGTTTTTATCGAATTTATATCACATTTTAATCGGCAATTGCTTTAAAGATAACTTTATGTTGATTGGTTTTTAAATTAATGGAATTTATGGATGGTAAGGAAAATAAAGTCATCGTCATATTTTCAATTTTATGACAATGGATATAAAAAGAAATGAAAGAAACGTTATGTAATTAAATGAAGTGGGATGGGGTTCGAACTAAATGTGCTTTCATTATAACAAATTTTATCCAACACACTAACACGAAAGTGTGAAGAAAAATAAATTTTTAGTGTGTTTACGTGTGTTTTTCAAAAGAATATGGTGCCCATATCAGAGCCGTAACCAAGGGGAGGGGAGGGTTTTGGTCCACACAGTGTCTGAATATATAAAATAAATCAATACGAATATAACAAATTAAAAAAATTTGAAAATATTTTGAAAATAGTCAAAAAATAGCTTCTTTAGAATTTAACAATTTTTAAATAAAACTTTAAAAACTTTGCAACTAAATTGAGTTTTAACTGAATGTGCATTTAAATATAAGTACCAATTGAGATAGCTCAGTTTTAAAGCATGTAAAAATGTCTTAACATGAGATAAAACTAGTACATATTTTTTAACTACATTCGACAAAAAAGTAGACGCGAATTATAAAGAAAAAATGTGCCATTCGGTAGTTTCACAAGTTTTTAAAACGCTCTAGGCCTATAATTTTTTACAAATTGAAGTGAATTCATAGGAGCGAATTTATTGAAGCGCAGTTTGTCTCTTAAAATAATTCTAAAAAATAACCACAAATTCATAGCAACATTATATTTACAAAAGACAATAAACACAAATTCTCACTTTAGATTACTATACAAAAAATTTGAGGCAGAAAAAATGATATTGAATATCAAATTGTCATATAATATTGAAATTAGCCCATTTGGTGCGAGGTTCACAAGACAAAATTTGAAAAGTAAAAATTTGTGCTAAATGAAATTCAATGATAAAATACTACTCTTAAGGCCCAACCAAGTTATGCTTAACCCCCCGTCAAACACATATTCTGAAACCTTCGAACAAACACATATGCCTGGACAGACCCCTATACGTTTTTATGCATTTGTATGGCAAAAAGGATACGTTTTTCGATTTGTTGATATATGTAGCTAACTAAATGTAAAATTTTTTTATTCATTTTGTGGAATGCATGAAAAACAAGACAAGTATAATCAACTTTAGAATGTTGTTGGCACACAGGATTAGTGCATTTGGTGCAGTAAAAACGTGTCTTCCTACGCAGCTTTTCGTCTTGCGTGGCTCAAATTCTGCAATCTTTTCTGGAATTCAGTGTACTAGGGCCGCTTTGTTGGTTAGGCAGCATGTTGCTGTGAAGATTCAACGGCCTTCTAAAGAAAGATGGCCAAACGGGTTGAATGTTGTCCCAAAATATGGTTGTTGTTCATGCGATTTTCAGTATTATCAAGCACCAATTGTTTACTCAGCGTGTTCAAGAACATTCGTCACTTCTCTTTTCTGGTTCCTTCTGTATTTTCGTTGCATACGATGTAAGCGGCTAATCCCACGACGTCTATCATGTTGCAAAAAAACGCTAATGGCCAACGTCTGGTTGACCGTTTTGTGGAGTAATGCGCTACCATTTGGTTCATTGCATCAACGCTGGCCTTTGTGGAATTGTAAAATTTTTTGCTACGCCTTCAACTTTCTCGGTGTAGTGCACAGTGGATAGTATATTTACTGCTTTGTTCTTCTTTGGAACGTAGCTGCACAGTGATACAAGGTTATCATAGAAACCGAACACAGATGAAAGCACTGGCAGTTTGCTGTCTTTTTTCACTTCTTTGGGAAGACACCTTTTGTTTGATCTAATGGTGCCAACGTATGCTAGCCCAATCGACGAAAGACGTTTAGCTGCGTCTAATGTTGTAAAGAAGTTATCAGCAATAATAGTTCTGCCGCTATTGGCGTATCGATTAGCCAAACTCATGAGCATATTTTCGCCTTGGTTTGTCTCTCGTTGTTCTTCCTCTTTACTAGTGTACAGTTTTCCTTGCAACGGATATTTGGTTTTCGCATCGCATGCCCACCATACTTTGGGCGCTTTGATGGGATTTATTGCGTGAACTTTGTGCGCCCACGGTATTCATATACACGATTTGTTGTTGATGCGCTGTATTCGATTTGACGATAGTCGTATGCGCGCATTTCGTCAGCAAACCGACAAAGCTGCTCCCATTCGCGACATATGGAACTTCTTGAATAACAATCTTGCCAGTAATTTTGAACCATACGAAAGTGTAACCATCGATGAGCAGCTATTTCCATACCGTAGGCGCACAAAGCTCACCTCTGAAACGCATGATGTTGTGCTGGCGGAATCTCACTGTAGCGGGTTCAGCTGCACTCCACTTGGTACCATCTTTTCTAAGCACAAAACCGCCTGCAGCTTGAGTTGGTGCGTTCTCACTTTCTTCTTCGGATTCTTTATCGCTGTCGAATATTTCATTTGCTTGAATTTCCAATTCATATTCAATTTCCGAGGCGCCATCTTCGGGCACAAAATCTGTGTTTTCACCGCTTTGGTCTTCAAATAAATCTAGTTCTTCGTCTGCTTCTGTGTGAAGTGCGAAATCACGCTGTAACGCTGATGATAGTTGTTGTTGGAAATTATCAGTAAGGCTGCCTGTACGCAAGCGCGTATTGTACACAAATTCTAAATTCTCTGCCATAACAATAGTAATAATTTCTCTTTAGTTTCCACACAAAAAATTTATATTTCGGACTGTCGAAGTTTGTTTGTTTAGCAATAATAAACCAACTGAACTCAAAACCAAAATCACAAACGAAAGAAAGAAATAAGAGAAAAATAAACACAAAAATTACCTGGAAGCAAACATCTGCATTGAATTCACATAAAAACAACCCAAAATATAAAAAAAAAATACCTCGAAACAGCAATCTGCATTGTATTTGCAGAAAAATAACCAAAAATGTGTATAACAATGATTTATTTCATACAAATTGTATAGGGGTCTGGCCAGGCATATGTGTTTGTTCGAGCCAACAATATTTTAGGCAGCTACCGGGAAATACAGGTATCTATCTAAACTAGAAGTATGTTTAATTAACGCTCAAAAATGAAATATGCCTGGCCAGAACCATGTGTTTGTCCAAGTGTTAAGCAAACAAAAGTTTGAGAGCATAAGCACGCACTTACACAGCAATATATGAAGTCGCCCAAGTTTTGTCTAAGCATTCCTTTCGTTCAGTTTTTTTAACTTTCTTTTACTTTTTGAAACTTGAGAGAGAGCGCTTGACATCGTTGTTTTCTAAAGCCTGTATGACGCTTCATTTGCTTGTCCAATTTCAAAATCTGAAAACAAGTGGCGCGTGGGCTAAACAGATATATATTGTAGAAAAGGATGAAAATATACATCGTGTAAATTTTTTACATCTCCGCAACGTTACTATCTTATCTCTCTTTTCTTATTGGCTATGTAAGAAAGAGCTCAAGCGTGTTCTTGACACTTAATATTTGATCGAAACTTAACGAGTGACGAATTGAGAGAAACGTCAAGAACAATGCCTTTTAAATGCTGTCCGTCGCACATTTTTTTATCCAATTCGTACTATATGCGTATACACTCAGACTTCTTGCATTTTAGCTTTAGCACTATTTCAACTGCTCAAGTTTCATTGTCAATGAATAAAAATTGGACGAAACAATCAAGTATCATACTTTTATTTGTATGCCAAATTTTTCAATGAAAAAGATGGTTTCTTTTTTTTTGTGTCTAAGCAAATTAAGGAAAATTTGTATCTTTTTGTTATCACAGCTTATAAGCACAGCTATAAGCTTATAAGCTAGAAACCACAGCTTATAAGCCAATCAACAGAATAAACATATTTTTTGTGTTAGTTGATGGCAGCCATTTTAAAAATATGTATACACAATTTCTTTATCTGCCAATTGAAAAAACTACTTTAATTTATTTATTAAAAATTAATGCAGAGCCCAATTTTGTTTTGATAAACTCATAAATATTGCTAAAAAACATAAACACATATATGAAAAAAGATGACGGGCAACAAATTTTTCAAATAACTTTTTAACTTTTTTATTATATTTTTGTCAAGATTTTGTAAACGTTTGACATTTTGTTAAGCATGAAATCTGCCAACTTGAGGCCTGACTATAATAGCCACATGCTGGCAGACGGATCTGTCAAAATAAAAGCGAGTCCATGTAACTATATGAGCATACCCTTAATTGGAATTGCCACAGTTTCGTTAAGTTTCGTTGACTTTCGTTGACTTTTTGTTGAGCGATTCAAATCGCATACAGCATAGGCAAATGTCAAACAATTGTTAATTTGAAAATATTGAAAGGCAAACAGCAAAGAGTGCGCTTGTTTATTTTATTTTTTAATAAATTATATTATTTTGCATATTTATTTTGAAAAAATCTCTAAAATATGCACAAATAAATACAAACTATTTTGTGGCACTCTAAAAGTCAGGATATGGCAAATATGGACATTTTCGATTTTGACAACAGCCGGCTGGTTTTTCGTTTAGTTTTTGGCATTAGCGTATGCCAGCATGTTGCTATTATAGTCAGGCCTTTGGGCGACTTTTCTACTTAATCATACTTTTCGTCAATTTTTCTCTGAGACTTATTTGCTTAAGCATAACTTGGTTGGGCATTTAGAGTAGTTTTAAGTTGAGGTGCTGTTTTAATTTTGTAAAATGAACCCATAAAAATTGACCAAATAGAGTTAGTTGTTTGCGATTTTCTGCTTTTAAAATGCAATACCCCAAAAATGAATGGAGACGAAAAAAAGGATTTATGGGAGCTCATTAGAGTGGCCCTTATTTTTTTTCGAAAGTAACAAATTACGGACCAGGGTTTTATTCCTTTACTAAACAGAAGTAAACTGTGAAATTTTCAGAAAAAAATGTTGATATTTAAATGTGCCGCTTGCGACCTTAAATTGAAAATCTGATTTATATGGGGGAAAAAGTGCTCCTTTTTCTAAAAAATCTCAATAACTTTTTTAAGTGCATATTTTAAAAAAACTAGTACGCGTCTCGTTTTTAATTTAATTTTTCTTCAAAATGTGCAATCAAAAATGGAAATTAGACAAAAACTACTAGAGTTGTGACTTTTTATTTTTCGAAAAAATCTATTTTTTTCCTTGTATTAAAAAAATCGCAAAAATCCAAATTTAATCAATTTCATTGAAATGTGAAAATATTTTCTTAAACTTTATTCAAAACAGATACCAAAAATTGTGAGATTACGTTAAATAACCTGCTCTTTATGAAATTTTTCGTTAGAAGTGTACCTTTTTGTAAATTTCGAGTTTGGGTATTTTTACGAAAAAAATTCCAAAAAATTTGAAAATGCAAATTTTGAAAAAATTACTGAGAAATGAATTAAACATTGTTGTGAGCTATTTTGTGAAAAAAATTAAAAAAATAAGAATTCGTATACCAAAATTAGAGCTATTGAAACTTGAATTTTTTACAAAAATTTTCAAAGTGCCTGTTTCTGGCAAAACAGGAACACAAGAAAATTTATAAAAAAATCAGAAAAACTATGTTTCTCACTTAAAATGACTTCAATAATCTTAAAAATATATAAATGATTTTTTTAGAAAACATTTTGGATTCCAGGAATGCCAACATATCATACCCTGGTTTTAGGGTAGAAAAAAATGCAAAAAACCTTAAAAACCAACAAATTTAATTTTACCACTGCCCGTTGGATATCGAACTAAATTGGCGCTGCGCTGTCTTAAAATTTATTTATTTAGACTTCAGTTAAAATTCACTTACCAGAAGAAGAAAAATTTGTGCGTTTATTATAGGTTTTTATGTTAATCCTTGGTTAAAATGTGCAACACAAAAAATTGTGATTTCGATTTTTTTAAAATCACCAAAAATTAAAAAAAAAAATTCCAAACAAATAAACGGCAGATAGTGAAAGCTTAACACAATATACAAAGAATTGGCAGGTTGCAGCGGTGAAAATTAAATTTGTTGGTTTTTGGAGTCTTTCGAATATTTTTTACCCTAAAACCAAGGTATGATATGTTGGCATCCCTGGAATTAAAATTAGGGCTTTAGAGCTCATATTAAAGCTGAAGTATGGAAACATACAAAAAAAAGTGACCAAATATTATTGTCTTCTGTTACTGATATTGTTTTCGTATTCAACGTCTTTCTTGAAATATTAGACTCTGAATATACATATCGACCCATTTGCGCGAATGTATCGTATGTGCTAAAAAACCAAATTTAACAGAACCGATTTTTTTCTATTTTTCTGTGCTTTAGCTTGCAATATCAACACCAACTTTTACATGCGTTTAAATAATTAACAAATTCACTATTAGGATTTCAGCTACTATATTTTACCAGGTGATGCTTTGGGTAGTGTAGAACAAATTTGTACCAAAAAGTAAGTTTCGAAAAAATGGCACATACGATAATTTGGCGCAATATGGTCGATATGATATTAGGTTAAAAACAAAACATTATAAATGCTGATATCAACATTTTAACAATTGAAGATATGGAAACACTTGTTTTTATTATTTTTTATTATTATTGCGTTATTTGTGACAATTTGACACATTCAGCTACTAAGCACTAGCATCCATTAATTACTCGTTACGATACCAGAAAAAACACTGTTTCGAACTCGAAAACCAGCTATAAAAAATCAATAACTTTCACTTGGCCGCAGCGATTGGCATCTCTTAAAAATATTTATATAAATTTGATTTATCGATCTATCGCTAGTATGTTAGTGTCTTCAACCTAGTTGAAGCTGTACCAATAAACTGAAACTGCATTTTGAAAATTTTCATGCCAGCCTCAAAAGATTGTTTTCGACTGTTGCACACTTTTTTCAATTTCATGCTTTCTTCTATTTAGTTAATTAATCTGTTTTTTATGTTTTTTTCTATTTATTCTTTGCTTAAAATTTCAGTCTTCTTTTTGTGTATTGTCTTTTTTTCCCACTTTAAAGTTTGTCTTCGGTAGTGATTGGTTTGCATGGCAATAATACTACTTTATAGAGATAAAAGTTAATGACTGTGCTATGCATCATTGCACTGAGTACTGCTGGGATCTGAATGGGTGCGGCTAATCATGCTGTCAATCTTCTGCCTACACAGAAAAATATTTCTTTTCAATTTTTTATTTTTGGTTTTCAGTTCACGCTTTGTAGGAATTACGGGCTATTTATTATTGTTTTGAGAACCATAAAGCTTATTTTATGAGGCAAAAGTAAAAATGTGTCTCTGCGTTGTGCATTTTCAATAGATATTTGTAAATATAGAAGCCAAAAGTAAAATTAAGAAAAATCTGAGTCACTCTGTTTCGTGTCTGTGTTTTTATGTCTACTGGGTTATGTTGTAAATGTATGTTGCTGATAATTGTATATTTAGTGATTTAGTTTTGTTTTATTAAATTTATACTTTTGATTTATAACAGTAGAATCGTGGAAAAATTAACTCGCGCAAAGTTAATCGCTCGGTCAAGTTAACCGAAATTCAACGTCCACGTTACGTATGAATTTTTCAAACCAACCCTTGGTTTGGCAACACAAGCAACCCTGCCAGCATTGACGCGGTTTTTTGGTGACACGATTATGTTGTGACGCATTTTTTACACCATATAACGATTGTTATGCGAGTTACACTAAAAATGCGTAGAAATCTTAATTGACGCTTTGAACGATTAAATGACGATTGTTTAATAAAAAACGTATTTCCTTTCTGCAGAATTCAAAATAGAGCACGTGCAAACATTCAATAAACGACGGTTGATTTGACCGTTATCTGAAGCCATAACTGGGATAAAAACTGGGAAAAAATATATTGCAGGTGAATTGGGAAGTATTCGTTCAAATTTCACAAAGCGTTATGAGAAATATATAAAAATGATGCATATCCATCTTTAAGATAACTTTATGTGGCAAGATTGGGGACGACAGCACTGCTTTAATTATTTGTGCTGCAATTTGCAAAGTGATACCGGATGTAGTAGCAAGTAAGTTATCATGACGAGGTACAACTGAAAAACCCAGCATACAACAATTTAAGGGTATGGTACTGTTTTAAAGCCAAAAAGGCATATTTTCATGATTCTTTTTTGGAGACATGAACAATGTTGGTGTATTTATTTCAAATACATGTGATAGTTTGACTTCTAAGGTATTTTTGGAAAAAATAAATAAAAATTATTGATAAATAATTCCGTGGCAGCGATTCTCCGGAGGCGCCTAAAAACGAGTTGTTTTGCGGTGAACACGATTAGAGCTTAGTGGATCATCTAAAAAAAATTCCAAAAATATTTTAAAGAGTAATATGTTTTCCGAGTTTTTTTTAATGCTTTTTTTTTTTTAGCTTTTTTAAGTCAAAAACGCGATTAAGGTTATAACTGAAAAATTGAGGTTATTTTATTATTTTAATATAAGAAAAAAAAAAGAAAAAAAACGCTTCGGCATAACCTGTTGATTTATGTGTAGAAATAGTGTCAACAATTTCAAAACGATCGGTCAAGTAAATTTTGCGGCATCTGTTGTTTTCCAAAAAATCGACTCAAAAGTTCTTTTTATTGAAATTAAAAAATAAAAAATCAATAAAAGAGTATAATTTTTTATTCTTACACAGAATCATCAATGCCAGCTCCGTACAGTAAAACGCTGTCATTCAGGATGTCCAATGCATTTTTTGCTCTTGCCTGCGTTGCATTCAACCCTTTTTACTTGTACTTGAAGCTTTGGTTATTCGTAATTCACTTCGTAAGCACTTTGGCCTGTAGAGATGCCCATTTCATTCAAAAAGGACAATAAAGCAAAAGATCCTTTATTGATGCTTCAACGTTTGCTGCAACGTTTGCTGCAATTTCAACAATGATTATAATAAACGTATAATTCAACGTTGTCAGTCATGTATGTGTAAAAATTAGGGCATCCAATCCCGGGATTTTCGGGATCCCCCTCACTGCAAAAAAACTTTCAAAAAAATTTCACCAAAAAGTTCAATGATACTACCTAAGAAAAACCTGAATGTGATTTAAAAAATTTTTAAATAAAAATTTTTCTCAAAATATCTGTACAAAATAACATAATGTGAGAAACACATGATACTACCTTAGAAATACCGAAATGTGATTTTAATAATATAAAAATAAATATATTTTGTGACTATCTGTACAAAATTTAACGTGAAAAATATAAAACTATATACCTTTCTTAAACTAAACTCACAAAATATTACAAAATAATAACGTAAAAAAACTTAAATGTGACCTTAAAAAAACTTCCTTAAACAAGCTGTACAAAATATCAGAAAATTCGTGCTTGGAATTACTAAAGTTATTTTACTATTTTATTGTTTTTTAAATAATTTTATAAGCCTTCCGAATGATCTCATTTTATTAATTTTTTATTTAAGAATTATTCTTAGTTTTTCAGAAATAAACAATAAATACTATATAAACATTTAATCGAAACTGTGTTTTTTAGTTTTTTTAAATTTTTCTGCATTATTTTGTGTTTTAAAACAAGGCATAACATTTCTTGGAACTGTATATTACGTCTTCCAAAAAATTCATTTTCTAGTCTAGTCCCGGAATCCCGGGATTGTCGAAACGTCCCGAAATTTGATGCCCTTATAAGAATCGAGCATGAGGTCTTGAACTTTAGCACGATTTACTTGAAATTTTTTCAAAATGCTCTTGAAATGTTGTACACTCAGAAAAAAAAAAAATATAAAAAAAGAATGTCCCAAAATTTTTTAAAGCAGTACCATCCTCTTAAAGCTTCCACAATTATAAGAGAAGTGTGCCATTTGAGATTTGAGTGTGCTGATGAAACAGCAATTAATAAAGCATTTCAGCAACACTTCATACATGCTGCGGATAAGTAAAGGTTTAAAACTAAGAAACACTGACAATTTTACTTATCTTTTTTTATCTTTTTTACTTTACTTCTTTTTATTTGCAACAGAGCAAAATAATTTGTTATTAGTTTAATTGTTTATATGTATTAATAATTATTTAAAATACAATTTTAGATATACCCATTACTGTGTGTATGTAAAGTGGTTTTAGAGATAGCATATTAACAATCGCCTAAGCGATCATTTTAGAATCAGTATCGGAACTTCAGAAGCGAAACGTTTAACAATCGTGAAGGCGACTCTTTTATGATAAATTTGACGACGCGTTAAAGCTTTTTTTATGCTTCGCAAACCACTTTTTTTTAAGAGATCATAACGGCCAACAGTTACTTGCGATACCCTGAATTTAAACGGTTAAAAAAAGGTCGTTTACGATTAATTCAATTGTTTCGCTGATCGCAAGCTACTTCCTTTGCGACCAAAAATGCAGGCTGGGAAGTGCAAGCTCTAATTTTGTTTGTTGGTATTCCTCGAATTTCTTTCCTGCTTTGAGCTACGAAAGCATGTGTTGGGAAATGCAAAAAAAAAAAAAAAATGCGCAACTTGCTTTTGCAATAGAAGTACCATTACGTTCAGAAATGTTAATGTAATGTGTTAAGTGTTATTTCCGAATAATCCATGTTAATTTTTTATATATATTAATAATTATTTAAAATACAATTTTAGTTATAGCCATTACTGTGTGTATGTAAAGTGGTTTTAGGGATAGTATATTAACAATCGCCTAGGCGATCATTTCAGGATCAGTATCGGAACTTCAGAAGCGAAACGTTTAACAATCGTGAAGGCGACTCTTTTATGATAAATTTGACGACGCGTTAAAGCTTTTTTATGCTTCGCATACCACTTTTTTTGAAGAGATCATAACGGCCAACAGTTACTTGCGATACCCTGAATTTAAACGGTTAAAAAAAAGCTCCCTTACGATTAATTCAATCGTTTCGCTGATCGCAAGCGACTTCCTTTGCGACCAAAAATGCAGGCTGGGAAGTGCAAGCTCTAATTTTGTTTATTGGTATTCCTCGAATTTCTTTTTTGTTTTGGGCTACAAAAACATGTGTTGGGAAATGCAAAAAAAAAAAAAATGCGCAACTTGTTTTTGCAGTAGAAGTACCATTACGTTCAGAAATGTTAATGTTATGTGTTAAGTGTTATTTCCGAATAATCCATGTTAATTTTTTATTTTTTAAATTTTGATAACTGGTTAGAAAAGTTAATTAAATAAATACCTAATTAACTTAAATTTAATTAATTAATAACATTGCAGTTAATTAATAAAAAAACTTAGAAAAGTTCGAAACCATTTATTTCCTTTGGGAAATTTCGGTTGAGTTTTTCGAAACTCGACTGTATTTCATTCATACTCTGGAAGACCACACAGCAACTAAAGCTTTTCTTGCATTAGGGTGCATCACTAACCATCCAATACATACTCTCAAAGTTCATACAGCAAACAGAGATATTTCTTTATATCACAAATAATCAGTTTAAATGTATCGTCTGGAAGATCACACAGCAACCATAACTATTTTATAGATCCATACTCTGGAAGATCACACAACAACCAGAGGAGCTTATCAAATCATGTATGATCATTTAGCATCCAATACAGTCTATGGAAGATTACTTAACAACCAAATCTAAATAGTCCTTAATTTTTATTTGTACCTATTATAATTTTTTTTTATAATAGGTCATACTTTCCAACGCGCGAATAATATAATTTTCTTATTAACATTTAATTCAAAATCTTTTACATGAATTTAACTGTGAGCTTTAGATCAAGTAAGACTTTAAGAAGGCAACAACAAAAACTCTGTATAGAGTCAGTCACTTAGCTGACTAGACAGTCTGTTTCGGAAATTGCTACATTTCCTCTTCAGTAATCTTTGAATGATTAAGCTGTGATCAAATAAAATAAGAAATATATTAGCCATTTCAGCCCTTGGAAGGACTTTGACTTAGCCTTCTATTGATCAATTGTGTTGTGCATGGTTATTAAGTGTTTGAACACAAATTGATCGAGAACTGGACCTACGAGCTTAATGCCGACTCCGAACGGTTAATGCTCTTAAGAAGCTTTACATGGCAGTTTTTTACTCTATAAGGTTTGCCATTGTCTGCAGAGAGGTGACGACCAAACAGAAAAATTATTTCAATTGAAAAAACTTTCAGTCTGGGCTGGAATTGAACCCGGGCTACCGCAGTTCTTTAGCTTAGGGGCCACGCACTTTACCCTACTTACCCACTTTACGCTACGACCGTCACTCTGTGATCAACTTGCTGTTAAAATCGTATATGATTTCACATATGTTTGAACACATTCTTTAGAATTTCACCTTCAATCGGCTACTTAATCATATGACATTTAAAGCAGGAAGCTATTTATAGATCGCAGCCATCAACTCTACCAAGGTTGCCATCTGTTCTAGTTGCTTCTTATTACTTGACTATAAAAAAATCTCACAATTAAATTCATGTAATATTTTAAATAATAGATCACAATTAATTAATTAAAATCTTTTATGTAACTAAAATTGCTTTGTTGATTGAAAGACCATTCATAAATTTTACTAATAGCAACAAAACTAATTATTATTTTATTATAAATCTATAAAACGTTTGAAATTTCATCAATATTTTTTAAGTCTATGCTATCAAAATTCAATAAATTAAAAAAAAAACCATGAAAACAAACAAACAAAAACAAATTTAATGTTATGATAAACCGTCTTTACTTTCCCCCCTTCTTGAACCTCGTCAAACTCAACTTCTAACAGCGTACAAAATAGTTTTTACTTGCCAGCACGGTTGCCACTTGGAAAAAAAAATGTTACCAATATTGGAAATAAAGGTGACCAAATGTAGTAAAAAGGTGACTAAAACAATCTATATGTGACACACAAAATAATGTGTGTATATTTATATAAATATATATAAAATAATATATTTAATATATTATTATTATAATAAATTTATGTTTAATGGAATGGTGCCATCAAAAAGTGAATTTTTTTTAGGCTTAATGCATTACTCAACGCATTGCCAAAAACCACTGAAAAATTTTTGGCTATTTCTTATTTATTTTCTAACCTATTTGTAAAAGTTTCTGTGTCCAATTCCATTTTTTTATACAAAAAACCTTTTTTCAAAACTTCAAAGTCAATTATTTCAAAATATTTTGTGCGTGGCTTATCATGATCTTGCAATAAGCCCTTCATATAATAATGACAAAAAATTAAATTTTTATGAAATTCATAAATTAAATTGAAATTTTTCGATTATCTAATCAAAAACTCGTAAAATCAGTACACATGAAAGTTTGATGATGAATATCTATTGAACGCTTAATTTAATCGCCAAAGCATATGATACCATTTTTATAGAGCAGTTAGTTTCCTAGAAAAATGTGTATTGCGCATTTTAAAATAGTCATTTATAGTCGAGTTATAAAATTCATAAACAAAAATGAAATATGTCTTAAAATAATCAAACTTAAATCTTTAATATCATTAAAATGGTGAGGTTTACGGAAAAAATATGGGACACCTCTTTTTGTAGAGCATTAAATTTCCTACAAAATTCTTAGAAAACATTTATCTGTACAATCAATTAATGATGAGGTATGCATTTTTTTCTATTGGACTGAGAAAAAAAAAACTGCGATGCGTTTATATTTGGTGAGAATTTTTTTTAAGGTGTCTAACAATACATTTTTTCTTGTCACTTTTAAAAAAATAATTGATTTTTTGACCCAACCTAATGTGCATACCAGAGACCTGCAGCGATGAACTGCAACTACTTTTACACTCTATAATTATGCATTATTTTGAGCTACTGCCTCGTGTACCATTGCAGGTTGATTTCAACTTCGGCTAAGCAGTGATACAAAAGTAAGCTTACGAACGATGAAATCAGCGCGTACACTGCATTTTTACTCAAGTGTTTGTAGATTACTTCAGTATGAAGAGAGTAAATAGTTTTAGGAAGTTTTAGGGGTAACTTATTTCAAAGATGATGTCAAACTTTAAAATTTAAGATGGCGGATAGAGTTGCCACCTAGGTTTTTTTTCATTTTTGCGAATTCTTGTAATTTTGAAATTCTGACAACGGATTTGATTTCGAATATAATGTCACAGTTTTAAAATTTAAGATGGAGGTTAGGGTTGCCACCAAAATTTATACCACAGTATTGCCACCTAATAATATGTATTTTTAAGAGTTTTAAACATCATTTATCAGTGTTAAGGAGTCGCTGATTTCGAATCTAAAGTCAGAATTTTAAAATTCAAGATGGTGGATAGGGTTGCCACCTTAATTTTTTGTAGTTTTATGAATTCGGGGCTGACAAAAAAAAGGTACACCAAAAATGGGTCGATGAATCTGAGTCCATTTTCAGAATTTCAAAATTATAAAATTTTGAAATAATAGGGTTGCCATCAAATATAATGTCTTTTCAAGAGTTTTAAACGTCATTTATCAGTGTTAAGGGGTAGCTGATTTCGAATCTAAAGTCAGAATTTTAAAATTCAAAATGGTGTATAGGGTTGCCACCTTAATTTTTTGTAGTTTTATGAATTCGGGGCTGGCAAAAAAAAGTACACCAAAAATGGTTTGCTGAATCCGAATCCGTTGTCAGAATTTCAAAATTATAAAATTTTGAAATAATAGGGTTGCCACCTAATAATATGTTTTTTCAAGAGTTTTAAACGTCATTTATCAGTTTTAAACTCTTGAAAAGACATATTATTAGGTGGCGACCCTATTATTTCAAAATTTTGAACAATTGAACAAAAGTTGTAGCTTTATTAAAGATCTGCATACATACAAAATCTTATCAAAATCAGTGATTAAAGGTGTTTTATAGTAAAATTGCGTCTGATATAATTTCTTAAAAAACTAAATTTAATAAATATCTTTAAAAATTTACTAAACAAATTTTATTGCTCACTCAATTAAACTTTAGAATTTTTTTTAAAAAAGAAATCAGCTCAATTGAACCATTAGCTTATGAGCTACAAGCTCTCAAAAGTCACGCAAAGTAACTGTAATGTTACTGCAATGTTACTGCAAATACTTTGTGTTCGGAGAACAAAATAAGCCCTGGTTTTTTTATGCAGGAGTTACGCTTTATGTCTTTGTTTTGTTGCTTGTAAATTACCATACTTACCATTGCATACCAGAAGTTGAAAAGACCCTGCGCTGGTTATCAAACCAACAACTCGAACATGCATTATTGTGGTCTTACGACACGCTCATACACAGTTGGCTTCAATGTTGCAAGTATGTTCGACACAACAATCGCAGCGCTTGCGTAGTGCGGTCAGACTGTCACTGTATTTGTTGAGGGTAGATTGCAAGTAGCGAAAATGCCATCGCTTGCAGATCACTGGTGCATACATAAATTAGTATTTAAAAAATGGTTTTTACCTACAAAACGCTATGATTGTAATTTTTTTCATCGTGAAGCTCTTTGACCAATCGTAAACATAAGTCGTAAAATTTTCTTTCAGCAGCAGCTGAGCTGTGTGTTAAGGACATCAAGCTATAAATGAAACAGTTTAAATTTTTAAAACAATACTCTTTTAACCCATTTTTGAAATAACTAATAGCGTTTTCGTTTCTCGAAAAAGTGTTACATTTTTCTGCCATCTTTTTGCCATCTTCAACACTTTCGAGAAAAGAACATGATTCAATTTAAGAGATCACTATTTTTTTTTCTGGAGGACTGAAAAAATATTGCATTTTTTCGAGAAACGAAAACACCATAACTTTTTCCCAAAACTCGGATCTGTCCATTTTATCGTTAAGATTATCTTTTTTCCCATTCCGTAATTACATCTTCAGGATCGCCCTCAACCAAGTTTGGGCAACTATCAATCAAAGTTTAAATAGAAACTTCAGAGTCCGACAAGACACTTTTGGGTGTTATTATTGATAAGTTTCTTAAATCGTCGGCCTTTGTAGTCTAGTGGAGAGTGCGCTAGACTATCAACCCAGAGGTCCCTGGTTCGAATCCGGGTTCGGCAATGGTTATTTTTACTTTCTTTGTTCTTTCCTACATTTAAGAATTATGGAAAATTTAACATCCACAACTATATTGTGGAAAATGTGGAATTAGAGGACAGGAACAACTAAGGGCTGGAAATGCTTGCCGAGGTTAAGGCATAACACTAGCCTCGGTTAAAAGCAATTCAAATTGTCTTTCACGAATGTTTCGCCTAATCAATAATTAAAGTATATTTACAATCAATTCTTCTAAATAATAAATCTATCCCTTTCCTTTCAGGTCAAAGACCAAACCTTTTTTGTATAAGGCACATGCCTTGATTCTTTGATCTTTTTTAAAAAAATAAAAAAAGTCAAAAGTCGACTCTAAATTTAGTATAAGCATTTTTGACAGTTTTTTGATATAATATGTTGTCAAAAAGCTTGCACTAAATTTAGAATCGACTTTTATTTTGACTATGACTATGGGCCATAGTCTGCCATTATCTGCAGGGAGGTAGCGGCCAAACAGATATATTAATTCAATTGAAAAACATTCTGTCTGAGCTGGGGTTTGAACTGCGGTTCTTTTGCTTACGGTCAACGCACTTTACCAGCAGGCTACGCAAACCACGTTAATATATGGCCAGTATTAAATCTTGGTGTTGTCATAAACGTCAGCCCAAAATTATTGAAATCCATTATATTTCACGTATTTATAAAATTCGACATCATCATTTTATTTCGAAATTAGATTACTTGCAATCCTTGGAATATTAACATCAAAAACGACTAGCTGATAAGGGATTTATTAATATGAGTAATTGAATGAGTTTTCAACGTCATTAAATTAAACCAATTCGACTGAAACTAATCCCATCATTTTATAGCAAAAAAAAAAAAAACACGAACGATAAAGCAAGACACTAAAGCGAATAATCTTTCGTATACAAAAAAATATTGCTGATCATTTCATTACGATGGGATAAGTCTTATCTTTAGTTATAAGCTTTTATCTAATGCGCTGTGACCCAGTAAGGAAACAAAAATGTTCTCAAATGTTCTCAATTCTTAGCCGAAATACATCGTTAGAGAGTATCTATGCAAGAAAGTGTAAACAATCACTTTTAATTTCGAATTAATTCATTTAAGTTGAATGGAACAAAAATGTTCAGCAGCGACGATTAGGTGCCAAGCCATAAACAAATATGGTTTATAACCCGATATTAATCAATATCGAAAATTGACTTTTATAAAATCATTATAAGTTTATCTAATCGCAGAAGAATAAAATAAAAGAAAAATAACCTTGAAATTTGTCAAAAAATGTTCACACTTCCAAAAGCATGCCGACTGATGGTTTTTGCTTTTTGTTTGTTTAATTGTTATTGCTGTTGTTTTTGGCGTTGTAATCTTTATAGCATTTTTACGACATCTTGCTGAAATGAGCAACAATTTTATTTGAGTAAAATGTGCGAGTTTGGATCGTTCAAGAAATTTTCAATCGAGTGATTAAATTGAACACAAAAACAAAGAAATAAAAAACGACAAAGAACAATGTAAGAACAGCAAAAACAATAACAACAACAACCATATGAAAAAGCAGCAAATTGAATTTTATAGCATTTTATGATCAGACAGTTAGTTGCGTACGAATTACGACTACTGGCTGTAGCTGCCGGAGGTATAAAACTCAACTACTGGTCATTTTTGGGATTCAATTAGCGTAAAAGTGTTGAGCGCACCAAACACACGATCCGTGAAAAAGCTAAGCGTGCGAACGAATTCTACGTTCTAAGCGAGCAGGAACGCGTTTTGAATTTCGAATTAGTTGAGGACAGGAAACCAGTTGTCCAGCCCAAAACGCTTAAGGATCGTGAGCAGCATTCAAAACAACTGGCAGCTAAGAGTGACAGAGAAAAAAAAGAGAGGGCGTATAAATAGTGATCTTGCTGAGTGGCAAGCTACTTTTCGAAGACACAACGTTTCTTAAGAGACTGAGGACGGAGATTTTTCTCTTAATTTTCTTCACTGACTCTTGCCAGCTACTAATCGCGCGTTTAACGTATTGTTTGGAAACATAAGTTTTCCGATCGTCGACGTGATCACTAGTGTTTGGTGTGTGTATGTGTGTGTAGTTCAGAAAAACCGGCGGGAGTGTCTCGTGTTGAAATATGTATTAAAAAAGAAAATTCTACAATATGTCATACATCTCGAGAGTGTTTTTTGTGAAACACGTATAGAACAAAATTATTTTTAGTCAAAGTTTGGCAGCGTCAAAAATAGTGATACGACTTTGTTGCAGCTGGCAGTTGCGAAAGCGCAGGCAAAAATTTAAGTAAATAATACCTAAATAAAAACAATTGTTTGAGCTCAGTTTGAAAGTGAAAATTCTTAAGCTGAAAGTGTGAGAGCAGTTGTAGTACAGAAAATTCAACTTTGAAGCAAAGCATCAACAATTGAGGTGAGTTGAGTTAAAAACAAATCATTTTAAAAAAATTGTGCCAAAACCATCTCATCAAAAATACAATAAATTCTGTGAAAGGAAAAATCATCCCAACCAAGTTTATGGTCGTGGTTGACTTCATTTATAGGATTTCTTTCTTTCTTCTTTTGTTTAATTTTTTCATGACCGTTGCTTTAAATCGGTATAAACAATCCACACCAACAAAAACAACGAAAACAACAACTAAAGCAAAAAGTTGAACTGCATTTCGAGGTTGTTGACTTCCGTTGACTTGCATTGTTTTGTGCATATCTTGTATCTGGTACAGTGTACCTCTGTATCTATTGGATGCTGTTAGCTGAAATTTGCGTTGTAAACGCTGGCATACTACTTTCGCTCATTTTCCTATTCTCTCATACTCTGGTATAAATGGTGTATCTGGCGCTACATGTGGCAACGTTGGTGATGTTCTTCACATAGAGCCATGGTAGAAGAATACAGGTATATGCACTAGATGGGAGCATACTGCCGGAATTGTCAAAACGAAGCAAAACTTTTTCTTTATTTTTTTTTGTTTCCATTCGCCACACAGCTAAATTTGACAAACATGGCAGTATGGAAAGAGAGCACAGTCAGCGCTGCAGCTACCTCTATCCTTATACCATGCATAGAGCCAGCTTCTTGGCAGACACCTGCTGGTGTCATTTATATAGACAAGATGTTGTTTCCGTTGGTGTCGTCGTCTATACAAATTCTTTTATCAGGTTAGCTGAAGTGATTTTAGTTCATTGTTGTTGCTTTTGTTGTTGTAAGAACCCTTCTAGCTTGTGTCACTTTGTTTTCGAAATTTCGTTATTTAAATATTTATGCATTTTATGTGTTAATTGATGTGGGTGTTCGTTTGTTTGTTTGATGTTGTTTTTGTAATTCTATTCTTGCGTAAACTTAGAGTTTTATGAGTTTTTTGTTAATTTTGTTTCCATTTTGAACTGTCTGTTGACACAGAACGTGAGCCCTGGGCAAACATTATATAAATAAAATGTGGTTGTTTTTAGAATATTTTTCATAACATCGTCATGTGTTTCTCTGAAAGCAGTTGCATTAGTGTCAAGCACCCTGTTTTATTGCTTAATGCTATTTACATATCTGTGAAAAATCTTTATTGCAATTGTTATTGCAGTAAGCCCCATTTTGTAGCACATTTATCTGAGACTGCATTTGAGCAGCGTTTGGGTTAGCTGAGGTTAAAAAGCTGATGTCTCAAGATGATAAGAAGTGGGTCAGCTGGACAGTAGTCAAGCTAAAAGCCGCTGCAATTCATTGATTTATATAGAGAAAAACGTTTTTCAACGAACGTGATGTTTGCAGTTTGAGTTATAATTGAACTCGATCAACAAACAAATAAATATCTGAAAAAAAAATTTCAAAGCTATAGGATTTCTTCAATTATGTACACGGTAAAAAATTTTGGACTAAATTTTAAACTTTTTTGGATTACACATAGTTCAACAGCCAAGAAAGATTACTTTTTAATTCAGGGAAAAGTGAAAAATTTTCTAATCCAAAAAAGATTAGTTTTTAACCCGCAAAAAGTGTAAAAAAACTCTATAAATATCAGCTTTAAATAGAAACTGTTCTGACCAGCATGACCAACATAATTTAAGAAATAAAAAACAAAATAACAAACTTTTCTGACCAACATGAGTCGAACACACGTCCTCTGATATACTGGTCCAACACCTTATCCACTCGTCCACCTCAGTTCTTAAGAAAGTTTTGCTTATTTTGCATCATTACGAAAGCAAGTAATCTAGCAAGCAGAAACGTGGGTTCGAGACCCAGCTAAATTAAACTAAAATAAAAAACTTTTCTGACCAGTTCGTGATTTGAACACATGTCCTACGATCTGCTGGTTCAACACCTTATCCACTGGTTGAACTCAGTTGTTAATTAGTTTTCTCTTTTTTGCATGATTACGAATGCAAATAAGTTCCTTTTAGGGGCGTGGGTTTGAGACCTAGCTTAATTGAACCAAAATAGGGATTGAAAAATAGTACCTTTTGGATTAAAAATTCCTTTAAACCAAAGTTTGGACTAAAAAGTTGTTCAAAATTTTTAACCGTGCTGCTCTTTTACAAAAAAAAAAAAAAACAAAATTATGTTCACCTATAGTATTAAAGCGCCTAGGCGACCGAGTTCTGTTCGTCTTCAATCGAAAATTGTCTTCAACAAGATCCATATCTACAGCAATTAAGCTATTAAGAACCTCTTCTCACACTATATTTCTACTGTAACATGCATTTTATTGCAGTTTCCTTCAAAATTTATACAGCAGAGCCTTCTTGTGTTTAAGATATAGCAAAACGAAGCACAAAAACTCAGTGTACCCGAAAATTTCTATCTACAAATTTTCAAGCTTATTGGATGAGCAGGTTTAAGGCAGTATTCTAGTGTATAAAATTGAAAAAATCTAAAATTTTTCATCATTTCGTCGCTTGAGAAAATTTATACCGTAAGTGAAAATTTCCACTTTTGAGATTATTGACAAAAATGGGCTATAATTCAAAATCTAGCGTTGCAATATTCTTCAGAGTTTCAGTCCTATTTGCAGACACATTTCGAAGCAGATTACGAAATTTTTGTGGATTTACTGTATTTTTAGAAGTTATAGCCGTTTTTTTCAAAATTCTCAATCTATTTTTTCAAGCGACGATTTTTCATTCTCAAAGATTATATATTCAAGAACATCTCTATAAAACGATTTTTCGAAATTCGAATTATTTCAAAAGTTATAGCCATTTTAGTGTCAGCAGTTAGACTGGCTGAAACTTTAATTAACCCCCCCCACCCTCGTGTCCACTATGACGATATCGTCCTTCAAATTTTTGCGGTGTTGCTGTATCTCAGATAAAAATTTGTAAATAAAAAAATAATAGTGCAATTCATGTCACTTTGTAAGTTTTCGTAAGCCGTGTATCGTAATTTTCGTGACTTTTTTGACAAGAACACACTTATAAGAATTTTCATAAATACGAATAAAGGTAAACACTATTTTGACGGCAATGATACACAAAACAAAACGGAGATCATTAAAGTCTAGTGAAAATCTATTTATGCTATTCATTTGTTTTGTCCATTTTTTTACTAGTCAACCTGTATGGCGTTAAAACGTCAAAATCAAACATACCTAGATTTTATTTTAAGCTATTGAATAGATTTTCAACTGATCAAAATTGAAATGAAATTCATTTGGGCCTTTTTGTAATATACGAGGTATTGCACGCGCAACTACGATATAATGTTAGCATTTTTAATTTCATACCCAAATTTATTTTAAATATACAGGAATAAGAATATTTCTAGATTTCCATTTGAAAAATGCTTGAACAAAAATGTTTCATTACCAGTTTCCATTTTCTTATTAAATTTTGGTGTAAATTTTTAAAAATGAAAAAGTTTTCCAACCAACAGTTTAGAAATCTTTTTTCAACTGTAAGAAATCATTCCAGTATCACTTTGATCAATTCATAGTTTTAGCTGTGAAATTATAAAAGATTATTCGTCAGTATATCTATTAGCCGATAGGTGGCGCTAAATATCTCACATATTTTGAGGCATATGCTGAAATAAAGAAGACGACAACAATTATATGCATAGTTTAACACGCTTTAACTTAAAAAATGTAAATTTTTAAGAAATAAAAAGACCAATTTGCACATCTACAGGTCTAAACCTATCACACCATACTAAATTTATTAAGACTTGTACTTTAAAAGCCTTACGCCGTGCAAAATTTGCGTTTGCGTAATATATATAAGATTTGCTAAAAACACGCTTAAAAAATTAGAAGCAAAAAACAGCTGACATTTACAGTTTGACAGCGTACAGATTACGCAGGTTTCAGTGCGTAAAATGTTACGAGCTTCGTATCTCGATGTTTATATAAAAAAAGTGACATTTCGTAAGTTTTCACGAAATAAGAGCTCACGAAGCAGTTACGAAGTGACATGAACTATTCAGTCCCATCATAATTAATTTTTCACGCGGAATCGGAAAAGGGAGTTTTAATTTTTAAGATAAAGCTCAATAAACCATTGATTACTAAGTTTGCATTAAAAATTTCCAAAGTGTTTTTGAACTTTATCTTAAAAATGAAAACTCCCTTTTTCGATTCCGCGTGAAAAATTATTCATGATAGGGCTGATTGTGTTTTTGTTGACAAAAGAATTTTCAGTAATATGGCTCATTATTCTACGTGAAGCGGACAAAAAAAAAAACATAATGGCGATTGCTGGCTAAAAAGTACAACGAAAAGAGCGAGATATTTAAAAATTCATAATTTCTAAACCAATGCCAAGCCCACAATGAAACTTCTTGCGTATTATAAACATGTTTCAGGCTTAAATTAAAAGAAAAAAAAACTAAAAAACGGCGCAATTCTTCGAATTTTGATTCGAGATACGAACTTTCGGTTTCCGAATTGTAACATTTTTCGAATTTCGAATCTGTTCACGAAATTCGAAATAACAATCAATTTTCTATATAAATCCCTAAATAAATATTTTTTAAAACATTTTTTATTTACCAAAATGTTTTTTAAAAAAATCGTGCTTTGCAGCAACTCCAATATTTAAAAGCCTATAACTGAGCAACCAAGGTAGATAAAAAATGTCAATTAATGTCGTTTTTCTAGAAGAACATTATGGCAAAATTTGAAAACTTTATTGTTTTTGTGTGGTCCGCTTCACGTAGAATGCGCCATATTTAATTTTATAATTATAAACTGTTTTAATATTTTTGAACAAAATCTTTTTATTTTTTACATGATCTGTAGAACCATTTAGAGTCATAAGATACTCTTAAGGCAATATTTTTTCTTTAAATACATTAACTTTTCAAAATTTTTTTACCCAAAAAAAGGTAATTTTTCATGTGGTGATATATTATGGTTTTAAGAACGGAGCCGAATTTGGACAGGTTTTTTTAAAAGACCTATATATCTATCAAGTAAAATTATTTGGAGTATTTTTTCCTTATATAAGTTAGAGCCAGAGATATGAGTTTTTTTTAAAAAGTAAAACATGCTCGTTTTTGACTGTTCGGAAATTATTTCGGAAAACTATAGAAATATTTTTGAACAAATCCTTTTTTATTTATAACTAGCTGAACCCGGTGTGCTTCGCTACTCCCCTCGTTATAAAATAAAATTAAAAGTATTTATATATTTTTCACGCCATCGAATTTTCGAAATAAGTCCACCCCAGCGCTATCTACCGTGTCCATTTATGCACAAACTATTTTCTTATGATCAAACAAACATACATTCTGAATTTCAGTTAAATTGGTCCATAAATTCAAATTTTCGATAAAAGTCCACCCCAGCGCCACCTATCGGGTCCAAGTATAGCCTATGTTACCCACCGTACCAAGATGAACATTACCTGAAAATTTCATCAAAATCGGCCCAGCCGTTTTGGAGTCCATACGTTACATACATACACACATCCTATTTTATATATATAGATAGATTTAAACCTAAAACTAAGCCCAAACAAAATGTAGGGTTAAAAGATGTCCTTAAAGGAGTGAAAAAATAGCTTGCACGAAATCGTGATAGTGGACACAAAACGTATGCAAAAATATGATAGACACCAGAGAACTGCACAAGCCTACTTGAAATTCAAGCCTTTTCAAGTACTTGAATTCAAGTTGAAAAAGCAAGCTTAAGTCAACTTGCAAAGATACCAAACAGATTCAAGTCATATCCATGCTAGCTCGTTGGCTTGGCTTGTTTAGACTTACTTTGTCGGGCAGAAAGTTGAAAAGCTTGAAACGATCGGCAAAAGCTTGTAAGCTCGCAAGTACCAAATTAATTGAATTTAAAGCAAGTATCCAAAAAATTCAATGAGCTTGTGTTGAGAAAGCTTAAGTGTAATAGGACTTTTAAGGGTTCTGTGGACTCCGTGGTTGGCAGTTTTAGATGGTAGCTGATTTCGGAATTGATGTCAATATTTAAATTTCAAGATGGCGGATAGAGTTGCCAGCTAGATTTTTTTTATTTCTGCAAATTCTTGTTATTTTGAAATTCTGCCAGCGGATTCGGATTCAGCGACCCATTTTTACCTAGTGTTCGCGCCAATTTTGCAATTACCCTAATTTTTTGTTCAATATTACCTTATTACCTTAGTCAGAAAGACCAAAAATGCATTAATTTTATTACGTTTTTCATTGATTTTTTTTAAACTACCGCCAATGACATGCCCTTGCTAAAGCTATACGTTCTGTTACCCAAAAAGTAATCGATTGCTCGAGTTTTTTGCGATATTTAATTCATTGCCTGAAAGCGAAGTTTTGCTGATTTGTTTTCCTTAGACATTTGTCGCTTAACATTTGGCTTCCAAAAATTTACAGCACTCGAAAACTTGTTCATTGATTTATATTGAGTTTCTTTATGCTGCAACCGAACTGAATTCATTCCTAACTTTTTGTTTTCCTCAAATTTTTCAGCTCTAAAAAATTTTGCCGATTATTTTGCCGCTCTAGTCCTGGGCCTCACGGGCCTAGGCTTAAATCCAGTACTAACTACAGCGCCATCTGGTGTTCAAAATAGCGACAAGCAAATAGCACTAAATCAATCACGGTACTTTAAACCCCCCTCATACAAATTTTAAATCAAATCGGAGTTTTATGCGATTTTCCCAGAAATGAAATTTAGCTAGATTTATTTTTCGTCCTCGTCAAAATTTCATCAAAATCGTTTATACAATTTAAGAGAACGCTAAAATACTAATGACATCTAACTTACACAGTAAGCGATGATGGGAGTAGGAATGAACAAGATAGGAGAGAACAAGAAAATGCCGCACAAAATTGGAGAGAACATAATTAATATAAATTTAACGAAAATCGCCAAAAAATACAATGAAAACGAAAGAGAACACACAAAAAAGAAGTAAAAAAGCAAATGACCCAAATTGTTTTCGCAAGAATTTTTTTTTAATGAGCAAATGTTTAATTTTTTTTTTAATTTTTTAGTTATTTTATTTATAATATTTTATTCTGGTTAAAATATAAAGATAAATAGCTTCCCCAAACACACTTAACTGCAAAACTGTCTGTTAGAAAACACGATGTTGCTTCACAGTCGAATAAAATCAAACTGTCGATTAAACAATGGAAAGAAACTATCGAGCCTAACAACTCACACAAGGTTTTGGTAAATCACGGTTACAGTTCTGCATTACAATGTCATCATCGATAAACTTTTACAAGTCGAATAATGGTGTAGAATATTATTGAACTGTTAATTTTAATTAAATACTGAGATTGTTCTAAATATAAAAAAAATATTATCTCCTCTTGTTGCTCTCTGATCAAACGGTAGTGATAACGTTGCTATAACAGTGCTTCGATTAAATTCATCCTTGTGAAACAGCACATTAATTCATCATACTCAAGGATAGGGCTTTATTGAGAAAATCTACTTAAGTGCAATTAACCTCGAGAGCACAAAAAAAAAATGCAAAGTCAAACGATAAAGTAGAGTAATTAAGTCGATTAAGATTAATATTTTTGCAAGACATACATCAGTTTTAAAAAGGCATTGATTGACGCTATCTCAAAAATTTAAAAATTATTCAATATAAATTATTTGCTATTTGTAGAGGAATCACACTCACTTCCACCTCAATGCTAAGATTTATTAGATTTAAAATTAGATTAATTAGATTTTGGGGCACAGCAAGACGTAGTCTTTTATAGTACCTACAACAATGGGTATTAAAATTGGTTTACAAAAATAAACTTAAAATTAAAATAATTCAGCTTACAAATTAACGTTTACTTAAAATTACTGAAATAAGCAAAATGTAAAATTAAAGTGAAAAATAAATTCTACAATTTTTTTTTGTGTGCATTGGTGTCAATGTTTGTTTAAAAAGTGAACATAAGGGTAAAATTATTTTGCTTATAAAGTAACATTTGCTTCAAACAATTTTATTTAATTTTTTTAAGTATTTATCCCTGTACATAAATAATTAAAAAAAATAAAACCGTAATGGTTACGACTTTTTTCAAACAAGTCAACAAATAATCGTTATTTTTTGACTGATTTCATTTCGATAAAAAATAAAAGTTAAAATTTGACTTTTAGTTTTTTGTTCAAAAATATAAGTTTGAATTTGACCTTTTCTAGCAAAAATAAAAATTCAAATATGACTTTTATTTTTTCGATCAAAAATATTAGTTGAAATTGGATTTTAATTTTTTTTATCAAAAATAAAAGTTAAAATTTGACTTTTTATTTTCTATCAAAAATAACAGTTAAAATATGACTTTTACTTTTGATCGAAAAAATAAAAGTAAAATTTTAAATTTTACTTTTGATCCAAAAAATAAAAGTAAAATCTCAACTTTTATATTTGCTCAAAAAAATAAAAGTAAAATTTTTACTTTTACTTTTGATAGAAATAAAATTGGTCAAAAAATAACGATTATTTATTGACTTTTTTAAAAAATCCGAAAAATTAAAATCATTAAAGATTATTATTCCTTAGCAAACAAGCATCACATTGCTTTGTTCAAATATCGAATAGACTTACTCTTTCCATTTGACCTTTTGAATAGAAATTTCGAAAATAGCTGTTATTTTCGGTCCCTGTTTATGTATTTAGGTGAATTAATTAAATTTAAGTAAAGAAAACAGAAAAGTGAAGTAAACATTTGGTAAAATAGAAATTTTGAATAAGAAAAAGATGCAAATATTTACTGATTTAAAGAACTAAAATATTTAAAGATGTTATTTTTACATAGCGTTACAGTATATTACAAGGTAAATTTTTAAGTTATTAAAATTGAAAGAACGTCAAGTGTCTGGCAAACAGAAAAACTTCCTTCTACTTCTGCACTGATGAGTGGAACATATTTGAAAGACGATAGGATGTAAGTTCCTCTTCTAATTTCATAGTATTAAAATTTGTAACCCCTAATATTTCAGGAACAGAGCATAAAAAAAGAGTATATAAGAACAAGCTTATCCCGAGTTTTATCTAACATTTGTTCCATCTTTCTACATAGCCTTTCGTTAGTTTGACCACGCTCAGAGCTTTTTTTCATCGAGGTCTATAAACAAAGCTACTCCTTTTTCGAGAGGTGATGTTTTTGATTGAAGGGACTATTGTTAAAGGAATATGTTAAAAATTTGAATTGTTAAATTTTTTAGTACAAAAAAACTTTTAAAATTACATTAAAATGACAAAAAAAAAAACCGAAAAATGCTTTAAAAATGTCAAATATCCAAAAATGACGATAAAAAAATTAAAAATCGCAAAAAAATTACCAAAAAAATGCATTAAATCTAGTAAAAATGACCTGAAAACTAAAACTGATAAAAAACGATGAAAAATGACAAGAAAATGACCTAAAAACTTTTCATATTTGGAATTTAGGAAACAAAAATGGACGTTCTAAATAGCCAGGAAATGTCTTAGAAGCAGCAAAAAAACGATGACATGGCATCGAAATCCTAGCCCTAGTTATAACCAAAGCTGGGTATTTTGCGATTACAATTACTTTCCAATTACAATTACAGTAATCGTAATCTTTAAAAATATAGTAATCGTAATCTTTAAAAATTAACGATTACGATTACTGTAATTGTAATGTAAGAAAAGTATTATTACGATTACTGTAATCGGTATACACGCAAACTACAATTACGATTACTGTAATTGTAATAGAAAAATCTATAAATTACAATTACAGCAATCGTAATCATGTTTTTTGTAATTTAATTATTTACTATGTAAGTGGCGTCAAATAATGGCGTTTAAAAAAATGTTTATGTGAAAGTCATGTAATTTAAATGTTGTCTTATTTTTCTCTTTACTAAAAAGCAAATATATTGCAATTTTATTCCGAAACTATTTTATTTTGAACAATACGTTTTTAATGATATAAACCAGAGGACTGCAGTTGAAGCTTTTTTAAGTACTTGAATACAAGTATGTATACAAACTTAAAAAGGAAAAATAAGTCATCTTGCAAAAATACCAAACACATTCAAGTCACATCCATGCTAGCTCGTTGGCTTGGCTTGTTTAGACTTACTTTGTCGGGCAGAAAATTGAAAAGCTTGAAACGATCGGCAAAAGCTTTTAAGCTCGCAAGTATCTAATTAATTGAATTTAAAGCATGTATCCAAAAAACTCAATAAGCTTGTGTAGAGAAAGCTTAAGCGTAATAGGACTTTTCTGGGTTCTGTGGACTCCGTGGTTTACAGTTTTAGATGGAAGCTGATTTCGGAATTAATGTCAAAATTTAAAATTAAAGATGGCGAATAGAGTTGCCACCTAGATTTTTTGTATTTTTGCGAATTCTTGTAATTTTGAAATTCTGCCAACTGATTTGATTTTGAATCTTATGTCACTGTTTTAAAAGTTAAGATGGAGGTTAGGGTTGCCACCTGAACTTTTACCACAGTATTGCTACCTAGTAAAATGTACTTTAAGAGTTTTAAACATCATTTAACAATATTAGGGGGTAGCTGATTTCGAATATGAATTCAGAATTTTACCATTCAATATGGTAGATAAGGCTGCCACCTAATTTTTTATTTTTTGAATTCGGTGCTGTCGCGAACACTAAGTAAAAATGGGTCGCTGAATCCGAATCCGTTGTAAGAATTTCACAATTATTTAATTTTTGTATAATAGGGTTGCCACCTAATAATATGTGTTTTTAAGAGTTTTAAACATCATTTAACAGTGTAAGGGGTCATTGATTTCGAATCTGAAGACAGAATTTTAAAAATCAATATGATTAATAGGTAAACATTTGTTAAAACCCTATTACAAAAAATAACATTATTTTGAAATTCTGACAACTGATTTGGATTCAGTGACCCCTTTTTACTTAGTGTTCGCGACAGCACCGAATTCGAAAAATAAAAAAATTAGCTGGCAACCCTATCCTCCATATTGAATTTTAAAATTCTGAATTTAGATTCGAAATCAGCGATCTCCTAACACTGTTAATTCTGTTTAAGACTCTTAAAAATACATTTTACTAAATGGCAATGCTGTGATAAAATTTAAAGTGGCAACCTTAACCTCCATCTTAAATTTTAAAACTGTGACATAAGATTCGAAATGAAATCAGTTGTCAGAATTTTAAAATTACAAGTATTCGGAAAAATACAAAAAATATAGCTGGCAACTCTATTCGCCATCTTTTATTTTAAATTTTGACATCAATTCCGAAATCAGCTACCCCCTCAAACTGCCAACTACGGATTCCAGATAACCCTTAAAAGTCCTAATACGCTTTTCCTACTTAAGTTTCCTGCTTAAGCTTTTCTACACAAGCTCATTGAAGTTTTTGGATACATGCTTTGATTGGATACTTACCTTAAATTTCAAGCTTTTCAAGCTTTTTGTCCAAGGCATCAAGTTTTCCTTTACTTGGGACTTCGTGCCGTTCGCTTTAAAGCTAGCATACTTGCAAGTCGCAAGCTGTCGTGGGCTTATTTATATTCAAGTTCATGTTATACTTGATTGAAAATTTTCAAGCTCAAGTATGCTTGAACTTGTATTTTAAGCAAGTACTTGAAGTTTTGGCTTGTGAAGCTTTCTGATAAAAATCAAAACGAACTCAATAATAAGGAATGTATAAATTGATACGAGAGAAACACCATTTAATTCTGAAATACTAAAAAATCAATATTTGCCCTAAATAAGACTAATTTTTCGAATGAAAAATCAGAAAGAGCGTGCCAAATGGAAGGCATCAAAAATTAAGAATTACAAAGAGAATTATTAAAGCAGAGCCCCACCACAAATAAAGATTCTGGAAAAGATCTTCTTTGTAAATTGCATCTTGAAAAAGGCAGATTTATGCAGTAATTCAATTAAAAAAAGAATGATTACGATTACAGTAATCATAATTATAATTCTGCAGTATTACAATTACTGTAATCGTAATAAAAAATTTTTTGATTACGACCACAGTAATTGTAATTGTCATTTTTTAATAATTACAATTACTGTAATTGTAATCGAAAATATTTCGATTATGATTACAGTAATCGTTATCTTTATTTTTTTAAGATAACGATTTTAATATGTAATGGAAATTGTAATTTATTGTAATAACTTTCGTAATTGATTACCTTCCAGCTCTAGTTATGACGTATTAGAAATATGATTGATTATCCAGGGAAATGTGATTTTAATAATACTAAAATAAAAATCCTTATTAACTAGCTTATTAATTTATTAACTAGTATAAAATATGACGTGAAAAATATAAACCTTTCATGAACTAACTGTACAAAATATTACAAAATACTAACTTAGAAATACTAAAATGTGAGCTTAAAATATTAAAAAAAACTTCCTTAAACAGGCTGTACAAAATATCACAAAATTCCTACTCAGAAATACTAATATTAATTAACTATTTTAGTATTTTTTTTAAATAATTTTATGAACTCTTTTTATATTTTTAAAGAATCTATGTTTGTTTTTCAGAAATAAAAAATAAATGCTATCCAAACATTTAATCGAATTTGCGTTTTTTAGTTTTTAAAATTGTTTTGCAATGCTTTGTTTTTTAAAGCAAGGCAGAACTACTTTGAAACTTCATATTACGTCTTCCAAAAAATTCGTTTTCTAAGGTTTATCAAACCAGGTACTAGTCCCGGGATCGTTTTTTTCAAATTCCGAAATCCCGGGATTGCCAAAGCGTTCCGAAATTGTTACCCCAGTTAATGATTTTTTCGAGTGAGTTTATGAAAATATGGGCTCCTTTCGTAGGATATAACTATCAATCTAGCAATCTAGCAATCGTTATCGGCCAAAGCACTTGGGAAAACATATTCTACACATCATAAGCTAAAAAAAAAAGAATAGAGTTTTTAGGTCGAGTTTCATGAGAACCTGCTCTTAAATATATATTTTTCCATGCATTAATTCTCTCTCTATCTCAATGAATAGTTTTCTGAAGTAAAAACAATACAGTTTGCACAACTTAATTCATTGAAAAGATCAAACAATTCATTGTTTATTTATAGTTAGAAAATCTGTCATCATGTCTAAAAATATTATTTATTGCAATGAATGCACAGAGGAAATAAGAAATGATTAACTTTAATGACAACATTTAAAATTTTTGAGGGGACACTATTTTATGACATCAAAATTTGGCACAAGTAAACATTTAATTATGGTTTTTATTACTTTTTAATATTAAATAAAAAACTTTTCTGAAAGATTTACACAGAAACACAAAATCATTCTCAGAAAATGTTGTTTGAAAACCTTGCTACTTTGGCACTTGGGTAAAAGGTGCATTGCTAGCGTTCAGTGACTTTTTAGTCAGTTTATTTTTATGTCAACAAATGTTTATCAACAAAATGCATTATATATTATCACAATATTTACGAAAAATATTGTGCATCACATAAAAGTGTTTCTCTAATTTATAGTCATAAGAGCGAAATGCAAATCCTGCCTCAATAAAAACCACTCATATAGCAGACAGCGCCGCAAATAACTGATAAATAAAGGAAAAATAAAATTTATGAGAAAAAACTACAGCAGACGATAATTTTTCATTTATGAATCACAGAGATAGAAAGCTCATACTTAATAATAACAATAATAATAATAATAAAAAAAAAAATTAAATTAATGTTGTTGTTCTCTCAATTGAAATGCGTTGCCATTACTCGTAGCCACATGTTTCACGAGTGTGCGTGAGGTTTAAACGATTAACGTTGCAAGCAACATAATATTAACGAGTAAAAAAAAAAAACAAAAACAAATCATAATTTTTATATCAAGCAAAAAACGTTCACCCTCGATATTCCGTACATTTTATCAGCTCATGAGCAAAACAATTAAAATGTTCGTCTGGCAGCATTGGCTGCTTTTGTATTATTTTTAAGTGCACGCTGGCAAATTTTTTCCGTTATCTCTGCTGCTTAATTAAATGCTAGCAAGCATGTTTAATGCATACCATTATTTATAAAACTTTAAAACTAATAAAAATAAAACTGAACAAATTGATCGAGTAACCCTTTTGAACTTACAAAGGAGAAATAAAAGAACATCCTTAGAAGTTTGACGCTTATATCGAATACGCTGAAAGATAAACTGATAGCAAAACATCTTTTCTCAATATTGTTTTTTTTTTTTAAGGGAGGTTTTAGGCAAAAAATTTTTTGAAAATCGAATTTTTTAAAATTTATTATAATTGTACAACCCCAGCAAAAAATTTCAATGCTCATTACTTGTATGCAAGTAAAGAGCGCTTCACTCTCATTGCAAATAGTGCTGACTGTATAGCGCTATATTTGTAGCACTTTCCGTAACGATAACTTTGCACTTGAGAAAAAGTATTAGATGTTAATGAACAAAAAAATTTATTTTAAAAAACGTTTGATAGATTAAATCATATTTGATTTTAAACCATGCTTTGTTAGTGGAAGACTTCCAGCAGACTGTTGGACTCCATAATAAAGTAAAGCAAAAATACAACAACAAATGTGAAAATATGAAATGGGAAAAAAACTGAGAAATCGACACTTAAAATCTCATCGCCTCTGTGGTGCAGTTCGCTAGTGCGAGCTTGCACGGCGTATCACTAAGATTTTTGATGAAGCCTTTAGCAAGGCCGAAATTGCAACAAAATCAACTAGTGATTTTTTCCTTTTTATATTGAAAAATTGTTGTTGTTGTTGTTTCTTTGGAAAGATTCGTCAATAAACGACTTTGAACTATCGAACAACTAGAGTTTGTATTTAAAATCAAATATGATTTAAACTATCAAACACTTAGAATTTGTATTTAAATCATATAAAATCAACATAGTAAATTATAAGATCTTTTAGAAAAACTTTAATTCTAAGAAACTGTAAGAATTCATCAAATCGTTTAAAAACGGTGTTTTCTGTTTTTCCTTCATCAAGCGAAGAATCAAATAAAATGCATAAAAATCAGACCTTTTTTAATTGTCGCCTTAATTCTAAAAGGATGTATGTCAAAATTGGGCAAAGTAACGTTTATTAGTGGTTTAGGTAGACTGGCCAAAACTACATTTATATCCTTTTTTAGTTTTTAATGTTTGTATGAAAAAAGGGAGGTAGAACATTTGAAACAATACATTATCGTATGAACTTCAAACAAATAATAAACAGTTTTATTTGCCTCCTGAACAATGGATAATTTTGACTTACGTCGTATTAGGCCGGCGATATGAACTATAAAGGAAATAAAGCCCTCGTTTCTTGCTACATTTTTTTCCAACTACAAGGAGAACAAAGCGATCGGTTCTTGCCACATTTTTATATCAAATACAAACAGAATTTTCTACGCGGGAGTGGAGCGCATACATCTGATGACATGACTATGCTAAAAGATGCGCTATACACAAAGAGAATGAAGCGCTCTGCTTGGAGTATTCAAGAATATGTTAAAATATCCATCCCGCTTATAATACAGATTCTACAGCGCTTAAAACTCGGTGCGCCAGAGTATCTTTGATCGCGGTTTTCTCAAAAAATAAATCATTATTTTTTTAGTCTCTTTCTATTGTAATTCCTTTAGAAAAGCATTAAAAAATTTGTCGAGTTTTTACACGCAGCAATATGGTAAAAAATACCGAGAATTTTTCGATTTTTTTCCAGGCTTCATATTTTTCTGAATTTTCCATATTTTCATATCATTTTGGTAAAAAATGTGCATTTAAGGTAATAGAACCTTTGGTTCTTTTGGCTAAATTTTTGGTTTTATATGTTCAGACGATCTGAAGCCGAGCTATGGTGTGACCCGATTTTGATCTTTTCTGAAGCACACCTACTTCAGCGTAGTTTTTATAAATAAAAAAATATATGTTTAGAAAAACAAGCATTTTCTTTTACTTAAACTGATGATGTAAAAATAACATGAAAACGAAGTTTTTTTATATTCTTATATTAAACTTTTTTAGAAAACATCTTCTAAGTTATGCCTTCATTTTAACCGGTTTTTTCCTAAAATCTCCCTTAAGCATTTGAACGGTTTGCTTATCGAGCAGCATGCTTCAGTTTAATAACAACATATTTATGACAGAAACGTGTTGCAAAATCACTTAAAAAATAGTTAATGCTTATCGTTATTTCGCCTATATTAGAAAATAAATAACAGCATGTGTTTTTTTCGAAATAAAACGTGTTAAGCAAATAATTGTGGACAACACAATCATAATGTACTGGCAACAGGTAAAAAGAATATTTCACATTTATTTGTATTCTAGAAAAAGAGTAGAGTATTCCAAAATATCGCTTATGTGTCATATTGCTGCAGACTTGAACAAGCTCTAAACAATAAATTAATATTTAAAACATAAATATTTTTATCACACTGCTCAGTGGGCAGTGAGCCAGCAACATCTGAATTTGTGAAATCATTTGAAAGGTACGGGTCACACAGAGAGAAAAACCTATGAACTCACTACATAAATTTATGTACTCATGACATAAGTTTCTGCACACATAAATTTGGTGATTTTGTTGTGCTGAGTACATGTTAATGCTTTTAAGCAGTGCTGTATTTAGTCAATTAAGAATTTTATGTTCTCATCACATAGCTATGTGTCGTAAATGCATAGATATATGTGGTGGATACAAACACACGGATGTATGTAGTACATAAATGATTGACCCATTACATAAAATATCAAATATCTGTATGCAATGATTACACAGATCATTGGCCCATTACATAAAACTATAAATAATTCTATGTAATGAGTAATAGGCTGGGTCGATTTGCAAACCTATGTTGCCTGGACGATTTTCAGATCGGGCATGAAAAGTTATTAAAAAAAAGGCGAAGGGGTGAACTTTATCCTTTCACATCTTAAATTTTCTGAATTTTTTCTATAGGAATTTTTTAAAAAAATTTTTGTATATAAACGTGCACAGCTAGAACAAAACTGATACCAGAAATTAAATCCTCGTACCCAATTCAACCCAGAACCACATTTATACATTTTTATACAAAAATTTATCGTAAAAAAATTTCTAAAGAAAAAAATTCACAAAATTCAAGGTATAATCTTAACGTATGTGTTTTTGGCCATCACGGCTGAACTAGTGAAGCTATCCGCCTTATATTCACAACATGTTCGTGTGGTCCTCCTAAATTTTTTATATATAAAAAATATTAATGAATGACACGAATTCTAAAAAATATTATACTTTAAATCATATGATTTTTTTTAGGAATTTTTTAGGATACAGTTTTGTATTAAAACGTAAAAATTTGATACTCGTTTTAGGCTAAATAGGGTTGGAGGATTTTATTTTTGGTATTAGATTTATTCTATCAGCACGTTTATATCCAAAAATTTAAAAAAAATTTCTAAAGAGAAAATTCAGAAAATTGAAGATGTAATGGGGTAAAGTGCACCCCTATCGACCTTTTTTTTAATAACTTTTCACGCCCGATCCGAAAATTGCCCAGGCAACATAGGTTTGCAAATCGACCCAGCCTATTACTCATTACATACAATTATTTATAGTTTTATTGAAAGGTTAAAGGATCTATGTATCCATTACATACAGATATTTGATATTTTATGTCACATAAAGAAATTTTTTTGTTTTAATAACTTTTCATATTCGATCCGAAAATCGCCCTGATTTGTTCTAGCTGTGTACGTTTGTGTACAAAATTCCTAAAGAAAAAAATTCAGAAAATTGAAGATGTGATAGGTTAAAGTGCACCCCTATCGACCCTTTTTTTAATAACTTTTCATGCCCGATCCGAAAATTGTTCAGGCAACATAGGTTTGCAAATCGACCCAGCCTTTTACTCATTACATAGAATTATTTATAGTTTTATTTAAAGGTTCAATGATCTATGTATCCATTACATACAGAAATTTGATATTTTATGTCACAACAATTTAAAGAAAAAATTCAGAAAATTTAAGATGTGATATGGTTAAGTGCACCCCTATCGACACCTTTTAATTTTTTTTATGACATTTCATGCCGGATCCAAAAATCGCCCAATTTTTTAATCTCCATACAAATTGACCGAGCCTAATGAGTACAGTTTCGATGTGCGTAGTACATAGATTATTGACCCATTACATAAAATAATCAGCCCCATCACTGAGCTCCGTAGTAGTACGCTATCGTAGAAACTACGAAAAAGGCCGCACTGAGTTAATTCGTAGCGTCATTTGTAGATTTTTGAAGTAATTTTTTACGACGTGTTTTGGCTTTTTAAATAGAATTCGAAGGAATAACAGCTTTTACTGTATGAATTTTTATCAAAGTTTTCTCCGAGAACCGAAACACGTAGTAACAAAAAACCTACGAATGGCGCTACGAATGAACTCAGTGATGCCTATTTCGTAGTTTCTACGATATCGTATTACGACAAGACTCAGTGATAGGGCTGAATAAATAGTTGTATGTAATGAGTACAGTTCTAATTTACCTATTACATAGATTATTGACCCATTAAAAAATTTTATGTACAGCATATTTGTGATGAGTACAGAATCTGAGAAATATTTTTATGCACTCAGTACATACATTATTTACTCTTTACATATTTGTAGTAAAACACTCCATGTAATGAATAAATACATAATTTACTCATTACATATTTAAAGTACATAGTTTTATGTGATGAGTCCATACAGAATTTACTTATTACATATTTTTAGTAAATAAATTAATGTAATGAGTACATACTCTGTTCATGCTTGTGTCTGAATCACCCTCTCAATCAAATTCAATAAATAAGTTCATAAAGGAAGGGCTAAGATTCCACAAAATAATTGACAAGTTTTTGTACAAACCCAGCCATTTCACTTCGTTGTCTTTGCTCGAGAGTGTAATGAATTAACTTATTTCCGCTCTGCTTTTTCACAGGTTTGTGACAGTCACATATATAGTACAATTCAGCAGCATTAACAATGGGTTGCTCTAATAGTCTGATCAAGAACGTACTTCTTTGACCGTCCTCCATCTTAACCTCACCTAACCTATCATTGATAAAAGAAGGCAACTTACGATTTCTTTGCTTATGAATTTTCGGACAAAATTCAATTTATTTAATATGTTCTTTTTAAACATCCACAGCTTCAAATGATTTATATGATTGAAAATTTGGTACCTGTTTTTAGTATATCTTTTAAAAGTAGGGGAATGAAGCTTATAACATGTGAAAGGATATACTTTATGTAGTAAAAATTCGTTTTTGCGCTTTTAAACCCAACTTTTTTAGTACCAAAACCTAAAAGACTAGAAAGAACTTTGACAGAGCTTCCATTGATCAATTGTGTTGTGCATGTTATTAAATGTTTGAACACAAATAATCAAGAGTTTAATGCCGAGTTCGAACGGCTTATGTTCTCAAGAAGCTTTACATGGCAGTTTTAACTCTCTGAGGTTTGCCATTGTCTACAGAGAGGTGACGACCGAACAGAAAAATTAATTCAATTGATCAACCTAATAATCTGAGCACTAATTTTCTGAAAATCTTGACGTGATTGAGAAATTTTTGTACAGAACCGTGACTTAAATAATAAGAAAAATTTTCAGTTTTCTACTTGAACCTAGCCTCCTCTAAAAAGATAATTGACCAAAATAATGTTTAGTATTTTTAAAGTATCCTTTGTCCATATTTTTTCGAGATATAACAGTTTGCCTAACTCTTCTGAACTGGTAGTATGTAAAAACTGGTTTTATATAAATATATTTATTAACTTTTATACAAAGAATTATAATGCATTCAAAAGTTAACCAAATAATTCAAGGTTGTCGAGAATCTTAATCTTTGAAGAAATAATAAAACAATTTGCAGGCTTTTCATTTTGGAGTTCTTCAACCAAACATCTGCTTATCAAATTTACTGTAAGAATTACTATATGTTTGCAAGCAAATGATGGAAAAGGAAACCTTGAGGCAAACGAATCTTCGTAAACTTTTAATGGTTTTAGACTTCTCATGGAATTTGAACTGGTGCCGAACAAAACAGCACTTCACTTCCCGCCTTTTCCATTCAGATACTCGATGTTTTAAAGTTACGATAAAATATTAGAACATTTGTTCGATAAACGGTAATTAATTGACTATCAGGCAATTATAGAAAAAATGTTTTAATTATTGTTATTAGCTTTCAAAGGCAGCCTTAATTCTTGGAAACGCCTGTATTTTGATAACACTGCTTATCGTTAAAGCTTAAATGATTATGGTTAGATATTGATTAAATACACGAGTGTATATCAAAAACATTATGTGATTATGTGATAAGAAGGGGGAACTTTTGAGCAAGCTAAAAACAAAATGCACTTCAAAATTGTCATTAAAAATTTTTCTCAATTCTAGCAGAGCAGGTTGAATCACAGTTTAATTTTTATTCTGCTCATACCAATGACACATTACATCAATGAATTAATTTGGAAATTCAACAATGTTGCATACTCTGCATAATTGCGTCAGTGTGATAAGGGTAAAAATTCCTAAATGCTTTTATACGAAACAATTTAATGAATGAAATTGCCAACCGCAACATGTGTATCCCACTCCGATTCTTTGACATCTGCTGATGAGTTGGATAACGAGGCAGTTCTTTACGAATTGGAATTTTTTAATTGTTCTTCTGTTTCCCATACAAATCATTTGAATAATGAAATAGCTTTTGAGCTGATTTTGTCTCATCTAAAAATATTGGTTCAGTGATAAAAAACGACCAAAATAAAAAATTAGCTTAAGTGAAATAATTCCCAAAATATTATTAATTATTTCACTTTTTAATTTTTTTACCAATTTTTTTATTTACCTGTTTTTAATTTAATTTAATTAAAAAAATTTTCCACCAATTTTGGTGGGCTATATCTGAGAATTTTTACATTAAAATATAGTTTTTAAACAGTTCCAATAATAGTTGAAAGCCTCGTCTGTGGTTTAATGCAAGACTCAACATTTTTTCTGCACTTAAGTGCAAAGTTTTTTATGTATAATACCGTTATTTTTTAGTGCAACTCGCAAGTATTTGTTCCACCCTCACTTCTAAACTACTTTACATAATTTGGCAAATGAGGCATCGTTGGAAGCGTTTTGATCGTTTGCTGGTTATGGACTATGTGACGGAACATATCCCAGGATAAATAAAGGATTAGAGAATACTCAAGTATGCTTAACATCTAATATATTTGTTCTATATCGGTAACTGAAGCCAAAACTTACATAATTTTGCCTATTTTAGTCCAGAATGACCCCAATCCCAGCCATCACATATAAAGTTTATTGCGCCCACTATACCTTCTTCTGTACTTGAGCCTTTTTTAAAACCAAATTATATCATATCATATAGTGAATATGATATGAGGTGCTTTTTTAAAAATTCATCCTGTGTGTGCTCAACCTTAAATTTACAACACAGCAAACTGTGATCCGAAAGTGGACACGACACTCAATGAAATCTACTGCTATCCTATCAGGTATATTACGAAAATCATTAACAATCCATGCTTCACTTTAAAGTCGCTGTACTAAAGTGTGCATATTCATAAGGCCGCGTTCATAGTGGACGCTTTGGCTGAAGCTGATGCATAAAGCTGCTTTGTTAAGCTTTTTTTGATCATAGTGAACGCTTATTCACGCTGCATAAAGTAGCTTATTGAGCTTATTGGTGTTCATAGTGCGCGCTTTATGCTTGTGGCTGAGATGCTTTGTTTTCATTTGCCTTTTTGGAAAATAATGCCCTCAATTGCGTTTTGCAAAGTAAATGAAAAATTTTTGTTTAACAAGTATCTAGATTCGCGATGATCACCAATGAAAGATCAAACCAATAACAAAGAAAAGTTCAAAGGAACTTGAAAACACAAAGCATAACAACGGTGGAAAGTTCAGTACAAAAAGTACCCAAGAAGTAAGCAAGAACAATGAAAACTATGTAAACAAACGAGATAGAATACACAAGTGAATACAACTGAAAAGCACCACAAAAAGAAACAACAACGCAACAACAACAGTTAAAACTTTAGCACAAAAAAATCCAACAAAAAAACAAAATCAACGAAAATATTGTTTACAGGCAAAATAAATAAACAAGTGCCGAATAGCATTTTAAAAATGCTCTACAACAAAGCATAAAAAACAAAATTATTTTTCTGTGTGAGCAAGCGAGATGGAGATATAAGCGCGGAAAAGCATTTGAAAATAAGCTTTATGCTAGCTTTCTGCTGGCACTATGAACACTTTGAGCTTTTTCCATATGATTATACACAAAGCGTTTTTCAGCTAAACCTCTCGGCTACGCTAAAAGCGTTTACTATGAACGCGGCCTAAGACTTCAACTTTTAAACAGATTTATAAGCCCTTCCGAGAAATTTTATTAGCAACATCGATGTTTGAGTCCACAACACAATTATTGGTATTTTTAGCATGTATAGAAATTATATTATCTAAATTATCCAAAAAAATTTATGTCATTACATTTGTGCTTACTTGCAGGGACTTACAACCGAAGTTAATATCGTGAATAGTTATTGGGATTGCGTTAACAAAGTCTTCATTTAAAACATTATTCACTGTTTACTTAAACTTTGTGTTTAGATATAAATTGAAATACCGCCATAACCACTTCCCTACAACTATGTACATAATTAAAACCGTGAATTTTGTATTGTTACTAGTAAACCAAGTTTCTTGAACTGCTAAAATATATTTTAGGATTTAATGTGTAGTGAAAAGAAGCATCCAAAATATTGGGTGAATTCAATAGAAAATAACGCTGAAAATTGTTTGGGCTATAATATGCAAAATTTTCAGGCGTATAGTTTTTTAAATTTTATTTATTTTTCAAAAGTAAATTTTAAACTTTATTCTGTGCTTTTCTTCCCTTACCAAAGTACTCCATTTAGCTTTTCTAATAATTCAATTGTTTCCTTCTCTTTCAGATTTTAATAACCCAAGAAACTGCCTCAAAATGCAACTTAACATGAAATCGAAATACGAGAACCTCAAAATAATCTACAATCGCAGTAAATTTGGCTGGTATTGGGCCCCATTTTTCCTGTCCTTCTGGTTTCTGCTCTTCTATCTCGTTGTCATACCAAGCTTTTACTTCTATCCCGAGACACTAACCATTGAGCATGAATCCACACAACCGGGACGTTTCATAGGCGAACGTGCTGAAAATACTCTGCTACGTCTCTCGAAAATCGGTCCCAAGGTAGTGGGTAGTGCGGCCAACGAGCAGGTCGCCCGTGAATTTTTACTCACCGAAGTAAGTAAGATCAGGTCTGAGGCACGGTTGGATCTGTACGATATCGATGTGGATGTACAAATTTCATCCGGAAATTACATACTCTGGGAGATGGTCAACATGTATCAAAGTATACAAAATGTTGTGGTCAAGTTGACTCCCAGATTCTCGAACAGCACAGCCAGCCTGCTGATCAACAGTCATTACGACTCGGTGCCGGGCAGTTCGGGTGCTGGTGATGCGGGCATAATGATTGTCATAATGTTGGAAACGTTGCGCGTTATTTCAAAATACGATACACCCTTGACCCATTCGATTGTATTCTTATTCAATGGTGCTGAGGAAAACCCACTTCAAGGATCACATGCCTTTATAACGCAACACAAATGGGCATCGAGCGTAAAGTGAGTTGGGAATGTTGTAATATAAAAAATATTCGAGACACTTATTTTTTTATACTTTACAGAGCGGTTGTCAATTTGGACTCTGGTGGCAGCGGTGGACGTGAAATTCTCTTTCAGTCGGGACCCGATCATCCTTGGTTAATGAATGTAAGTCGGTTGTTGGTTAAGCCCAGTTGATTGTTGCGAATAATTGTATTTATTTCTCTAAACATCTAGTATTATGGCGCTCATATTGTGTATCCGTATGCATCAACAATTGGCGAGGAGATCTTTCAAAGTGGTTTTATACCCTCGGAAACAGATTATCGTATATTTCGCGATTTTGGACATATACCCGGTGAGGGCGAAATGAAATATTGTAGATGTTTTGAAAGTCTAAATAACGTGGAAAATTTTCTTCCAAAGGTCTGGACATGGCTCATACATTGAACGGATATGTTTATCACACCAAATACGATCGTTTTAATCTTATACCCCGCAGAACGTATCAGCTGACGGGTGATAATATTCTTGCTCTCGCTAAGGCTTTGGCAAATGCACCTGAAATGGAGGATCCAGCGGTAAGCTATTCGAAAGGTCTCTAGTTAAAATCTAGAGTTAAACGTTATTCCTTTGTCTCTTGCAGAAACATGCCGAGGGACATACAATATTCTTTGATGTCTTAGGCTGGTTTATGGTCTACTATTCGGAGAGTACAGGTCTTATAATCAATATTGTTGTCTGCGTAATGGCGATCATTGCTATTTTGGCATACATCTGGAACATGGCACATCAGACGGGCATGTTTCGCCGTCGCATTTTCGCCAAGTTTGGCATTTTGCTTAGTATACAGTTGGCTGCCGATATACTCGCAATACTGCTGCCCATAGCGATTGGTTCATTCCTTGATGCAGTGGGTCTTTCAATGTCTTGGTTCTCGCAAGTTTGGATGATTTTCGGTCTTTATTTTTGCCCAATATTTTTTGTACTTGGTATTTTGCCTGCGATTTATTTGAGTCGCACAAAAGAAGTAAGGTTCACTGGCATAAATCGCAAGGGTCTTTTCAGCTAATCCTCTTTTTGTACTTCTACAGCATGGTTTGCCTCTAGGCTACGCTATACAGCTGATTATGCATGCTCACTGTTTGATCCTAACCGTCATAACTATATTTATGATATGCTTTAGCGTACGTTCGGCTTTTGTCATCATGATAAGCATAGGTTTCTATACGATTTCTGTGATTCTCAATATCAGCACGTGTTTCCACAAGCGCAGTAAGTTTGGGTTTCTCGCATCGTCGTCTTACTTTATTATTTAATTTGTTTGTCATTCTTCACAGCCTTCCTTTGGTTGATTCCTCATATTATTTGTCAGATTTTGCCTTTCCTCTTCTACACCTACATTTTGTATGCCTTCTTTGTGGTCTACATTCCGATGCAGGGACGCGATGGTGCTAATCACAATCCAGAACTTTTAGTAGTGAGTTTCATGACGCTCATAACACTGTTATTTGCACCATTTCTGGTATGTTGGAAAAAAGTTGTTAGTTAATATACACTGTTTTATTCCCGTTGTCTCTTTCCTTTCTTATCTTTCTTCGCAGATTCCACTGCTTTGTCTTTTCCGTAAGTCCAAAATTATTATCTCGCTCTTTGGCATAATTTGCGTTATCTTTATTATCTTGGCTGCTACACCTTTGGGATTTCCCTACGTGGAAAAGGAAGCTCCGCAGCGTTTCTATGCAGTGGTAAGTAATGGGTCAGGTAATCGTTTCAGTTGCATTTCCAATAATTCTATATTTTTAGCACACAACTCGTACCTTTCACGATGGTGATCCTGCAATGACTGTACGTCGCGCGGATTCTGGGTTTTATGTGGTGCCAGTTGACCGGCGTCCCGACTCAATCGATGAGGTGTTTGAAAGTCTGAATCTCACAAAAGCAGGCAAGGAAGATTGCGAAACGGAGGTCATGTGTGGCTATCCCATTTATAGCTCACGTTGGCTTGGCTGGCGGTAAGTTTTTCAGAGCTTTTTGGATAGCTTACTGACAACTAATATTTAACTGTACTTGTAGCAAACAGAGTTTCTGGGTCGAAGGACCTGAACCGGTAAAAGGCGGTTGGCCTACCATGAAAATACTATCAAAACAGCGTACATCTTCAACCAATATTCTCTTCACCATTGAAGTTTCGGGTCCCGATCACATGAGCTTATTCATACAGCCACTGGAAGACTCAAAACTAGTTGATTGGTCATTTGATAGAGAAGGACTGCAGAGCTCTGTTAAGCCGCCCTATTTTGTATCTTTCTCGTATGCCTTAGATCCGACGCCACTAAGGTTTAATTTGGAATTTGAGCGCAGTAGTAACGAGTGGGCTGGCTCAACATTTGATCTCGCCGTCATTGGTCACAAGGTTCATCATGATATCAGTCACACCGATGAGTTTAGGGAATTTTTGCTTAGTTTTCCCAATTGGGTTCATGTCAGTGCCTGGACAAGTTCGTACGAAAGCTGGAGACTGTAGGTGGCATAAAGCGATAAAAGCTTGATGAAGCCAACGAACAAATAACGATTTTATAGATGCCATAGCTTTATATTCTATACGTTTTAGATGTTTCCTTATATTGTAAATTATTTAAAGTAGTTAAGATATCAGAGGACTTCAAACAAAATCCAACGAACAAAGTTGCAAATGTTGCTGCTATATTTTTGAAATACTTAAAGATAATGTGGCAACACTTAATTATTGTATGTAGATGTAAGCCAAACATTTTGTTGTAATTTATTTTATACATTAAAGTATTTATTTCGATATTGAATAAAAGATGTATTTTAATTGTGCAGCACTTGGGAAAACGAAGAAAACGGGTCTTGGGAAAAAATCTTTGTGAACCAAAATAAAAATGTAAACAAGTCAGACAAAATATGTAAAGTATATTTCAGGAAACAAATTAATCGCCCATAGCAGTCTCAACTAACTAGAAATACCAACTCTCAAAAGAAGCCACCCAGTTTGTAGGATACGCCCATTCAGGAAAGCTCTTTAGAAAGTCTTTAAACTCCTGCGTATATGTTTCCGTATGATATTGAAAATGTCCACCCACACCAAGACGGATTGAAGGACCTTCGTACATAGGCGATTCGTGCTGAAAATATAAAACGTTGACTGGTCTTTTGTGCTTTACATATTAAAAAAAAACCCACTTCAACATTAAGCCAAAACTGCAGAGGCTCCGTTGTCAATGAATAAATGTGATAAAGAAAGTATGGCGCTGGGTTATTTTCCTCAAGAAGTGTGCGATCAAATGACCAATCTACAACTTTGGTCATGGCAAGTGGATCTATATATATAACAGCACGATCTGCAGAGCGTAGAGAGAAGCCAAATCGTACTGTTGTGTTGGTAAGATATTTCTTAGAGGTTAGCGTCAACTCTGTGGGAATCTCAATGTGTGGAGGATTTGCTGGTATCCAACGGGTGGAGTGTCTAGAGAAAAATTAAAAAAGTTTTATTACGAAGAGTGCTTGCCAGTGTTCTGCATAACCTACTTCCAATTCATCCATCTTGTGCTGTAAAGCGGTAAGCCACAGAACACCTCCTCTGAACACGCCTGTTCGGTCCAGGATTGTGGTAGAGCATATTTAAAAGTTGTATCTGCAAAAAGCAAAATGAGTGGATAAGTGATATAAATCATCTTTCGGTTTTCTTTACCATCCAGTGTTTTGGGTCTTGTATCAACCGGCTGTATGTAGAAACCCGACTCGTTCTTGCCCACTTTACCGAGATCATCGTGAATGATACGGTTGGTATGCTAGAAAATAAACAATAAAGTAATATCGGCGATTTCCCTACGTGGATAGCTACCTTAGCATGGTGTAAAGGCTTTGGTTGCTAAGAAGCTATGGTCTATGACTGAAGCGCTAGCTCCTGGCAGGGTTACATGTCATACAGTAATGCACCAAGAGCTATTCATCCCCTCCCCTAAACATCCCCCTTTTTCCTCAACTCTTATAGCTCTCTCTACCCAATCCTCTTCCCATTCCTCTTCTATGGACTGAATCAAGATGTCATGCGACCACTGCCTGAAATTTACTAGGCTTAAGGCACATTAAAAATAGTTCAGTCGCTTACGGAGCGTATCGGATACTAGGCGACCTCCAATACTATATTGCCAAACCCACAGACAGGAACCTCTGTGGAGGTGGACCGTTCATTGTTCCAAACTCGTGGGAACTCAATGGAACACATAAAAAAAACAAAACAAAGAAAACACTAGTTAGTCTGGAACTCTAAAAAACTGGAAGGGAGCTCCACTCCTGTTGCCGATAGATTGGTGAAGCGGTTTCTGGTACTATAAATGCGCCAAGGCAAAATTGCTGAAGTGTTAGGGAGAGAAAGCAGGTCCTTCTCCTACAGCTGCTCCTCAAAAGGCCGAATTTGCAAGTTCCAGCAAAAGGCAGAGGTCGACGGAGGAGACATCTGCTGTCAAAAGACCAAAGAAGCTCAGTAAGAGTGCTGAAGCTAGGTCGTATAGTGAAGTGGCCAAGGGAAACGGCAGTTCGCTGGTTGTCATCGACACACAGAGGGCGAATGGGCACTTTTCCGGGACAAATGGCGATGAGTGGAGGTCGCACTAGTCTGCACCTTCTTCCAGGCTCTGGAGGAGAACCTTGGTCCTCCCCCTAGCTTTCACGAGGCTGAGTGGCACAAAACCGGCAACGTATAGCTGCTTGCGACAACGATAGGTGTTTGCTTTACAAGGCGGCCATCAGTAAAGTCGGCGAGGGTTGGCCTAGGGCCAAACTGTGATCAAATCGATAGAGAAAGTATCCATCAACTCTTAAGTTGCCTAAGAATGCCGTGCTGCGAAATGTCAAACTATTTTCAAATTAACTTAATATGAGTACTAGGACATAAGGTCTTACGAGAAAACGAAAAAGCAGACGAACTTGTTAGAAATGGTACCTCGGTGACATCATTGGTTCAAAAGCCACCGAACATTCCATTAGCAACTGTCTAACTGCAGCTGAAAGTGTATACAACATCTCAAAGCAACTTAGGAAGAGCTGAACTCTCTACCAGTAGAACAACAAGGCTTATATGTCCGACTTTAGCGATCGAGAGCCCTTTTCTCGCTAGGTAGATTGAACGTAGCCATGCTAGTGACCATTACCACAGGGCACTAGCCCTGCAGGAGCTGCAAGTACGAGGAGAAGGAAGAAACCATCTCCCACCATCTATTTTCATGTCACGTCCTCGCTAGAAGAAGGTACAAATACCTGGGGTCGTTCTTCTTTTCTGAGCTTGACGACCTGTCAAGGACAAGAGTCAAGCGTTTAAGAGGCTTTATCAAAAGCTTAAAGTGCTTCCACTCGGACTGAAGTCCAAGTGTGCAGCGGTATCACAATGAATCTTACTCCTCTAATTAAGCCGGGGTATGTGCGTTTTGTTTTATTTTTCACTGGGACATACAACGGCTGCCGCCTCAACCTAACCTAACCTAATATCGACAATGGCTTTCATAAAACTCTACTTACCAGAACGTAAAATCTTTGCGGAGCGACATCTTTTTTGTAAGGAAAACCTGGTTTTGTGGCGGCTAAAATAAAGAAAATTACGCTAATAATTCCGAAAACTGAGAAAAATGTCTTGGATTTGCGAAATTTGTGCAGTATAGGTAGCTGGAAGAAAAGAAAAGAAAAAAAAAATAAAATAAAGAAACATTTTTTGCACCACTCCACTTACAATAAATCCAGCACTGTGCAGACTTAATAATGCGCAAAATACGGAAATAAGAAGCTCCGGCTTGTTCAGTGGTCCATTGCGACCCTGCATAGGTCCAAAGATCTTGAGAAAAGCAAAACCATGGTAGCTGTAGAACCAGTATGGCAGCAGCTGACAACTCAGATGAATGGGCAGGAAGTAGCTTTCTATGTGGGAAGAATTTTCTTTTCATAGACAAAGAAGATGAAAAAGTCTCGATGACAACTTACTTGTACAAATGAAGTCACCAATCAAGTTCAAAACAACGGAAATTGCATAGAAGAAAATTGCGATCATGACAAAGAAGGCACTACGTATGCTCAGTCCAGTCATCAACAGACAAAGAAATGCCAAAATAATGCAGTGAGCATGCATAAAACAGGTAATGGTGTCATTTAGCAGCATTGGATTCTGGTGAATTAATTTTGGGATGTATATAAAAATCATTTTGATTGTAATTCAAAAGCCGCTTACCGCTCTGGTCCAGCGCATGTACAGAGCTGGAAGCATACCCATTGTAAGAAACATCGGACAGTAGTAAAGTCCAAAGACCATCCACTCGGCAGAGTACCAGGCCAGTGATAAGCCCATGGCATCAATAATGACTCCTATCAATATGTTCAGCCCGAGAGCAGCCATCACCGTTGCTATTTGCACCAAAACAATAACAAAGAAACGCCAGTAAACACAAGATTCCGGTGATTCAAGTGGTTTTTGTCGCTGGCTCATACGGTATACGGAGAAAGCAATGGCCAGTAAGGCACACACTGAAGTGACAATATTGATCACAATACCGGTTGTCTCGCTGTAGAGCACAAGAAACCAGCCCAAATAGTCAAAGAAGACGGTGTGGCCTTTGGCGTGTGCCGTGGCATTCCGTAACTCATCGGCATTGGCAAGAGCACGTGTCAAAGCCAAAACATTTTCACCTGTTGTCTGGTAAGTGCCACGTTCCAGATTACTAAAGGTATCGTATTTCGTATGATAAACATAGCCATTGAGAGTGTGTGCCATATCGAGGCCGGGAACGTGACCAAAGTCACGAAAGATATGAAAGTCTGTGTCCGAGGGAACAAAGTTATTTTGAAACAGTTCTTCTCCAATGGTCGAGGCAAAAGGGTGCGGAGCACTTTGTTTGTAGTACTAGAAGGAAGAAGCATTGAATTTGTCTTATTTTGACTAGAAAATGTATTGGTTTTGTATTACTACCTTCATAAGCCAGGGATTATTTGGACCCGATTGAAAGACAATTTCATGTCCACCAGAACCAGCTGAATCCAAATTAATGACAGCTCTGTAAAGTACATAGAATAAACATCAGGAAATCAGAGAATTGCAGCACTTGACATTAATACCGACTTGCAAAATGGCGCCCATTTGTGTGAAGTGATGAAACCGTGAGATGCCAACAACTTACTCTCCTCTGCTCCATTTAGAAGAAAAACTATCGGATTCTTCAACTCTTTTTCAGAAAGTGAAATAACACGCAACGTTTCGAGCATAGTGACAATCATAATGCCTGCATCGGCTGCTGCTGGCGATCCCACTTCCGAGTCATAATGTGAGTTTACCAACAAATATGTCTGACTTGTCGTGTTCCTTGGCGATATCTTCACTATAATATTTGGCATATTACGATAGCTACAGGCCATGTTCCATAGTGTTAAATTGCCCGATGAATACTGTACATCCACATCTATGTCATAAAGATCGAGACGTGCCGCATTCCTAATCAGCTCGATTTCATGTAGCAAAAAATTCATAGCATGCACTTCATTTTCCACGCTCCCTGTTAGTTTAATCCCTATGCTAGACAAGCCAAGCAGCTGAATTTGGGCACGCTCTCCAATAAATTCATCGGGATGAGTGCGTTCGTCACGCTTCAGCAGCAGGTCGGGGTAGGAGTAATAACTGGGTATTACGGTGACATAGTAAAGCAAAAACCAAACGCCACAAAAGATGGGCGCCCAGTACCATGGATACTTTTTCGATTTCTTTGAGGAGCTTTTATCAGGGTTAACCTCGAATTTGGCAAAAGACATCTTAACGTAGCTGCGGGCTATAAAAAAAAAACGATAAGATAAGAGTGGACATTTGTTATTAGACAAGGCAGTCAATAAATGCCAATTAGTAAGTATTTAATTGGACTAATTTAATTGTATTAAGTTAAGCATCTTAAATTCGCACTTTAAACAGATGAAAGATAGGAGTACTTTACGATAACGAGGTATACTTTAGTTGTTTACTTGTATAAAGTTTCTTATCAATCTATAATTGTACGACATTTTTTTTCTTTTTTAACTGTTTTGAAGTGGGTGGTCTTGGATTATAGTAGGATATGAAAACAATTTGGCAGCAAGTAATTGCAGTCTAAGTCGAAACCTGTCTAAAGACATTGTAATATCTTTCAAACTACTGTTAAACTAGCAAAACCGGAGACGAACTGAGATGGAATGTGATATTTCTACGCTTTGAAATTTGATGGGTGTATAAAAATTACATAAGTATATCTTATATTTTTCTTTCCTTCCAGATATATCTTTTCTTCAGTTTTATTGTAATTGACCTCGGAACTCTTGACTGTTATACAGGAGCCCCAGATTTTTATCCCGACCGAATAGATTTATGCTATTACATTTTTTCTTCCTTATTTGTTTAATATTAGGTCTGATCCCGTACTAACTTCAAGTAACTGTAATAGAATAGAGAGTGTAGTAGTATTTTGCATGCTATTCTTCTATCTCGAGCTTCAAAAAATCAAGCAACTTCAAGTTATTTGAATCGAGAAGGGAAACAGACCTAAAGAAATTCTAATAATCAAAACAACTTTAAAACACTTCAATTTGCGACTGAAAGTTGTAGTTGGAAAATTTGTGGTTGTAGGAAAGTTTGTGGAGAGGATAGCTAAGTATCTTGGATTGGCTGAGGTAAAGTCATAACACTTGCCGTATAATAGGCACCAAGAAAATCTTACACAAAAGTTTTACTAAATTGTTCAATTCTAGATCATAAAGATCTACACATAAATAACTCACTCTACCGACCATCTTCTCATCGAACCATAAATATCCGAAAGTGTTTTCAAAAGCAATCCACCAAGAAAACGGTTGAGTATTTTCTCCACAAAACTAGTGATCACTCAAATGAGTTAATGAAAAAAAAAACAGAGTTTAGAAAAGATTCTATGACTTACCTTCTACAATCTGGATTCGCGACTAATCTCAGATACCAGTCCAGTTAAATAAAGCGTACTTGTAATCCGAAATGACTCGAAAATCCTAAGATAGCACGTTTGACTACACCGTTGCCCGCTCAAACGGCTACTGAAATTGTCAGAGTAAACATGGTTATGAACAAAAATTAGGCGATTAAAAATCGTAAACCGCACAATTAATTATTAGAAGATATCTCACTTTTAATCTACAAATACGATCATATTTGATAAAACTTTTTTTGTGGTAGATGAAGATTAAAATTAATAAATTAAGGCTAAGATAACAACGGTATTGAATTGTAAATAGAAAGAATTTATTACGCATAAAGTAAAAATAAAGAGAATAGAAAAAAAAGCAAAAATATTGCTATGGCAAAATAATATTGTGATCTCTTATTGCCTCCAATGCCACGCTCTTAAAAGTGCCATGTCTCATATGAAGCGGGCCAAGCGGTGACATGAGCATATTTGGGAAAACTGTTGATGAATTCCCTAAATTCATTTGTCAAGATTTTTTCCTGATGAACCCAATGACCACTAACGCCAATCTCAAAGAATTTGTCGGTTGAGTTGAGAGAGACAGTTTTCTGGAAGAAAGAAGGTTGGAATGCAATAACAACAAATGTGGAGTGTGAAAGACTTCTATTGCCTTACCTCGAACTGCAGCCAAAACTTAAGAGATGCATCATCCTTGCCATAGGAAAAGTAGACAAAATATGGAGGTTTCCAGTCCATACGTAGTGGCGTTTGATGGAATGACCAGGCGGTTATTTTAGCGTCTTTAAGAGGACGAATAAATAATGCCATATGGTCGGGTCCCTTCAATTCCAGGTCATAGCATACAGAATTTCCGGGAAGTTCCTGCTTGGCGGTGACTTTTACCTGAGGCAACTTGTCGAAGTTGGGATTGGGACCAGGTATCCACAGGCTGGATGATCTGCAAAGAAAAACCAAATGATTTCAGATTGTTAGGAATATATAAAGAGGGTATTAAGAAATACCTGGATTTGTGCCACCGATGATTGTAGAGAGGCAGACCACACAGCATTTCCTGCTCACAGTCTTGACTTATACCCTGCATAAGTCTCATATTGATTACATCCTCTGTAAACAATTCAAAATACAACAAAAATGAGACATTAAAGAGACAGAGAGAGAGAGAGAGAGAGAACTTACTTTTCACCGTATAAGTGCGCCTGTCACTGGGCATAATGAAGTAGCCAGTCTCCACACGGCGTATGGCGTTATTTTCATCATGAAAGATACGTCTTGTATGCTAGAAAAAAACTATGATTATAACATTAGTGCAAACGAACGAAAAAAAGGTCTACCAACCAGCACCGAGAAACGTTGCGGAGATGTTTCTGGGCGATATGGAAAACCTAGCGGTGTAGCAGCAATAATAATAAAGATCAAAGTGACAAACAGCAACGAACTTAAAATTAATCTGGTTCTTTTGAAGAGATTCAATACTGGAATCTGTGAATGAGAGTTAGTCAAAGCTTAAAAGCACATTTTAATGATGAAGACAACGAACCATAAAACCACCAGTGAGCAGCCCAACCATAACCGTAAAGGCGCATATAATCAAATCCGGATTAACACCAGCACCAAAACGTCCCGTCATCGGAATAAATGTTACAAAGAAACCATGTGAGATATTAGCATAAAATAGAAAGGGTGGAATACCGCAAAGAATGTGTGAAATAAGCCAAAGTAAAGCTGTGGATAGAAAAGCAAACAATAAAGTCATTTCTTCAACATGATTCCTAAAAGATCCAGCCAATACGTACGTCGGTTGTGCAGCTTTGTGGCCAAATTGATAATCAAGCCCATGCTATAGAACAGCAAGGCCAGCATAAGTACAAAAGCTGAACGAATCATGCAAATCGTCATCACCAGGGTCACAAATGCCAGAAAGAGACAGTGACAATGCAGCAACATTTGTACACGATAACCAATGGGCAGACGATCCTAGAAAAAAGTCGCATTATTTCCTTACAATTAAGCACCAAAAAACCACCCACCAAATCTTAAAAACTTACATTCTTCGTGCTGGAAAAATAAACTGCTGACACAATGCCAAATCCAAAGAACAGTGGACAAAAGTACAAGCCGAAAATCATCCAGGAATGTGTAAACCAAGACAATGGCATATGCAGGAGATCCATGAGAATGCCAACAAGAAAACACATGGTGACTCCCGTAATAGAGGATATAATTTGAACACCAAACATAAAGGACATGCGTTTAAATATTTTTCTCAGCTCGATACCGCTGTTGGTGGCCATAACTTGTAAGGAAATAAAGCAAGCAGTAATGGCGGCAATGGCAACAACACAGTTTAATATTATGCCCTCAGTTTCGGAGTAGAAAATCAAAAAGCATCCCAAAACATCAAAGAAAATTGTATGACCCTCAGAATATTGCTATAGATTGAGTTTAAAATCAACAAAATGGTTATAATTCTGGTAATAAACCCTTCGAAAACTTACCGATGGGTCATCCATTTCGGGTGCATTGGCAATTTCTCGCACCAGAGCCAATACATTGTCGCCGGTGTTTTGAAATGTACCGCGTGGTATGATCTCGGGGCGATCGTGGATGGTGTGATAGACATAACCATTGTAACTATGAGCCATATCTAGACCTAGAGGATGGAGAAAGAGTGTTTTTTCTAAATTTAATAATACATTGGACATAATAATGAACATGTAGAAACTTTCATCTCATATGATGAGAAGAAGAAACAGGCAAAAGGAAGATCATTTAATTCAATCGAAACACTTTTGTCAAAAACAATAAAAGTTTTTATACTTCGAGAGGGGGAATGTTTAACAGCTTGGCGAAAATATTTGTTTAAGTTAAGGCTTTTAAATTACAAAATAACTATTCGCTGCTAGAGTTTTAGACCATAAAAAATCGAGCTCCAAATCAAATTTTCATCTAATGAGGTCTGTCTCAGAAAAAAGGTCCTTTTGTTTTTAGTCTATTAATAAAAAAACATTACTCGTTGCCAATATATTTGGTACCAAAATAAAGTGTAAATATTTTAGATTCTAGGAATAACAATCATCAGTTACCTATTGAGTAAGTGAAAATATGTCTTCTCAACAATAAATAAAGCGGAAAGCAATTATTTGCAAACACCTGGAAAATTCCGACACCACGTACAAAAAGATAGCTAAGGAAGTAGGCGTGTGCGTAAAAACGGTCGGCAGGACCATAAAACAATACAAAAAGGCTACCCGTTTGTCAAGGAAACCAGGATCAGATGGGAAGAGCGGTCCAGCGAACCAAGGGGTGACTTAAAAAGTTAAGAGACAGTTTTTGAAGAATCCAGGCACTTCGTACGTGATGAAGCGGGAACATCGAAATCAATTGTTCAGCGGATTACAAAATTGTACAGCCTAAGGAGTTATAAAGTGCAAAAAGTACCTAATAGGAAAGAAGAAAGTACACTGAAGCTAAGAAGAGGGCTCAAAAACTTTATTGCAAGTACCTACCTAACAAAATTTGATGGCATGATCATGGACGATGAAACGTACTGCAAGCAGATAGTGGACATGAATATTATACTTCTATAAAAAGGAGTGGAGAATACTGGAAATTTACAACAGAAAAGCGTACCAAGTAGTCAAAGAAATTGCATGGTTGGGCAGACCATTTGCAAATGTGGACTTCGAAGTCAGGAATTAGATCGAAATAATCAACACCAAAATTTATATCTGAGAGTGTCTGCAGCTGTATTTTAAGCATCAGCATTAAGGTTCAGCACTATTTTGGCCATATCTAGCAACAGCTCACTGCGCCCATAGAACGATAGATTGGTAACAAGCCAACAATGCCACCGTGGTACCCAAAAAAGCGAATTGAACTTCGGCCAATCGAAAAATATTGGGCTTAAATGAAAATAAATCTTAAGACCAAACAAAATGCGAAAAATATCGAAACAATTCGACATTATAGTAGACTGGCCTTTTCAAGAATTTTTCGAAAATCAATAATATGCCAAGTTAAATTTGTTGACTTTTGGGGTGTTTTTAATGTTTTTTTACCCTTAAACCAGAGTATGATATGTTGGCTGCCCTAGAATTCAGCAAAAAAAATTTCTAACTAAAATCAGAAATACTTTTTTAAATTAACCGAGGTCAATTTAAAATGAGAAAAATAGTTTAATCGAATTAAAATTTAAATTTGTTGAATTTATTTGCTTTTTAATAATTAAAAAAACCAATAAATTTTCGGTTACTAAATTACGCCTTAATAAATTAAAATAATTAAAATTAAAACGTAACCATAAATTAAAAAACTGAAAGATTTTTTCGAAATGCCAAAAACAGGCTCTTAGAGCATTTTTAGGTTTTTTAATAGGAGATGGACGTGTTTGTGGGCTAATATGGTTTATCTTTACACAGACTTTTTTATGATTAGTTTTTTGGGAAATTTAACATTCTACCGGTTATGGGAGGTGGGGAGTGACGTTTATCCGATTCAAACGAAATTTTGTGTGAACATTCTCTTATTTATTCTTACAAAATTTAATGATTACACGGGAACACCTTTTATTTATGTCCACTCGATATATGGGTGCTTTACACATTGCATCGTTGGCACAACTAATAGATAAAGATGCTATAGGCTATTGAGAGAGATACGGCTAACAAATTTAACTGTTACGTCGTCAATTTTGTTTAAGAATGGTTTCAATTAAATACTTGAATCTGAACTTTAGAATATTACCATTTTTCCTTTAACGGTCAGAGCATTCGCATTTTTCCTTTAAGATAATTACTTATCGTGATTACTTATTGTTAGACTTTTATAAATTTATCGTTAAGACATAATTTCCGAGCATCAAAAATTCGGATAGATAATTTTCCAAATAGAAAAAAAAAGAGTTGAAATACCTGCTGTGGAGTTCCCAACAGGGATGCCAATAAATTTTGAAAGAAATCCCTACAGCATCTAAAGAAAATCCCTACTTTTCCCTACGCAAATATAATTTTTCCCTACAAGTTTCCCTATATATTTTTCCATAGCTTCAGCTCAAAGTTTTCATACAGCAAAGCACAGGATGAATCGGGAGAATTGTACCTTTTTTTAAAAATAATTTCATTGACAATTTGTTAAGTTATAATATTTGAGGCCACTTCCGATTTTCATTCATTAATTTAAAATCTGATTTTGTGTTTTTTATAACAATTTAATCAGTAAACTGAATCTTGTGGAAAAATGTAAACGAAATCGCGGAAAAATTGTAATTAAGCCAGCTTGGTGACAAATGAGTATGTTCAAGCACAAAGTTCTTTAAAGTCTTGTTGGTCAGTGGGTGTGTTCAAGCATATATGAAAATTTATTTTGCTCAGATTATTCACACTGCAACGATTTCAAAATCATTTAAGGAAATTATATGCGAACATGAAAAGAAATTTTTTGAAAAATAAACAAATTGTAAATTTTTAAAATTCCCTTCATTTAAGTAAATATTGAAAATATGTCCTCTTTTCCCTACATCGAAAATTTAAGGCTGAATTTCCCTACATGTGGTCTTTTTTCCCTACTATTGACATCACTGGTTCCCAAACGCGTAAACCACGAATTTCGATATAGTTAGTTAGCGAAAACTGCAATTATCTATGAAATTGGTACGCACAATGACCGATAACGATTAAGATCCAGATTAAATTTTTCCATATATCACTGAAGTCGAGATCAGATAAAGAATTGCTTTAGATTAGAAGTGTTACTTTGGGCTCTGTAGGTAATTGAGAGGTAGAGATCATTCTCGTCAAACTAAACATAATCACGATAACTACAGTCCAACTTCCATTCCATTAAAGGAATTTTTAATTTAATTGAACCCCTCAAATCCTTAGAATAGAATTGGAAAAAATGGTCGATTACATTATAGGAAATGTAATTGGTAATTAAACACCTCAATTCTTCAGGAATGAAATTGGAAAAAAATCGTCAATTCCATTACAGGAAGCATCTTGTAAGAATCTTACAGGAATTGTAATTGGTAATTGAATACCACAATTCCTTGGAATGGAAAAAATGGTCAATTCCATTACAGAAATTGTAATTGGTAATTAAACACTACAAATCTTCATATATGGAATTTTAATATATCGTCAATTCTATTACAGGAATTATAATTGGAAGTTCAAATTTCAACTACTTTTTCGTTGCCTCAAAACTACTTCAATATTTATTACAATACTTTATTTGACTCCCACTGTTAGTCGGTTATTGAAATAGTTACAAATAAATGTATTATCAGAGATACCAACTTTTTAATTTAATACCACATTTTGAGTAAGAACAAAATATATAGCTGCTACGCTACCTGTTCCAATCCCGCCGACTTTTTGCAAGATACTTGGCACACAACTTCCACACCCCTGTACAAAATTTCGTTAATCTACTGACAAAGTGATTATATCCATTTCTATTCCTAAGGAATTGAGGCGTTAAATTACCAATCAAAAAATTGACACTAAAAAACTAATCGTTTGTGCTTGGTCATTATTCGCGTAAAATTAAAGGTAAATAAAAATATGTATACACAGTTTTTAGAGCGTGTTGTTATTATTATTTCTGCATATCTACTTGTTGTAATTTTTAGACATTTTTTAAAAAGTGTTCGTTGAAATGTGAGCTTTCGGAAAAAATTGTGCGCAAAAAGCAAGAAAATATGCAATCGTCGTACAATGACATAGCAAAGTCTTTAAATTGTCCGAAAAGTACGGTGACATATGTTTTAGAAAAGTTTAATGACATATTGTCAGTGAAGCAAAGATCTGGAAATGGAAGAAAAAAAGGATTTGTGTCGCAGTCAAAGGTCAAGGAAGTTGTGTCTTTATTCAGAAAAATTGCTGGACTGTCGTTACGAGATGCAGCAAAAAAGGTGCATATGTCAAAGGCATACGTTCAAAAAGTACGCAAAAGTGTTGGCTTACGATCTAAGATATAAGAATATTGTATCACCGAATCGAAACAACAAACAAAATAAGATTGCTAAAACATGGGCACGAAAATTATACAGTGCAGTCATCCATAAATTTGATTGCGTGGTTATGGACGACGAGACTTACGTAGAGGCGGACTTTAGTCAAATTCAAGGCGCTGAGTTTTATACTGCATCAAAGAGAGGAGGAGTAGCAGGTGCATTTAAATTCAAAATGTCGAGCAAGTTTCCTAAAAAATATTTGGTTTGGCAAGCTATCTGACAGTGCGTCATGAAAAGCCAAATATTTATAATTACGGGCACTATAAACCAAGAAATTTATGTAAAGGAGTATTTGCAAAAGCGTTAACTGCCATTGATAAAGCAACACAAAGATTAAGTCCTGTTTTGGCCGGATTTGGCATCATGTCATTACAGTCGTCTTGCCACAAACTGGTATGAAAGTCACGGGGTACATTTTGTTCAGAGGCGCCACAACCCACCGAACTGTCCACAATTAAGATCGATTGAAAAATACTGGGGTTATTTTAAAAGAAAATTATTGAAAATGAAAAAAGAAATTAAAAATGAGCGCCAGTTTAAAAGTAATTGGCAGAAAGCAGTAGATACCGTTACAAAAACCGATGTCCATCGCCTTATGAAAGGAATCAATTTTACGTTACGTCATTTTGTTTATAGTAAAGAGAATTGATATTTGTTTTATACTTTAACGAAGTGCTCTTAATCTATATATATAAAAATGGAATGTGTGTTTGTTTATTTGTTTGTTTGTACCTTATAGGAGACCAAACCTCTGGACCGATCTTCCTGAAATTTTCACAGCATTTAACTGGGACTCTGGCATGATTAATAGGGTACTTTTTTCCGACCACGCCCACTTTTACGCCCACTTTTTTATAATTATGTAATTGCTCCCATATAGTTTTTAACTGATTTACTTCAAATTGTATACACATTATACTCCAGGCGAGGTAGAAATAAACATTTCTTACGCCATGCCCCCTTTCACGCCCCTTTTCACGCCAAATTTCAGTTTTAAACTTTTGTTCTCTGTACAAATTTGTTCCTTCCAACGGATTATTTTTTATTTGGTAGTATATTGCTCTTAATACTGTTAACGTCGCCATATTGCTATGAACCACGCCCACTTCACCGCCCCCTTTTTTAATTCAGATACTTACTTATACCACTAACAATGTTTGCTATACAAAATACTTTTTTGTAATATGTATTTACCTAAAGTTTTATATACTTTTTATCTACAGGTAAAGTAGCCATAGATTTTTTATTACCAAATCCCCCTTTTTCGCCCCATTTTACTTTAATTATAATTAATCTGCTTTCAATCTATATATATAAAAATTAATGTCTGTCTGCCTGTTTGTTTGTTTGTGCTTTATAGGAGGCCAAACCCTTAGACCGATCTTCTTGAAACTTTCACAGCATGTTACTATGACTCTGGAAGGAATAATAGGCTATATGAAGTTTCATTGGACAAAGGGGCGTGGACAAATAAATGTTTACCATTTCTCTTTCTCTGCAACATCCTTAAATATTATTTAATAAGAAAAAAAAAACCTAATATCATCTGGAAAAGGTACAATGTATAAGGCATACACAAGGTACGGACAAGATACGGACAAGGTAAATTAAAGTAATTTTCTCAAAAAAAAAAAAATTCGTTATGAATTAAGTGTGGACGAATCCGAAGAATTTTTCATATGAAAAAAAGGATAATTACGAAATTATAAAAAAACTCTCGTTTAAAGTGTACAAATGTGGTTTTCCGGCCATATATTTACTAACCCTATGATGCATGGTTTTCTATATATTACAATAAAAAAATATTTTTGGGTTGTAAAAATGTTATATTGAATCTTTTGTTCAAGGAAAATCACTCATCCGGCTTATAATTTAAAAACTTATAGCAACGTATTGATTCATATATGCATTTATAGGCGTTAAGACATCTACTAAATGTATGAATGTGAATGAAAAACAAACTATTTTTGTTACAGATATTGTAGTGATGCATGGTGATTCATAAATGAATTAAGCCATCAAAACTTTACACAGCAAAAGCACTTTGTTTAATAAAATATTTTTGAAAAATATGAACACTTAGAACACATACCAATTAAATAAAATTTGTTTGCACACACTTTTTAAACAAAATATAAAAAACTCCATTGTGTATTAAAAAATATAATATTGTAACTAATCTTAGTGATTCATAAATGGAATCAGTATGCATCATAGGATTAATTGAGGATTTTTACCTACAATATATAAGGTACTTATGTTACCTGGCACACGTCCGTGATCACGAAATATTCTGAAATCGGTATCCGAGGGTATAAAGTGACGCTGGAACATCTCTTCGGCTACTGTCGAAGCAAATGGATGCACTATGGCACGACGGTAATGCTGCGGAAATAAAAAAAAAATTGTAATTCATCTCAGTTAATACGCTTCAATTTAAGGTGTTCTCTTCAAAAACATACCTTCATCAACCACGGATGATTGGGTCCAGATTGAAATAGAATTTCACGCCCACCGCTACCAGCGGAGTCCAAATTAATTAAAGCTCTGCGAATAAACATTTAAAATGAGCACCAACCCAAATAAATACCACTTTGACAAAATTTACACCTCAACCTCACAGAACTCACTTGACATTTTTTGCCCATTTGTGTTGTGTGATGAAAGCATGCGACGCTTGTAGCGGATTCTCTTCGGCACCATTAAATAAAAACAAAACGGTGTGTTTGAGGGGCTCACTGGATTGTGTGATAACACGCAGAGTTTCCAACATAATGGCAACCATAGCGCCATCATCAGCAGCGCCTGTGGGCCAAGACATCAGCATCAGCATCATTAATTTTTATGGGATAGGATGTGATGGACATGTTAAACAAAACTCATTTGTTTTAAATAACCACACATGTCATACAAATGCCACTCGTGATGAGTAGCGTTACTCACCTGGTCCACCCGGAACTGAGTCATAATGGCTGTTTACCAAAAGGTAAGAGTTGCTGCTCGAATTCTTTGGACTGAGTTTTATGACAAAGTTCTGAATACTCTGATACATGTTGATCATCTGCCAGTGTATATAGCTGCCTGATGCCACTTGAATGTTGGCATCAATGCTGTAGATATCCTTGGCGTTGGCCTTGAGTTGCTGCATGGTGTTCATGAAGTAAGCGATAGCACCATGTTCATTGGCGTTGCTGCCGACAACACGTGGACCTAAAGCGATTAATTTCTGTAAATTAATTTCGGCACGTTCCGCAATGAAACGCCCAGGATTTGTGGCCTCATCCTGTAAAGTCAACGGTGTCGGCAAGCGATGATAGGCAGGAATGGCAATGCAATAGTAGAGCAGTAGCCAAAAGGTGATAAAAACTGGTGCCCAATACCATTGTAATTTTTCCTTAACATCGGTAGAGCTCTGCAAAGAAAAATAAGTAAAGAATTAAGTAGTAAAGAGTTACCACAAATTTAATTTTAGTCCCAATCAGTAGATTGCCTAGAGATATGAATTAAGTGGTGGCCTATTGACTAAATGTTACCGACTCCGACCTTGATACCAACTTTATTTATGGTCTTGGTTATGGTTAAAAAAAAAATTTATGAGCATTTACTACTTAGCTCCCATTCGTCTATGATATGCTATTTATATTCAAAGCTTTATATTCGCGCCATAATCCAATGCGATCTTATCTTATCGCATTTTTGTGTTGATTGTGACTATGTGGCAAGTTTTCCCATGCCAGCATAACTGTTGTGTTTACAAGCACGACCTTTGGATTGTAAGATAGCAATTTAGTGTCTGGAGCTACTGGTAAATGAAACTTTTTATTTGTTTTTTAATTTTTTTCCAACTAAATATGATACAATTAATGGTAACTAGTCACAACTAATGGTTTGAATCACAGGAAACTTTCAACAGAATTGTTTTATATTCATCATGCCTATTTCTTATGGAGGTTTTTATGGTTCTTATGAATTAGCTTTTCTGTTGCTGATAATATTATTCGACTGACCATAATTATTTTACTAAATCTTAACTTAAATTGCGTCAATAAGTATGATATTATTAAATTAAAATACCCCCATATCATCGTTTAAGTATGTTCATAAGCTGTTACATTGATTGTTGTAGAATTTATAAAAGTTTAAGTGTTTTGATGACGTCACTTTGTATGGAAGATAAGTGGTTTTCATTTAATTTATCTTAATTTTAAAATCAGAGTGCGCATTTGAAATTTAAGCATATGTGCAAAATTTCAAGCTTTTAAAAGAATTTTTTTGGAGTTTTAAAAGATTCTGCCGTTTTCATAAAGTCACTTTGTATGGAAGCTAGGCGTGGTTTGCATTCGATTTGCTTGAATTTTATATCCAAAGTGCAAATTAAATACGACAGCTCACATACGAAATTGAAGTTAATACAATAGATTTTGTGGAATTTAAGGTGATTTTACCATTTTTATCCATTTACTTTGTATGGAGGGTAGATGCTTTTTTTCAACCAATTTGACTTACCTTCATGATACCTTGAAATTAAGGTTGCACTCGTTACGTTGACAAGGAGTCACGCCAATATGTTAGGCGACCACCAAACTCAGAATACAACCCGAAATTCACAACAAAAACATGATATGGGCGGGCGTTTTATTTTACGGAGTTGGACCAATTTAAGGTTTTGGACTAACGGAGTTAAGGTCATGCTATGGCCGGCGCAGACACCAGACCTCAACTTAATTGAGAACTTGTGATGTGATGTGAAGGCAGCAGTCGCTCAATCCAAACCTTTAAATAACTTTAAACTTTGGGATGAGCTACAGAGTGCTTAGAATTCAATACCTCCAGCAAGATGTGAAAATCTGGTCAATTCCACTCATAGCCGCTGTGCCGCAGTAATTGCAAAAGGCTTGTTGCACCCACTTTGCGATCATTCTTACTTTTTCATATTGGCCGCTCTTTTAACTCTCTGACAACAGCTTCAATATGTGTGCATTGTTGTCCCAAGAATTTACTTTGTAAGCGCATCGCGCTGCGACAGCAAGAAAAAATATGCATAGCATTGTTGTTGTTTTTGTATACAGGCGTTCAGTAAAATATTACGTGTACATTGAGCCAAATGACTCTTTTGAGCTCATTCAACATAATAAAAAAAAAAGAAATCATCTCATTTCCCATACAAATTCTCAGTTGCAATTCAATTAATTTGAAACAAATGAACGAGATTGGATACGTTCTTTAAACTTCTTAAAAACTATTTCGAACACATTCAATGGCGAATGAATAAAAAAAACCCCGAACACATTAAAACAAAGGGAAACGTCAAACAATAAATACAAAAAAACAACAACAAACAATCAGTTGTCAAACGAAATGAGATACTTTTACATAAAAAAACCAAATGTAAACACTCTGGAATGACTCATTTCAAATGAGTCATTTGGCCCAATGTAAACGTAATATAAGAAGCGCCAGTATGCTGCGCCAAGGGAAATGTAACGCTTGAGTCTTTTGATAACTCTTGATATCACTCACTATATAATTTTCACATTACGGGATATATTTAAAATCAATTCTTAAGGAGTGAACCGCAGACAGTATATTTATCAGAGGGTCCAGTTCGACTTCGAATGCTTTTTAACTGAATTTTTGTTGTACGAGGAATAGAAGAATAAAACAAAAAGAATTAGGTATTCTTTTATATTATTTCAAATATTGTTGCTTCATAAACAATATAAACGTTTAAAAAACGTAATAGGGGTATATTAACTTTGTCACTCCGTTTGTAACGCTGATAAGGAGGCGTGGCCGGTATAGATAAGTATATATATTCTTGATCTGCATCACCTCCTGAGTCGATTTAGCCATGTCCGTCTGTCCATCTGTCTATACATGTCTTTGTGATCACGATAACAGCAGTAATTTTATATTTATAGTAACGAAATTCAATATATAAGCTTTTTATTTAAAAATGGAGGTCAAATTCGAAAAACAGCCAAATCGGATGAAAACTACGCCTTCTCCACAAAAACTAATTTAATGACTTCAAAATTGGCACATTAGCTTTAACCATTAATATCAGCTCTGAGTATAATATTTGTTAACATCGGATGGAAACCACGTCTACCTCCCATACAAAGTGACTTAATAAAACGGTAGAATTTTTGCAAATTCCACAAAAATTAATCTAATCACTTCAAGTTTTGCTTTTTGAGTATGAAATTTAAAAAAGTCAACAAAAGTGACATCAAAATAATACAACATTTTAACTTCGATTCAGTCAAAGATAATTCCTTACTAGTTTTATTATTAACAATGGTCTGAAATTTCAAAACAGAACCCTTTAATTTTTAATTTTTTTTTATTTTTTTTAGACTGAACCAACGCTCAGGGGATGCCCCCTATAAATGTAAAATCATTGTGTTGATTCGGAAGATGGGTGATAGTTAGTTGGAGGGTGGATAGATGGAGTAGTGTTGATGAAGATTTGTTTTAAACTTGCACAGCTCAAAACTGTGGAGAAACTTTCTCGTTCGAAAGTAGATCTCCTGTATAGCAGAAGATCCACACTCAACAAATGGCAGTGGCTGATTGCTATCTGAGAGAGTGGAATTTTGAGGAAACAATCTAGCCAATTGTTTCGCTTTATCAGCGGAGTCAGTGAAGATTTGGTCATCTTTTAAAAAAGATTTCGGTCATCTAAATCGATGACGATGTCTGATTCTTCACTCTTTTAACAAATGATCAAAGATTTTTTCTTTGCTTTAAAATTTTTCCCGTTTTAAAATTGCATTACAGCGATTCCTTGCCTCAATGCGAAGTCTTTTAGTATTAGTATTCTTGTTAGAACGCCAATTCTGAAAGGCTTCCTCTTTGGACCTGACTGCAATCCTGCAAGTCTCATTAAACCATGAGTGATCTTTTGGTTTAATTGTTCTCATCTTATTGTGAATGAAAGACCGCATAACCAATAAAATAATTTCTTGTACAAAGACAGCCGCGGTATTCACATTTCTATCAGCGAAACATAATTTCCAATGAAAGTTGCCTTTCCATAAAACCATGCAGTCCTTTTCGGGGCTTAAGGCGTAGAGGTGCAGGGGTTAGAATATGGAAAAACAGCGGAGATGGTACAATGGTCCGAGTTACTAAGAGGTGCGTTGACACTCACATCATATATTTCATGATGCGAAGTCAGAAAAAGGTCAAGGATGTTATGGCTATGCATATCACTTTGAGGAAAAAAAGTGGGTTCCTTCCTAGTTGAATCAATTGGTTCGATTCAGCAAATAGCTCAACATATTGCCCAACAGGTGTCAGGGGGCCCGAATGACGTAACCAAGCCGGGTTGTGGACATTGAAATCGCCTTCTACAACGATCTCACTGTCAGGAAATAACCCCAAAATGTGCGTACTTAAATCAGAGAGAGAGAGAGTCCAGTTTGTTAAAAGTGGGCTCCCTCCCTAGATTCGGGCTTCTATAAATAAAACAAAAATGCAGCAAGTGCGAGCGAAGCCTGAACCTGACCCACAGAAATTTTAAGAAATTGTTTAGCAATCCAGTGTAATCTTTAATATTATTCTTATGAGATCTTTGGTTACATATAGTTTTTTGTCTGAAAAAGCGTCATTATCCAAAAACAAGAAAAGTAAGTTAAAAATGCTGAAACATTCCAAAACCATGACCTTTAATGTATATACTTTTGATAGCATGTTTACCATTTTGTTTCCAATTTACTCACATAGACAATGTATAATCTCGAAGTGTATTTTCCACTGTGTTAAAATTTTGACGTTAAAGTGTGAATTTTTTAAATAAACTTTGGTTTTGCGAACATATTCTGATAGTGATACTTTATATTATCACTTATCACTTATAGTTATATTATCATTTAGTTACCTATATTTGTTAAAAATATTCAATGATTCTCCAGAAAATTCAGACTTTTTAAGTTGGGACGTTGGGGCAGAAATTAAGCGATATCTAAATCGAATTTTGGGACCTTATTTGCCCCATACTCAGGTAGCGGTCAAACTTAAAAATTATTGATACTCTTACCTCACCAACATCTTCAAATTCGGCACAAATTTCAATATTTTGTTTTGAATCTGTTGTGCAATCTAATAATGTGCTGTACTCGTATAGCAATGGGTCTGAGGCACGTGCCACGATAATTCGTCGGCGTAGATTTTGTTCATTTGCACCATCTTCCCTTAGATTATCGTGAACCTGAATGGGATGTTCTTCAATGCCATGTACATCCAATGCATTAAAATGGACATCATCTAGCTCATTTATGTCCAAATAAGACTCTTCAATAGCTATGTTCTTCGGCATGAGCAGTTTTTTTCTTACGTTTTCCTATTAACAAGATTGGCTAGAATTTGAAATAAATAAGCAAATAATGACAGACAAAAATTGTTTTTCAAAAAATTTTCATTCAAATTATTAGTTGAGTGAAAAAGAAAAAACTCAATCTGATCAAATTGACAAGAAGATTCACTTTTGAAATTGGAGATGAGAAATCTTTCGAATACTTAACAGAAAAATGGAGTATCGAAGCAATATCGATATAAATGTAAGAATAATTAATTCGCATATATCTCACATTATGTCAATAGATGGATGATGATAAGTGCAATAAAAATAAATGCAACAAATGTTGAAGTGTGAAGCCATCAATCATCTCCTAACACCACATGAACACAAGGTTGCCATAATTTCGTTAATAATTAAAGAAAATCACATGTTCTTCTGTTCTTTGATATGAATTGGTGAGATTTTGATGCACATATCTCCTACGAATGTAATGTTTTAAGAAATAGGGATACGTTTTTAGAAAGGAAGTTGCTGGAAGCCACAAAATCTTTATTTCTATAGAATGAATGCTTTTCTTTTGTGTGCCATCTTAAATCCAGCACTCAAATTTTGTTTTCCTATGTCATATTCAAGGACATAGAGGATGTATAGACATAGAATAAGTATAGTAACCCAGCAAAAAAGTGCTTCCAAAAGAAGGTAAAGTGGAAGGGAAAGTCTTGAATTCCATCCCTTCCACTTTCATACCCAGAAGGCATTCTTTTAACATATGCATGTCATTGGGAGGAATGCTTTCCTGAGTCTTCTCTAGAAGTGCTTCCAGAATTTTTTCAATGAAAGATTTCTTTGAGCCCTTAAATGAAAGGGTTTTTGTAGGAGTTTTTGAGGAGAACTTTAAGAAGGCATTCCATGGAATGAAATGATTTTTGTGGTTAGGAAAATAAACTTCGCGGAAAATATTCTTTTTCCCGATTTCCTTGCGATCTAAGTGTTGGAAATGGGAAGTGTTTTGGTTTTGTTGGGGATTTAAAAAAATCCACATAAAGAATCCCTTTTCCCAATTTTCACGGCATATTGGTGTTTGAAGTAGGAAGTGGTTGCGTTTTGTTGGAGGTTTGAAAAATCCCACGGAAAATGAAAAAATACATCATTGAAATAATTGAAATTTAATGCTATTTGAATGTCTTTGAGAAGTGGTTTATGAGAATGCTTCTTGAAAGCACTTTTTGATAAGGCTTAGAAGAAGCACAGTTGGGTCTATAGAATATCTTCTGTAAACAGTGTCCCTAAGAATGCATGTCATATCTGTAACAAAAATTTTGCTGGGAAATGCCACAAAAATGAAAAGAACACAATTAGGGATTTTTAAACTAACTCTCTTCTGTACTCAACTATGTCAAAGTCAATTCCTTTGTAATCGTTATAAAAAGCTTGTGTTTGTATTTGTTTTGTTACTAAAACTTTTCTTTTGAAAGCTTAGAAATGAATATTAATGATGTAAATAGGTTGTACAAGTATTAAGGGCAGGTTCTTATAAAGCTCGTCCAAAAAACCCTAATTTTTTATTTGTATCTTTCGATAGCGTATGATGTGTTATCGCATAAGAAAAGAACCCATATTTTCATAAACGTACTCGAAAAATTGTTGACCAAATCTTAAAACGCGTTTTCTGAAAAATCATTTTTTACAAACTGACCTCCATGATATCTCAATAACTACTCAATAGATTGAATTCGATTTTTTTTATGTTAAATAAGATAAAATTTATTGGTCCCTAAACCTAAATTCAGATAATATTGGACGCTACAAAAAATTCATATCTCCACCATTTTTTAGTTTTGAACTTGATAATATAGGTTTAAGCTGCAATATATATAAAATAATTTTTAATTTTTTTATTTTATATCAGATGACATGAATGTGCTGTGCGATGAAGGCCGTTTGGGTACCGTTTTATGGAACGTGTCGTTTGACGGAATATTGGCATTTCACATTACACTTTGATACACCAAAATAAATATTTTCCTACACTTTCCTTTCAGAATCAATAAATAACTTACAAATAACTCAAGGTGCTCATTTACTTCCTTATATGAAAAATAAGAACACCACCCTGTTTTTGGATCTCTAGATGATAACCTGCCCTTAATATTTTAAAAGTATTCACTGTGGTGCAATTTTGTTGTGCTTTGAGCATTAGTGAAATATGACACATGTTGTAAATTTTGTTGATAAACAATAACAAAACTAATTAATACTCATAAATAATAAAAGTTAAAAAAATGTCGTGACGACATGGTCTGGCTTTAATCGTATTTGTGTCTACTCGTAGAATAAAAAATATTTTATATTAACACTAGCATTTATCTGAAGGTGCGCTGGCATTGATCTAGTTAAAAAGGGATGATAAAAACATGTCAAACAAAACCACAAAACTTTTTTTTGTTTGGGCAGCCACTCCATGTAGCTTACTTGTCGCTCTCGAAGCTACATAACTAATTTATTTATACAAAAATACACCTATACTGTAAGTTAGCACAAATATGATGTTTTAAAATTTATTTCATAAAAATCGGTCTAGTTCTTTTGGAGTTTACCTGGAAAAAAAAAATGTTCCCTTTAATTTTATATAATAGTATAGAATAGATGGAAATTTACAAAAACTGCTCGAGTGGGTGGTTGGCAACGGCTAAATTATAAAAAATTATTTTATCAATGTAAAATAAGGCAAGTAGTTGTAATGCTGAATTGCAGTTTTAATGCAGATTTAATAAACGGCGTCCATTTTCAAACTTTAGCTCGAGTTAGGCCTAGGTATTATAGAAAAAAAAAATAAAAAAAGTAATGATGTTAAAAAGTCATAGCTTTAGTTTTTGTAAAAAGGGGAAGATCAAATTTTGGAAATAGAGAAAAGATACATCAGTTTAAAATAGGAAAGAAATCATACAACTTCAATTTCGAAATAGCTACCCTTTCCAGTTGTGGGACACCTCATGGAACTAATTGTGAGACACCTTTTTTTTTGCATTTAAAGTATGCATTAAATTGTCAAATATCATCGTTTTTGTCAACATATATTTAAATTCTGTTTTCTTTCATTTGCACGTATTTAGAAAATTTTAAATAACATAAAAGCAGAGCTGTAAAAGAATGCATTCAATTTGATTTTATTCACAAAAAAGTGAATCAGTCAATAACGAAATAAGAATGCATTCAGTGAATGCAAAATTGATTTAAAAGTAATATTTTTAATTCATATTCATTTTTAAAAAAATTATTAATTATTCATTTCAATTATTCATTTTCGTTATTCAGAATAATGAATAATTTTTTATTCATTTAAATGCTTCATTTTTCATTTCTTAATAATTATTAATTTTTTATTCATCATTAATTTGTTATACATTATTTATTTTTTTTTTCATTATTCGTTTGTTATTAATTTTTTATTTATGGCTTAGGACTAAAATATAAACAAATGAACAAAGAATAAGAAATGAATACTGAATAAAAAATTAATAATGAATAAAAAAGGAATAATGAATAAAAAATGAATAAATAATAAAAAATGAATAATGAATAAAAACTGAATAAAGAATAAAAAGATAATTATGAATAACAAATGAATAATGAATAAAAAAAGAATAATTTAAAATTTTAAAATTCTTTGTGAATTGAATTCTTTGTGCATAGCATTCAAATACATAAGGAATTGATTAATTATTTTGAATAGCAAATATGAATTATTTAAATATATAATTAATTAGGGTATACACTTCACTTCGTAATTTTCTGAAATCGGAAATTTACGAAAATTTCAGTGCAATTGTTTTTGTTCTGGTTTTCCGAAGATTACTTAAATTTAATCATCTTTTGAGTTGATGAAAAATAATCGTCGGAAATTTTCGAAGAAGTGATGTGTTCAGTTCGCACAAGCAACTGTGTTTCATTGAAAAACAACATCCTGAACGGTATTCTTCAATAAAATTTCATATAATTTATTTTTTTCACTTATTTTCGGAATTTTTCACAATTAAACGACAACGACAAAAGTTTCAATTAATTAACAGTTTGCGCGTTGCAGTTTGACAAATATTTCGGAAAAAAAAATTTAAAAGTAGTCGCTCACTTCAAGTCGTCGTAAATTTGCGATTTCGGAAAATTACGAAGTGAAGTGTATACCCTAAATAATTTTTCAAAAATGAATGTGAATTAAAAATGTGATTTATAAATCAATTTTGCATTAATTGAATGCATTCTTATGTAGTTATTCAGTTGTACCTAAAATTTTGAATATTAATGACGATTTTGCAGCTCTGCATGAAAGAAGGGCCATTTTCTTTTATTTTTGTGCCATTGGGGCTTCTGAAATGAATAAATTTTTATTATTTTTCTTATTTTTGGTGGTTTTTTCTTTATGTTTTCCAATTTTACGAGGATTTTTCAAGGAGTACCCACAACCGGGTACAAATTTTTCTTGGAAAAAATTAAACTCTTCATAAAATTGGTTGTACAAATTTTCTGGTTGACAAAACCAATTTAGTTACTTCAGCAAAAATCTTTTTTATTTGATAAGCTTTCCATAGCTATGCATATGTCCACATATTATGTACTGGATCAAAAGTTATGAGCCAAAAACCTGACGTGTCCCATAACTGGAGACACTCCCATACTCAAATAATTTTTTTATTGTTATATATTAGCATATTAGCATCCTTTGAAAATGACAACTCTTGAATCTTGCCTCAGTGGCGTTAACAGCAACTCGTTCAAGTAAATCATCTAAGGGCAAAAACCGAAAACTTTCTTAAAAATATGTTGTTAACTTTAGCTTATCAATATATCGTATATGGCGAACATTGAAAAAATTTAAAATGTTCGCGAATTTTTCATGAAAATTTTTTTTTTTTTTAAAAAAAAGAAAGAAAACGGTTCCAACGGGATGAGGAGGCAGGTTTCCTCTACAAAATCCATTTTGAATCAAATCAATCCAACAAAAACTGTCTTAGTCAACAAGGTCAACAAAGAGATTTTGTCAAAGTAAAAGACTTTAAAGTTTTGAAAGAGATAAAAACCAAACAATTTTTTTAAGTAATGTACTAAAGATGTGTACTAAGTTTTATATGAATCCATCAAACCGATTTCTTTTTATGAAATATCCAAAAAGCATCTAAAATTCTGACGTTCATACGAATAAATGTTCATACTCCCTTCACCTAACCTTAACCTCATACTGTTGCTATTAATATTGCTTATAATGGTCTATTTTAACCATTTTTTTGAAGCGAAGCTTTTTACGCCTAGTTTTGTTACTTGAGTGAAATCTCAAAAACACCATTTTTTCGACACCATTTTATTAGGATTGATGTTGCTTTTTGCTTGCGTATATTATAAATTTAAAAATATTTCTTTGTACGCTGTGAGTATCAAACTCATACCCCTTCGATAGATAAATATTTCTACACTCTACCCATTAATGCAAAACCTTTTGTTACGTAAAGCAGTTCAATATTAAGAATTAGCTAAAGCTAAGTTGCAGTAGATCACAATAATCTATTAAAAGGATTATGTATTGGCTACATATTTAGCAGCTAAAAAACGAAAGTTGCAAAAAATAACAATTATGTTACACGTTGTCATCAGAATCGTTAAGTTGATGCCTCGCTCTTCTTATGTGAATGCGTTTGCATTGTTATTGAAACATATTAGGGCAGTTCACGATCTTGTTGCATCATTGCAAATGCAAAATAAACAGCTTTTACAAAATCAAGAATCATATGTCGCAAAAGCTTTTCAATGCTTTTTGTTTTTGTAAAAGCTATTTATTTTGCATTTGCAACGATGTAACAAGATCGTGAACGGCCCTATTGTTTTTTTTTGCATAGCACTAATAAAAAATAAACAGTTGACTACAAGTGCGTTACCAAATGCGTTGGTACAAGGCAAGGTATCTTAAACGCTTGTTAAATTTGTTTCGAGTGTGTACTTAAATATTGTGTAAATAACTTTGTGTTATTTTATATTTTTGAATTACAAAACTATTCTTTTAAAAACAAACATTAAATTATCATAGCTATGAAACCGCAAAAAAGCTTTGCTTCTTTCGTGCGCCCAACGACACACTTCTTTTTTCTTTGGCCTTTAAAGCTTTTGTAATTTTCTGTGCAATATTTTTTACAAAATTTACCAAATTTTTTGAAAAATGGACCAATACAAGTTGTAACTTTATTTTTTTAATAAAAAGAGTTCGATGAAATTTTTAAAACTGATAAACAAAATATTTTAAAAGTAAATAATGAAAATCGAAGATACCGTTTTTAGTATTCACCCCCCAAAATTTAGTAATTTTTGAGTTTTAAGGCCTCTTTAGAAGTTTAAAGTAATTTCTGTTGCAAAATAATATTTTGACAAAAGTAAAAATTTTTGTGATTTACTTTTTGTTTGTATAGCTATGCAAAATTTAAAAAAATTTTTATTTTGGTTTCCAAATGTAAAAATACTCCATTTTCCAGATATATAGAATTTGTTCATTAATAAAAATTCTATGTTGTTGTTGTTGTTGTTGCCTTCTTTAAAAACTTACTTGATCTAAAGCTCACAATACAATTCATGTATTAATAAAAATATTTACAAAAACTTTCTGATTTCTGTAATAAAATTCTTGATTTTGTATTTTTGGCCTACATTCAACTATTGAAAAATAAATTTAATTAAAATTAATAAAAATAACGAAATTATTTACTATTGTAAATAATAGAGGTATTCATAATAGGATGTTTATATTATTCAATATTTAAGCACCCTATTGTGAATACCTCTATTATTTGATCTTTTTGTAAAACGTACAAACAAATTTCAGACACAAAAATTGCGTACAATTCTTGTTATTAAATAGTATGGAAATAATTCCATGACTTGGTTCAAGTGAAAATATCCTCACAGTGTATTTAAAGTCAAGCTTGTTTTAAATGTGTGAACACGCCAATTTGTACGGAGCATGGACGTGGTTTTCTTGCAATTTTGACAAAATTTAAATTCAGAATGCTTTTAAGGTATTGAAGAATTTGTGTTAAATATCCAGTCTACACACATTTTTGTGGAGTTTATAAAAGTTATGCTTATTTCATGAAGTCACTTTCTGTGGGAGGTAGGTGGATTTTTATACGATTATACCAAATTTCAAACTAAGAGTGCATTTAAAATTTTAAGAAAAATTTTAATTCATTATATTAATATTTGTGGCCTGTTAAGAGATTTTACCATTTTACTAAATTCACTTTGTATGGGAGGTAGGCATGGTTTTCAGCCAATTTGGCTAATTTTCGAACTTGATCTTAGTTTTTTAAATATAGGCAAACACATTGAATTTCATTACGACTGCTTTAAAATTGCGACTGTATTCACAGAAAGAATATATGGGCATTTCTAGAAAAAAGTCTACCGTGACCATAAAGTTAAAATTTATCAAAAACTTATTATTTTATTATATAATTTCAGAGAAACATTTTAATTTTATAAGATTCAGCAATTTCTACATAAATTCATTAACCTATTTCCGGCGGCTCCTGAACTACCGGGCCAAAATTGGTGAAACTTCGTCCAGAGTCTATATATGGCTCTAAACTTTATCAGGCAAAATGTAAAATTTTTACCCCCACAGGTAACGGCTGGGCGGACTGATGCATGTTTGCACCACTAGCTGCATCACATGCCTTCACAGCCATACCTGTCCATTTTAAAACAGCAAACGGACTCTAAATTTATTTTAACATAAAATTTAAAACTTATAATAGTTACTTTTGAAATGCAATTTTCGATGTTGCGATTTGAAATTTTAGCGGAATTTTCAAAAATAAAAAAAAAACTCAAATATTGCGATGCGCCTTGAGCGTAAAATCCAAGTAAACGACCGAATCGACTCAAACCAAAAATAATGTATATCTTTTGTCAAAGGTCCACACGAACATAATCCCTATAGTGCCAGGTAATATCACTTTCGCGCTCACCTGGAGAAAATTCTTAATTTACTGGTGCAAAAATGCACTAAAAGCTGGAAATGGGTTAACCATGATGATCAAATCGTCTGCACTGTTATACAAATGAAGTCTTTCTTTTTCGTAAATGTTTCGTAAATGTTAGTTTTTTTGTTTTAGTAAAAATGGAAGGCATTGGCCACAGATAATGAAAAAATGGTTGAGGCAAGGAGAGGACAATATATTAAATTTTTTTTTATTACTTAATTATATAATTACTTAACTACCTTATTACTTAAATACCCAATTAAACTGCAATGGAAATTTAAGTAACGTTATGCCAGATCAAAAATCCTGATAAAAAAAAAGCCAAAAAATATTTTTAAATTTGATCACTTGCAAAATAAACTTATGTTATTTTAAAACCTTCTTAAGAAAGTTTTATACAAAAAGTCTTGTCCTATTCAGAGAGTTTTGCTAATTTTGTAATCCAAGTCTAAAATCACTTCCGTTTTTTGTAACGTAACGCCAGCACATATTTTTGCTTATATCTCAAGAGCCTTATGGTCGTTTGTTGTCATTATTTTTATTTAATACTAGCTGATATACCCGGTGTTACTCGAGAGTCATTTATATAAAAATTTTAATATGCACTTTTCGATTAAATGTTTTTGTAAATTTTGGAATTTTGTAAAAACGTGTTGAATTTAAGTTTGAGACCACTATAAAAATATTAGTAAAAAAATTTAGCAAGCTTTTTTAACGAACAAATAATTTTATCACTGTTTTTTCACAATCAAAAACTGTTTTTTAGTTCTAAACTAAATTTACTGGTTACTGGTAAGCATGTTACTTGCACTTCGCTAATGAAAATCAAATTTATAAAAATCTTCCTAAAACTTTTTAGTAGTTTTTCCAGTTGGAAAATAACAATTGGATTGTCTCTAAATTAAAAATTAATATAAATTGAGTCTGATAGTTGATGCAATTTCTTAAATCTTCTGAATTAATATTTTATACGAAAAATTGTACAGTCGTTTTTTAATGTAAATTTGCAAAAAGGTGTAAGTTAAGAAAGCAGTCGGTTTTTTATTTTTATTATAGTATATACAGCAACCTGTTACAAAATTATCGACGTTAACAGTTGATCGACATAAATCCAGCTGAAAAATCTGCAAGAACAGTGCAAAAAGTAAGTAGCTTACTATAAGCAAGATTTTATATAAACCAAAATGTTTATAATTACTCTAAACACACAACTTCATTCTTAGAGATAAATGAGGACGCTCAAATTATGTAGAGAATTTTAAAACAAAACTCAGTTTTATTAAAAGTCTGGTATGAAAAAATAGATTTTTAACCATAACTTTTGATTGGAAAGAGATATTGGGGTAATTTTTTCACATAAATTATTTTTGAGACTTGACTTTTATTCATAATACACACTGACTTAACGGTACAGTTCAACCTATTTTTGTGAAGTGCTTTTATTGAACTTTTGAACAAAAAAGATTTGAATGAAATATATTAATGGACAGCGGAGATATTTGCATCGAAAGACCAAACTTTGATTTTCATGTCGTTTTTTCTCATTCTTAGGTAACGATGTTTTATGAAAAAGTCGTTGTACTGAAAATTTCTCCAATTTTGAAGATATGTGAGTGTTTTTGATGTTAAAATAACAACAAATTCTTAAAATTATATACAAAAAAATCTCCGATGGTAAAAAGTTTTATAATAACAAAATTACCGTTAGTTGAAAAATTTCAGAGGGGGCGTGGCAAAAACTAAGTATGTAACATTTTAAGTTGGGATAAACTTAATATGTGTACTTAGTTTGAGTGAAATCCGTTGAGCCGTTTAGATTTGTATAAAGGCCAAACAAACAAACAGAAAATGAGTTTTATTACTATAGATAGTGCTACTTAATTACTACGCAAACATAAAGAAGGCTTTTTAAGAACTTTTCATTCTTTTTTTTTAATATTTCTTCGTACAAATCGTTCGTAACGCCAGTTTGGAAATGCCCATATACTTTTCTATATCCACCTCGCCTTCTAATGGGCAGTTAGCACGAAGTAATAAAGTAGTACATGTAGTACGCTTGAGGGTCTAAAAAGCCATTTAGTAATAAAGTAAGTGGTAATGACCATTTAATCTCAAGGGCCTTCATCTGTTATAATTTCTTATCGACGCTAGGCTTTGTGACGTCAGTCGTGACTTTTTATTCTGTTTCTCTTTAACTGGATTAAAAAAATCTTCTTCTTTCGTAAAATATGCTTTAAAATACTCTTCAAAGTCCTTATAATAATAAAAATGTTCAAAACATCCAATATGAGCTCTCAATGAAGGGTCTTCCCGATGATGAATTCTATGGACTCCATCCGTTCTGTTGCCAGTGTTGCTACCCCAACTTACCTTATAGTAGGCGTGTGTAGTATCGAGTAATGTGTGCGGATCGCTTGAAGACTCTAACAGCGGATCAACGGTATTTGGCTCCGAATTGGGCGTGATGACGCGCCGGCGCACATCCATTGTTTGTCGTCTTTTTCTTAGTTTTTATTGCTTAAGCTTGTTTTAACTTCCTTATTTTCAATACATTTGAGCAGCTTTTGTGAAGCTTTTAGGCACAATTTTTTTGTTTTTTAGACTGACATTCAACTGTTTTGCGCGGCTTGCGATTTTGTACTAAATGATCGATTATAGTTTTTTGAGCAAATGTCCAGTAGAGTTGTTCGAAAAGTTTTGTAAATATCGCGCTTTCTCACAGCCACAAAGATTGGCGTATCTTATCTCTATGCTTTTGCAGATTAGTCGAATTCGCTGACGGTGCGAGCAAAAAACTATTGGTTTTTTTATCGATCTCCATTCCAGGTGTTATAATTGGTTGGAATAGGCTTCAGGTGTGAGAAACAATGCATTTTCTGATACACCTTGTTTATCTAATTGCTTTGTTAGTATATTATATACAATATTGTTGTATACTATGTTGCTCTAATAAAGTTTAAAGATACACAAATAAAAATGCTTTCGCATCGCATAACATCGATGCTCGTTTGTTTTTATTTTGATTAAAAAATCATCAACACACAAAAAAAATTTGTTTGCGGAACCACTGGCAGGGGAAGCTAAAAAAAGCATATTTTGTTATAATGCAAAATAAAGGTTTTTTTATTTAACTTTGCCCATTAGATTTATATGCTTAGGATAATTTATCCCTCATTTCAAAATAATTTTAACAGCAACATGTGCATGGTGTTTGTTCTTTTTACTTTGCCGTTGATAAATATTTGATTCATTTTATGTTGAGGTTGTTAAGTTTTATAATTAAAATGTTTTTCATACAACTTTGTTGATTTGTTTTACTCCAGAATTTTTCCCTGCCACTTATAGCTATTTGTGCCAGCTGCAAAGTTATGTTTATGTTTTTTTTTTTAATTGAATTTATCTTAAAGTCAAAGTATGTCTTAAAGATGCTAAGAATATTTTACTCTAAATTTCTTACATGTCAAAGTCATGCATATCATATTTGAAAGCTTTTTATCATTTATGTATTTAACAAGAAATTTTAAGCACAAAAACTGAAATTTTTAAAAGGAGAAACTCTTCTCTTTAAAATTAAAAAAAAGATTTAAGCAACTGTTAACTGTTAAAAAAAATGTTTTAAAAATAGTTTTTATATAAAATCTATAGAGGCTTCTTCCGTGTTGCTGCTAAGGGGCTAAGTGATTCCTTTTTTGATATATACCTTAAAGATGTCACAATGACAACTACATCCATCTTTATACTCATTTACATTTGTATTTATTAATACCTAATTTTGACTCCAGAAATAAAAATTGTACACCCAAAAATAGTAATAGTAAAATACATATAGGGTATTCACAAGGTGTGCTATCATGTCATAATGTCATATTGTCGTAAGATTTTACACTAGCTTAAACATTTTATTGTTGCTTTCCATATAAAAAAGTACTAATATATTACAACTCTGATAGCTTTGTTTATTGAAGTGTCGTAATCAAACAGCTGTTCCTTATTTGCATTTATTTATCTTGTCAATTTTAGTTGCAAAATTTTAGGACAATATAACATGATAGCAAACCTTGTGAATACCCTATATGTATTTTACTATTACTATTTTTGGGTGTACAATTTTGATTTCCGCAGTCAGAATTGCATTTCAATCATTTAAAATAAAACTAATTTTTCTGACTTTTTTGTTAATAAAATTTACCAATGCTAAAATTTGTATGCCCTTTGCCTGCATGCTGTTTAAAAGCGCTTTCTTCTCATAACAAATAGCACTGCTTATAGAGTGAACAAAAGACAAAGACGCGTCGTATTCAAATTTTCTGTATTTTTAAATATTTTTTTTTTAATACTACAAGGAAAACGGAGTCTCAGTTCTCGCTATGTTTTCTTATTTACTATAGTTACAGCGAAGCGCTTACATATTTTATTATAATGACATGACAATGCTAAAAATGCGCTATACTCAAGGAGAATGAAGCGCTCTACTGTTTTTTGGGAGCGCTTCAAATGCGCTAATGAAGAGCTTGGTTTTCTATTGCATAGGTGCTGAAAAATATTTTAAAATTGAAGGGCTTATTGCAATAACATTATAAATAAATAAACTGGCCATTTCAGCCCTTGGAAGGACTTTGACCTAGCTTCTATTGATCATTTGTGTTGTGCGTGTTATTAAATGTTTGATCACAAATGACCGAGAACTGGACCTACGTGTTTTAAGCCGACTCCGAACGGCTTATGTGCTCAAGAAGCTTTACATGGCAATTTTTACTCTCTGAGGTTTGCCATTGTCTGCAGAGAGGTGATGACCGAACAGAAAAATTATTTCAATTGAAACCAGGAATTGAACCAGGGCTACAGCGGATCTTTAGCTTAGGGGCCAAGCACTCTACCCACTAGGCCACGGTCGCAATAACATTATAAGCCACATAAAATACATTTTTAAATAATCAACTTTAAAGTTTTAAAAAAAAGTATTTTTGTATGAAAAAATGGAATAGAACACGTAAACTTTAACAAATAGGTAAGAAAATTAATGAGAAATAGCCAAAATTTACTTATGAGTGGTTGTTTTCAATACATTAAGTATTGCATTGTATTCTATTCAGCCTATAAAATTGATTTTTTAGATCATGTGGCTTATCACGTTATTGCAATAAGCCCTTCAATTGTTTTGGTCAAAAAAGATGAAGGTTTCAACGCAAACCATGTATAAAGGAGGATACAAACTTCAGAGGATACTCAAAATTATTAAAATAATAAAAAATAAAAATGACAAAATGGAAAAATATCTCGTTAAAAGCAATATAATAGCAATACTATAAGGTTAAACAGTGGTATAAACAGTGCAAACGTAAGAATTTTCGATGTTTTTGTGCTTATTTTTAGTACATATGTTTAGTACATTAATAAGTACTTAACATTTTTTTTGGGTTTTATCTTTTTTAAAACTTAAAATGCCGTTTATTCAAAATCTTTTTTTTGACATGGTTGATAATAAGACAGTTTTCGTTCGATTAATTAAATTCAAAATGGATTTTGTAGAGGAAACGTGCCTCTTCAGGCGGACGTAGCATTTTTTCTTTTTTTGTATATAATTTTCCGGTTATGGGACACGCTAGGTTTTTGGCTGATTGATCAAGCGTATAATATGTAAACATATGCATTGCTTTGGAAAGCTTATCAAATAAGCTAAATTTTTGCCAAAATAACAAAATTAATTAAGTCGACCAGAAAAATTTTTCAACCAATTTTGTGAAGGGTTAATTTTTTTCCAAAATAAAAAGAAACCCGGTTGTGGGGCACCTTCAAAAAATCTACTAAAAATTGGAAAACATAAAGGAAAATCACAAAAAGTACGAAAAAAAAAAATGATATTAATTTAAGAAGTCTTCAACGGCACAAAACACACCTACATATATACAACATAATTTTCTAAATGCGTAAAAATGCAAGAAAATACAATTTATATATAATATGTTGACAAATACGATGATATTTGACAGTTTGTAAGTCAATAGCAATAGCAAAACTGATCCCCAAATCTGATGACGACTACCGCAAACGAAAAACTGATAATGATTTACGGATATGCACCTGGAATGCCCGAACCCTTAATTGGGAAGGTGCCTCTATCCAACTGACTGATGTCTTGGAAAGATACAAAGCTGATATCACTGCTATCCAAGAAATGCGATGGAAGGGACAGGGTTGCATTCGGCATGCACCCTGTGATATCTACTACAGCGGCCATGCAGAGAAGCACGAGTTTGGATGCGGATTTGTAGTTGGCAAGAGACTACGGCCCCACGTCCTGCGATTCACACCTGTGAACGAACGACTTGCCATAATCCGCATCAAGGTTAGGTTTTTCAATATAAGCCTAATATGTGCGCACGCTCCGACAGAAGACAAGGACGATGAGATCAAGGAAATTTTCTACGAGCGCCTTGAAAATGCTTACGAGCGCTGCCCCCGCCACGACGTAAAAATCGTGCTTGGTGACTTCAACGCTAAGGTGGGCAAGGAAAATATTTTTGGTCCAACGGTCGGAAAGTTCAGCCTCCACGACAACACCTCCGATAACGGAATGAGGCTGATTGACTTCGCCGCAGCACGAAACATGGTCGTAAGTAGCACTAGATTCAAGCATCTCAATATTCATAAAGCCACCTGGATGTCCCCTGATCAAAAAACAAAAAATCAAATTGATCACGTTTTGATCGACGGAAGGCACTCTTCCAGTGTATTGGATGTACGCACGATCCGTGGTGCAAACATTGACTCGGATCATTATCTTGTTGCAGCCAAGATCAGTACACGTCTGTGCGCAGCTAAAAATACACGCAACCCTACGCAGGGAAAGCTAGACGTCGACAAGCTGCAATCGAAACAGACAGCCGATGCTTTCGCCACTCGACTCTCACTCCTGCTTCAAAGCACTCCTCCAATCGATGATATATGCGCGCAGTGGACACACATTTCCAACTCCATGCGTGCGGCTGCTGAAGAGGTGATTGGCTACCAACGCCCTCGCCGAAACCAGTGGTACGACCAGGAGTGTCGCGACGCCACTGCAGAGAAAGACGCCGCCTACAAAGCCACCCTGCAGTCGGTTGTAACGCGCGCTGCTAAGGAGCGATACAAAGAAAAAAGGAGGGAAGAGAGACATATTTTCAGGCGGAAAAAAAGAGAGGCAGAAAAGCGCGAGCAGGAGAAGATTGAGATGTATGGTGACAGGAATGAGGCCCGAAAATTTTTCGAAAAAATAAGACGCCTTGCCGATGGTTTTAAAACCGGGGCCTCTTCCTGCAAGGATGAAAACGGGAATCTAGTGACAGATGTCCAGAGTACACTAACGTTATGGAGGGAACACTTCTCTAAGCTTCTAAATGGCGACGCTGACAACAATCCCGCCAATAGAGATGATATTCCGGAAACCCCAATTGCGGATGACAGCGTCGAGGTTCCGCTGCCCGACTATGATGAAGTTCTGACAGCTATAGCTCGGCTCAAAAATAACAAAGCCGCGGGAGCTGATGGCTTACCTGCTGAGCTGTTTAAGAACGGAGGCGAAGCTCTACTTAAATGCATTCACGAGCTTCTATGCAGAATATGGTCGGAAGAATGCATTCCGAACGATTGGAATCTCAGTGTGCTCTGCCCAATCCACAAGAAAGGCGATCCCACTATCTGTGCCAATTACCGTGGGATAAGCCTTCTAAATATCGCATATAAGGTCCTGTCAAGCGTTTTATGTGAAAGATTGAAGCCCATTGTAAACGAACTGATCGGACCTTATCAGTGTGGCTTCAGACCTGGAAAGTCCACCATCGACCAGATTTTCACGCTACGACAGATCTTGGAGAAGACTCAAGAAAAACAAGTCGACACCCACCATCTTTTTGTCGACTACAAAGCCGCCTTCGACAGCCCAATAAGGAAGCACCTGTACTCCACCATGTCTGAATTTGGTATTCCTGCAAAACTAATACGACTTTGCAGGATGACACTGAGCAACACCAGCAGCGCAGTTAAAATCGGGAAGGACCTCTCCCCACCATTTATTACCAAACGAGGTTTCAGACAAGGTGATTCCTTATCGTGCGACTTTTTCAACCTAATGATGGAAAAGATCATCCGAGCTGCTGATCTGAGACGTAGTGGCACAATATTCTACAAGAGTGTTATGCTGCTTGCGTATGCTGTTGACATAGATATCATTGGCCATAATACGCGCGAAGTCAGTGCAGCATTTTCCAGATTAGAAAGAGAGTCAAGTCGAATGGGTCTGTCAGTGAATGCAGATAAGACGAAATACTTAGTGTCAACAAACAAACAGTCCCAGCGTCTTGGAACCCACGTTACCGTTGACAATACCTCCTTCGAGGTTGTGAAGAACTTCGTTTATCTGGGATCCAGCATTAATTCAACCAACGACATCAGCATTGAGATCAAACGAAGAATAACTCTTGCCAACAGGTGTTACTTTGGGCTCAGTAGGCAATTGAGAAGCAGAGCCCTCTCTCGACGAACGAAAATCACGCTCTATAAATCGCTCATCATGCCCGTCCTACTTTACGCATCACAAACCTGGACGCTGAGCAGTTTAGATGAAAAGACTTTAGGAGCATTCGAGAGAAAGATTCTTCGTAAGATCTACGGACCAATCTGCGTCAATGGCGAGTACCGAATACGGTGGAATAATGAACTGTATGAGCTGTACGCTGACATCGACATAGTCAAGCGCATTAAAATCGAGCGGCTTCGCTGGCTTGGTCATGTTCAGCGCATGAAAGACGATGCTCCAGTGAAGAAAACATTCGATTCGGTACCCAGCGGCGGTCAACGCAGAAGAGGACGACCGCATCTTCGTTGGAAAGACCAAGTAGAGGACAACCTGACGAAGCTTGGAATTTCCAACTGGCGCCAGCAAGCGAAAGACAGAAATGGCTGGCGCAAATTCTTAGATGAGGCCAAGACCGACATACGGTTGTAGCGCCAACTAAGTAAGTAAGTAAGTAAGTCAATAGCATACTTTAAATGCGAAAAAAAAGGTGTTCCACAGCCAGTTACATGAGGTGTCCCACAACTGGGAAAGGCTGCCGTTTCGATTGTGACTGGCAAAATTGTATGGTGAACATATTTTTCCAGAAATGTATGTTTCATCACAAAATGCAATGAAAATTCTGCAGAAATTATGCATAACACTTTTTTTAAATTAAATAACTTAAATTTATTGCACTCTCAAAAGTAGTTATTGTGTTGATTTTATTTAAAATTTTTTTCAATGCTCACAGCAAGCAAACAAATGTGTGTATTCACTTTGGTGTCAGCAAAATAACTGAGTACTGTCAAACTACAAGTTTGACAAACTCAAATCCACGATATTTGCTTTCTGTCAAAAAATACCAAGGGTGTCCCACATGCGGGGACGTCCCACAACCAGAGACACTCCCTTACTTATTAATGTACTAAAGATGTGAAGAAAGTTTGATATGAATCCATCGAACCGATTTCTTTTTACAAAATAGACCAAAAACACCTAAAATTCTGATGGTTAAACTGTTCATACCCTTAAGTTGGCGGCAGGTCTTTAGATAGGCCCACTTAGACCAAATTATTGGTCCGTTGTGATACCTCAGAATCAATGAAAGGAGAAATCAAGTGACACAGAACAACCGAAAACGGTATTGATTTTTTTTTTGTATTTAGATATCGTTTCGACATCGAATGCTTGGTATCGTATTAACCAAACTCCTCTTAAGACAACAGTTGGACTTTATTCCTCTGTGATTTTTTACATCGTGATTTTTAACAATAAGTTTTGCAGTGAAGTGTACTTGTGGAAATTATTTATCTTTATGTTTGAACCTAAGCAAAGTTTTATATATAAAAGAACTAATAAAAAAGGTTAAACAAATCCGTTCATAAAATTGTAAAAATTATTTCGAAAATAGTTTTTAGCGTAGTTTGTTCTTTTTCGATATGTTCTCTTTCATTTTCGTTATGTTTTTGACGTAGAGAGGAATTTTGTTAAATTTTCTCTTCGTTTCTCCTATCTTGTACGTCATAAGTAGCACATCTACTCCCATCGTCACTTACAGTGTAAGGAAAATGTCATCAGTGTTTTAGAGGTCTTGCCTGAACAAATGTAACAGAGAAATGAAGCACAGCCGTGAATAACGTCGTAAGCGACAAAATTGTAATTGTTCACTTTTATTCATTTTACAATACAAAAGTACCCTAAACTGCTCTACTGCTTTTTATATAAGAGAGTAATTTTAACAGGTATTCGTCAAAAAACACTCTAAAAAAAATGTCGTTTACAACGTTATTCGCGGCTGTGCTTCAATTGTAAACAGGCGTTGAAGGCCTTGCAGCTAAATTGTATTCAAGAAAAAATTGGTTATTTTATGTGTCAATTTGCCACTAGGTCATTTTACCCAAAACTACTCGTCGCTCTCAATAAGTAAATGGCAATCACCGTCATTTGTCCTGGCTACACAGAAATTGTACATTGTACTTTCGTACTGTTTAAATTGTTTTTCTTTTTCGATTAACTAATGTAAGGCGAGAAATGCAAACAGAGATATACTCAAACATTTTTATACACAAGCATAACAATGCATAAAAATAAATAAGCAACAATAGTAACAACAACAGTAACAACAACAACAGCAACAACAGCACTCAACAGCAACAGCAGCAGCAATTACAATGACTGCGAATTGCAGCAAAACCAAAACAAAATTGAGTGAAAAACAAGCTACTTGACGATGTCATTCAACTTGAGCGAACAACAACTTGAAGACTATGTAAGTGAGTTAAAGAGAAGCAGTTGTTGTGCGTGTGTTATTACAGCTGCTATAACGGGAAAGTATGAGTGTTTTTGAAGAGGACCAGTGAAAACAAAAGCAATTCATTAGCATAACGAGTGAAACTGATTGCTTCCTGTTGTATTCGTCCTAGCGTAGGAAAACGTTTTACAAGCATGAATTCTTTGCTAATTTTTTGAATTTTTTTTCATGTAGCTATTCCCCGAAAAAAGATCAGCAGTAATGAGGCTAGTCCTTGAGTATGTCAGATGTGTTCCGAAAAGAACAGTTAGTTATTTGAGAACAGAAGTAATCATAGATGACTTGATTGCAAGTGACTGATTGCTGAATGCAGTCACTTGCGTTCGATTTTTTATATGGCAACATATTTTAAAGGGAAATTTCAGTGAGAGAGAGAGAGAGAGAGGGTTTGTTCTAATTGCTATGTAAATGAAATTTCCAGACAAAAAAACACCAAGAGAGAGGATTGCGTGCGTTTTACAAAATTAGGCCATTAAACTCTGCACTTGCAAAGAAAAATAAAATGTTTAAAATACCACTAATACGTCATGGTGCATTTTCATATGAAATCACAATAAAATCAGGAAATTTAAGTTTAAATTTGATTTGAAATTAAATTCCTTAAATTTAATAACACTCATACGACACGCTGCACTTTCATGAAAAATTAAACTGTTTGAACGAAATTTAGGAGAAAATATATTTACCGTGCCAATATGTGCCCGTTGAGTTTCTTCGTAGAAGTGAAATAAGAATTCGAAAATCATTGATTCCGGGATTAACAAATTTTGGCAAAACTTAATTAAAGGACTTAAACAAAGTTTAGGGAAAACTATATTATTCTTGTCCACATGCCTCCAGCAAGTTTTTTCTAAGAATTTATCGTAGAATACAAAATCAATGATGACTAATCAAAATTTAGTCTAGAAAAATTTGATTCACTGAAATGAGTATGTAAGCAAAACTTATTTTCCTACAATAGCACAAGCTATGTTAAGATGGAATAAGAACTCTAATTTTATATAATGGGCTGTTGAAGGAAGCAACCAAAGTTTTTGCTTCCGTCAAATTGTTGTTTATTGCGGTCAGTTGGAATTTTTAAGAAAATATTAAATGTATCTTTTCTTCATGGTTAACATCGGTGATGTGTTAACAAGAAAGTATTTAAAGCGAGGATATTAAATCTAGAAAAAATGGTTTATATTAAGAAATTGGATTTTGCATAATTTTCTTTTACTTTAATTACTTTCTCCGGACTAATAGGGCTTTTTTTTGAGAAAGAATAAATTAATAACTGATAAAATTAAAAAAATGAAAAAAAAGTCGAATTCAATAAGGTTTATCATTACATTTTGAGCAACAATAAAAGGATGTTAGTAATTCTTTAAATAGACATATTGTACCTATAGTCTTATTTTTAAACAATTGAAAAATATTAAGTAAATTGTAAACTATATAAAGACATAATAGTAAAAGGAACACCAACATGCTCTATATTTAGACAATGAAGTATGTAAAACTAAAATATAACTTCTGGACGTAATGTGCTTGAGCACAAAAGCACGGAAAAATACTCATAATAAAAAATTAAAAAAAAAATTACTGCAAAACACAAAACATGCCTTAATAGCACCTCCGCCGCTATCCCGAACATTAATCATTTTGCACTATAGCCTGACACAGTTTGATACACAAAAGGATTCACTCAAAAGTTGGTCAACGAGGAAATCAATAAAATGAATTTTCTGTTAGTTTCTTCAAAAGGATGAAAAAACAAAACAAAAGAGGCACATATGGAGATAGCGAGAGAGAGTGAGCAGTACCAAATGAGAGTGGAAAAGTAAAAGAAATTTATGAGGAGAGTGCATTGTTTTTCGATATACTTTAGCAAATTTTACTATATGCTTAAATTTTCTCAGTTTTTGCTCATCGGCGTAGTATTTGAAAATATAGTATTTCATGAGGCCACGTGGTGCCAAGTTTCGCGGCACAATATAAACAAAAACAATAACTTTCTTTTTTGTTGTTTTTGCTTGCTGGGGGTGAAACTTGGTAAGTGTGTTGCAGTAGAGGTAAAAGGTCGCAGATTAAATAAGAGGACAAACTGAACTCATATTAGGAAGAAAAGCGTACTTTTTTAGCAGTGAAAAATAACAATATAGAAAGAGGTAACCATGTATTCGAATTATTTTTTTGCAAAGCTTGAGCAAAAAAGATTTTTTTTCATGTCTTTTAAAATATATAAACCAAAATCCCCTAAGTTGCACAGTGTTTCCAATGGCCTAGTTAGACAGAGTTAAATCTGTAACTCGGTTTTGAGGGCACGGAATCGTTCGAAATTTGGAATTAAGGCTATTGAGTGGAGTATCCTCCTTCCATGACACCATGAAATTTCATACCGATAATTCATGTGGAACCGAAGTTAAAAAAAATTGTATGGGAAAATAAGCCTTTTCGTTTGTTTCTATCACAATTTTTCCACTTTCTTTAAAATGGCATAACTCCTGAACGAAGAGCTGCACAAACACCTTAGACCACTTGTTGTAAGCCCAACAGAATGTATATAAGTTTTTTTAGTACATCAAAAATTACTTTATCTATCATTTGTACCATTTTTATATTTACAACAAATTTTATTTTTAAAGCTAAAAATTTTTATTTTTATATATGTTAAGAAAACTAGCTTTGTATCTGCCTTCAAATTTTTATAGTCATAAGCAGGACTCGGATTTTGATGACCTAAAAACTGCAAAAAATTACCTAAAAAAATACAAAACAAAAAATTTAGCCTTAAAAGTAAAACATTACTAAAGGCAGAGTGGAGACACGAATGTCACTTTTATTGCCGGACTGAAGCTATACGATTAGAGAAGATCAACGAGCCAGTCACCTTCTAGAAACTCATTTCCCGGGCAGCACACCAGTAACGAGTATGGGACGGTAGACAGGCAAATTGCTCCAAATCAAGAAGAATGGAAACTCGCAACGAGCATTTGTACTACGGCTCGTTTAGATTGGGCACTCAGAACCTTTCAACCATTCAAATCAGCAGGTGTAGATGGCATATTTCCTGCACTTCTACAAAAGGGTGCAGAAACTATATTGCCCCACCTATTCAAAATAACTAGAAGCAGCCTTGCGCTGGGCTATATCCCAAGGAAATGAAGAAGGACCATAGTCACCTTCATACCAAAAGTAGGGAAAACAGACTACACGCTACCAAAGTCGTTTAGACCCATTAGCCTTACCTCATTTGTACTTAAAACAATGGAAAAGGTAATAGATAACTATATAAGAACTGAGATTCTGGAGAAGGCGCCAATGCACCCATGCCAACATGCGTATAGGGCGGGTAGGTCTACAGAATCTGCCCTATACCAGTTGGCTAGTAACATCCAGTCGGCTCTCAAAAACAAAGAAATCGTACTATGTGCCTTTTTAGATATAGAAGGAGCCTTTGATAATACTTCTCACGAGACTGTGAAGGAGTCTTTACATAAAAAAGGAGTAAATGATATGCTCAGCAGATGGATATGACAAATGCTTAGCACTAGAACTGCAGAAACAAAAGTGGGTAACACTACTATAAGAATCAAAACAACAAAAGGCTGCCCACAAGGCGGAGTCCTTTCTCCACTGCTGTGGAGTCTTGTTGTGGACGAATTGTTAACGATGCTAACAGAGAATGGCATAAAATGTCAGGGTTACGCAGATGACATCACCTTAATAGCGAGAGGGAAGTTCGAGGATACACTCTGTAACCTGATACAGAGAGGACTGTCAGTAACAAAGGAGTGGTGCAACACAGTGGGATTAAGTATCAACCCAGCGAAAACCACCATAGTACCTTTTACTAACAAAAAAAGCCTGCCAAACCTCCGAGCAATGAGAATGGATGGCACTGAAATTCCCTTCAAAGGAGAAGTAAAGTATCTGGCACTTACACTATATACAAAGAAACTCGCGCACTCATGGTATGTAGGAGCCTAGCGGGGAAGAGCTGGGGTTGTAACCCAACAATTCTCCGCTGGATGTATACCATGATTGTGAGACCCATCCTCACCTATGGTGCAATAGCATGGGCTGGGAGAACCAAGCTAGCCACAATGAGGAATATGCTAACAAAGGTGCAGAGACTGGCCTGTGTATGCATCACAGGGGCCATGAGGACATGCCCTACAGCAGCACTAGAAGTAATTCTAAAACTATCAGCAGTAGAGAGAAGGAGGATATTGCAAAGCACACTCCCTACATCGATCTACCAAGAGACGATATAGTAAAAAGGTATAACTTCGAAAAACACTTCGGAATTAAGCTTAGTACCAAGATAGAGTGGGACAGCGAGATGATATCGCAAGTCAAGAAACCACACAGTATAGCATGGTATACAGATGGGTCCAAGACATTGGAAGGTATAGGCGCAGGGGTGTACGGGCCAAGAACCAAGCACTTTGAACCTATGGGGACAACACCCAGTATCTTCCAAGCGGAAATCCTAGCAATACAGCTGTGTGCACCATTCGATCTGGACCGGAAAAAGGTCAGGATATAGTTGTGATGTCAGACAGCCAAGCAGCAATCAAAGCATTAGTTTCCTGTAGGATATCATCGAGAATAACATGGGAATGCCTAACAAAACTCAACAAACTACGCAAGAATAACACTGTTACTATACTTTGGGTACCAGGACACAAAGGAATACAGGGTAACGAAGAAGCCGATGGTCTAGCGCGACAGGGCGCAGCCACAAAATTTATAGGACCAGAACCATTCTGCGAATTGGGCACACATTCTATAAAAGAAGAACTAAGAAGGGAGGAGAGGCATAAACGTTCAAACCTTTGGAAAAGCCTCCCAAAGCTAAGACAATCCAAATTGCTCCTCAGAGATTTTAACACGCGAAGAGCAAAATTGTGCATAAGCTTAGGCAAACCGAATCTCAGGATTCTAACGGGGTTCCTTACAGGACACTGTAAACTCAAATACCACCTGCTGAAATTGGGCATAGAGACCGATAGTAACTGCCGTTTCTGTGAAGAAGCAGAGGAGACTCCAATACACCTACTCACAAACTGCGACGCCGTGGCTCGCAGACGTAAACTAGCACTGGGGAACTATGAGCTGAGTCTAGAGCAGATTTCATCCCTTGAACCTAAGAATATTCTCAAATTCATTAGAGAAATAGGGCTGGATGAAATTCTGTAATCCGCAAACCCAGCGGAGCTTTGAGAAGGAGGTACAATAGATCTGATTTAGGTAGCAGTACGCATCTCCACCACACAACAAAACATTACTAAACTAAAATTTTTCTTATACTAGCATATCCTGAGTTTTTATCTATCACTTGTTTCATTTTTCTACATACCCTTTCGTCAGTTGCACCACGCACAGAGCTTTTTTTCATCGAAGTCTATAAACAAAGCTACTTTTTTGTCGAGAGCTAATGTTTTTGATTAAAAGGCCTCTAATGTTAAAGGAATATGTTTAAAAATTTGCATTTTGACATTTTTTAGTACGAAAAAAAAACAAAAAAACATATTTAAAAATTACACTAAAATGACATAAAAACCGAAAAATGCTCTCAAAATTAAAAAGTCCAAAAATGACAATAAAATAACTTAAAGATCTCTAAAAATGACAAAAAACAAAAACCCTAAATTTAGCAAAAATGACCTGAAAACTAAAAACTACGAAAAATGATGAAAAAATTTCCTGAAAAATTTTCATATTTGGAATTAAGGAAACATAAATGGACGTTTAAAATAAGCAGGAAACGTCTTAGAAGCAGCGGAAAAAGATGACATGTCGTCAAAATCCTAGCCCTGTTCATAAGGCTATGTTGTTTTTTTTTTTTTAAATAATAAAGTATAGGCTTCTCGTGACTTCATACCATATTAATTTTTTTATTTTCAAAACATCACGATTTTTCCACTTTTTTAAAATGACATAGAAAGAACAGAAAGCGTAGATTATTTGTTGTAAACGAAATAGCAGTATTTTATTTTTATTGTACATCAAATCATGTACAATATTTAATCAATTAGTTATATGTTTTCTGTTTATATTAAAAAAATGTATTTTTTTTGTAAGCCAAAAATGTTCTGTTTTTAAATATTTTAAAAAAAAACTAGCTTTGTATCTGCCTTCAAATTTTTATATTCATGATGTTTTTTTTATAATACAAAAAATATAGGCTTCTCGTGACTTCACATCATATTTATTTTTATCAATTTCGTGCGGTACTAAATTGCAACCTTCTGGGAAATCGCATATAAAATGTTTTGTTCTGCATGAAAAGCGTCTGTTATGCAATTTACCACAGTCAGTGAGAGCTGCTATGAATTATACTGATGAATTTTGTCTTTACAAAAATATTTTGCATTGTTCACCGAATCATTGAGAGGGAAAAATTGTTTAAATGGTTTATATAAAAATCAATTATTTGCTGTGTATTTTTTATAGACTCCTTATTTATTATTTTTCATTGAGTGTAGTTCGACCCAATATAACTATATCGTTCCATCAAGCGCTAATTGTTGTTGTTGTTATCGTATTACATTTTTCTTTTTACTCAGCTGCACTTGCAAATATTTAGATCACTTCATAGTGGCCTTCAAATATCCACCATATTTGTACCAGTAAAAAACTCACGTCACATTCGATAAACTTCTTCAAACGCATAATTTTCTTCGACCCACCATCACCCCTTCAGCACTTTTTCATCAACTCCATGCATGGACAAACAAATATACATATTATTAGGCAAAAATGGTGGTACCATTTTAGCATATTCACATAAATCTTACATAGTTGGAAAGGTATTTTCGAGTACATTTGCAGCATATAACTTTTATTTAAATTAGTTATCATTAAGATAGGCAAAACTGAGCAAATGTTAAAACCTTTTTTCCCAATGGGACAGTGCGAACCAAAAGCAACACAGCTCTGTTGAACATCGTTGCTGTTGCATGGTAGAAGAATACAGGTAGACGCACCAGATGAGAGCATACTGCCGGAAATGTCAAAACGAAGCAAAACTCTTTTTCTTTCATTTCTTTTGTTTTCATTCGTCACACAGCTAAATTTGACAGACATGGCAGTATGGAAAGAGACCACAGTCAGCACTGCAGCTACCTCTATCCTTCTACCATTTGCTGTAGCATACACGAGAGAGAAGCGAGTGACTCAGAACCAGTGCTGCCAGGTTAGGGGATTTCCCCCTAGATTTAACTGTGTTGAGGGATTTTAGGATCAATAAATCTCAAAACCGCTTTATTGGCGGCACTTAAAATTAATTACCAATTCACTTCAAACTTGCTTCGCGCTTTACTTGCAATTGATTGATTCCGTGTAAAAACTATAAACAAAGCAAGCCGTCATTTGTAGTCTAGTGAAGAGTGCGCTAGACTATAAACTCAGAGGTCCCCTGTTCGAGTCCGGGTTCAAGCATGGTTCTTTTCGCTTTCTTTGTTCTTTACTAAATTTTAGAATTATTGAAACTATAAATCCACAACTAAATTGTGAAAGATGTTGAATTAAAGGACAGGAGCAACTGAGGGCTGGAAATACTTGCCGAGGTTAAGGCATAACACTAGCCTCTGTTGTAAGCAATTCAAATTGTCTTTCAAGTTTGTTCCGCCTAATCGATAAGTCACGTATGGTTCCAATAAATTCTACCTCTAATAATATATCCCTTTCCTTTCAGGTCAAAGACCAAAAGTTGTTTGTATAAGGTGCATGCCTTGGTTCTTTAATATTTTAGAAAAAAAAAGTATGAGAAAAAAAGATATGCCCAAAAATATTTCAAAAAGTAGGAGACGGAGCCTCCTTTCAAAAGTAAGACTTAATTTTAATGTCTATTTCACATTAGACAATTGTGAAATATGAAGCAACTTTCTGCCCTTGTTAAAGACTTCCAACAGCTCAGCCCTATAACAATCCGCGTGGCTAGTGTAACGATATCGTCACCCTACTTATTACGACATAGCTGCATCTCAGACATTTGCAATGGGCGACGGTTGGTATCTCCTCCTAAGAAAACTTTGAACCTTTGTATGAACACCTGCCAAGCCACGTCAGTTTTGGTTTAGCCATTTGTCCGTACTGTGAGTGCAAAGTTGGACCGACTACGAAATCGTTACAGTAGCCACAGGACGTGATATTTTTTACTGTTTTTGGTAAGTAAAAAATGTTGTTATTTTTGCTCGAAATGAAGTAATTTCGTCATATTTTTTACTTTTTTTCATGTACAAATGAATGCAACATAAAAAAACACGTGTTTGTGACCAAAGAAAGTGTCCGAAATTTGTGTTTTTTTCAAATAAAATATTTTTTACCTACAAATAACTTTGAAAAAACGTGTTTGTGTGTATACAACAAACAATTAGCAAACAAAATAAAAAAGCATGTGTTTTTAGTTTGACATTTATTTGTAGACGAAAGAAACAAAATTAATTATGCTTTGCCTCAGCGTTCATTTTGACGCTGCCTATGCTTTTCTATAAAAGCGCATGAAACAACTGCTGAGGCAAAAGCATAATTATTTTTGTTTAGTTCTTCTATCCTCCGAACGTATGTACAACCTCAGTTAAGTTAACTACGAATTAAAACCTCTTTATTATATATACCCTCTGGAAAAAAGTGGTAAAGAGAATTTTTCAAAATTTTAATTACTTCTTTTAAACATTAAAATCCTCTAGGAGTGTTTATCACATAAAACTTTCAATTTCTTTAACATTTTTTTACTCGAAAAAAGCCCATTTTCAAGCTGCAAAATAATTATGGTTTTTGGAACGGAGCAAAATCTGGGTAGGTTTTTTTTAAGATAGGCTTTATTCCCTACAATAATTTTCCTAAATATCAAATAGGGCCGAAGATATGAATTTTGGACTAAAAATTTAAAAAATGCTCGCTGTCGGCTATTCCGAAATTTTTGGCGCAAAACTGAATAGACATTTTGACCAAAACACTTTATTTTTATTTGGTTGAAATATTTATCTAAAACATTAAAAAAAATGTTGGCCAAAAATTATGTTTGAAGTTAAAAAATGGATTTGACGATATCGTTACACTATTCACAGCGCGTAGGCAAATACTGACTAGCCACACGGAGGGTTAAATACTACTATTTTTCAATTGGCCCGTATGGAATTTTAGTGTTTTTGGAAAAAAATTTTAGGGGAATTTCAGGGGGATTTGAAATCCAGTCTAGGGGTAAATGGTGAAAGGCACCTGGCAACACTGCTCAGAACACTTCAAAAGAGCTGTGTGGCATTGCTGTTGTTGCTGTTTCTTAATTACTCTCTCCAACTGATAACCTGAACTGAATTGAGTAATTTCATTCAATGAACCCAGTGGTAAATAGACACATGACGTAACTAATTATTTCCTTTATACCTACAATGTAGCTGCGAGACCTCTAACGCCTGTAGAGTTAATAATTGAGTTTTTGAAGTGAAAACTTCTTCAGGCACGTTTAGTCATTTTGTGTAGAGGAAAATCTTTATTTTAACGAAACCCTAACTCATGACACGACATCTACAAATTAAGAAAAATACCATATTTCATACAGTTTTAGTCGTATTAGCCAAAAATGTATGAAATGTAAAAAATTTGGTATGTAAGTGCCATTTAAAAAAGTTGACATGTCCTTTTTCCCTTTCAGACCTGACGCTGATTTTAGTAAATTAAAAAAAGCAACGATAAGGGAGTTTTAATTTTTAAGATACATTTGTTTTATAACTATTTTTTTATATATAAATGAATTAATTTAAAAAAGTGTGATTGGCTTTTTAAAAAAAAATAAAATACTAAATAAAAAATTAAAAACTTTTCAAAAGTTTGATTATTAATCACTGCATTTATACAAATAATTTGATGACGTTGATGACACAGATTGTTAATTTTTAAGTGAAGAGAGATATTCATTGAATCTCCTTTTTTATAAATATTTTTTTATATCTAAATTCGTTGAACTCAAGATGTACTTATTTATTAAATTACAATAATATTTTACTCAAATGTAAGCTATATGCAATTTAATAAATATATGAAAAGTTGTGGGTGGGATCTCAATAATATACGGTTTTATATGTTGGTGGTAGAATTGGGAATGGTCCCTAACTCTTGTGGATCTATCACGTGAAAGGTTCAGAACTGGTTCTTTTCTCTGTAGGGTTGACTGTTTTATGAACGCTGTGTGTGTGTGGCGTTATCACTTTTCTTCTTTTCTGTATGGTTGTTGGTGGGTGTAGATTTTTTTTAGTCAACTGGGGGATAGTTGCGTAGTTAGAAGGGTGCTATTTTGTTTCGGATCACCGTTACATTTTAACAACTATCGCACCTGTTTCGAAATATTTAAATGGCTGGGTGAATAGAATAGATTAGAATTCTGAATGAGTTCAGAAGCAGAGAGATGAAAAGTAGAACAAAAATAAACCATGATTTGATAAGTTTTCATATCTAAATCAGTTTGGGCTCTCAAAAATGCAAAACTGCCGCATGGGTTTTCAATTAATTGGGAAAAATAAAAAACAAAGCCGAATATTCGGCCCTGTTGGCAATATTTGACCAAAACCGAAACTAAGTATTAATTAATATGAATCTTTTTTTAATAATTAATAATTTTTATCCTTAGAATACTTAACATTTGTTAATTCTACTAATAATATCTAATACTAATTCGTGTATTGCAATGATAATAAGCAGGACTCGGATTTAAAAGACCTAAAAAATTGCAGAAAATCACATAAAAAAATGACAAAAATTACCTAAAAACTGCAGAAAATTACCTTAAAACGGACAAAAATGACCTAAAAAACGCAAACAATTACATAAAAAAATAAAAAATAAAGCTTTAAAAATAAAACATCACTAAATTAAAAATTTATTGTATAAAATTCTTGTACATTGCGTTACAGTATATTACAAAATATATTTTTAAGTTTTTAAAATTAAGGAACGGAACAGAAAAACTTCTTTCTACTTCTGCACTGACGATAGGAAAATATTTAAAAGACGATACGTCATCGGATGTAAGCTCCTCTTTTAATTTCATAGTATTAAAATTTTTGCCCCCTAATATTTCAACAATAGAGCATTAAAATAGAGTTAATTAAAACTAGCATATCCTGAGCTTCTATCAAACACTTGTTTCGTCTTTCTACATACCCTTTCGTCAGTTTTACCAAGCGCAGAGTTTTTTCCATCGAGGTCTATAAACAAAGCTACTCCTTTTTCGACAGGTAATGTTTTTGATTGAAAAGACTCTATTGTTAAAGGAATATGCTAAAAAATTTACAGTTTTGCATTTCTAAATACGAAAAAAAAAACGAAAAATTCTATGTAAATTTCGCTAAAATGACCTAAAATGCTCTAAAATGCTGTAAAAATGCTTTAAATGCTCTAAAAATTGAAAATGTCCAAAAATGACAATAAAATAACTCAAAATCACTAAAAATCACCAAAAAATGAACTAAATCTAGTGAAAATGACCTAAAAATTTTTCATATGTAGAATTTAGGAAACATAAATTGACATTCTAGATAACCAGGAAATGTCTTAGAAGCAGCAGAAAAAAGATGATATGCCATCGAAAACCTAGCCCTGATAATAAGTATTAACACGTTTAAAGAAACAACTTGCTTAGAAACCACTTTCAAACTTCTTAACGAAATAAAAAGGTGCTTTCTTCTCGTTTCCAATAGCGCTTTTTTAACATTATCAAGCCAATGGAAAAAAACTTTTTTCTCGCTACGAAAAGTGATTTTAGTAAACGCTTTTCTCTACCTATATGCTAGAGAGAGCTATGACCAATTGCTTTATTATCGTTCAACGAATCCAAAGAAAATGCAAAACGACAATTTACAATTCTCAATTTTCAAAATAATCCTAAATCGCATTTAGTGAAAGCGTCTTATTTAAAAGCATTAAGTTTAATTTTAGTTTTGCTTAAAGAATCAAAATATTTAGGTTTTTTTCCAAAAATAAATCTGCACTGCAGAGTTCGTTCTGAACTCAAAAATGATTTCAATATTACTTAAAAAAGAAATAAAAAAACTGACATTGATATTATCGAAAGAATTCAATGCAAAAAATTCAGCACAAAAATATCATTTATCGTTGACAAATTCATATATAATTTTGGTTTTTTTTTAATCTCTATGAAAATATTGATCAAAGTGCGTATAAACCTTCGATTGAAGTAACTGATGCAAGAAATTTGTAATAAAAGTTTTGGTTTCAGTCTTGTATATTTTGAGGTCGCAAAGCCTGAAAATAGGGCCGAAACTGGCCAAAAATTAATATTGTTCGGACATTAATTTTGTTAATTAAATTATGTTAATTAATTAAATTCTGTATTTAAAAAAAAGACCGATAAAAACATATTATTTTATGTTATAGGCTTATATGGTAACCGGATTAAAACCCAATATATTAAAAAAGTATCTGTTACGGTTATTGATGCAAAATTGTGAAAAATAAAATTCGAAAGTTCGGCTCAAAAATTAGAAAAAGTATCGGTTTTTACAAATATTACCTAAATGAGTGTCTCAAGGTCTAATTAATATACAATTTTTCATTGAGAAAATCGGCGCTCGGGTCATGATTCAGTATTTATCCATTAAGTGTTGCTAATAAAAATGGTAATGTAGTGATTTATACAATTTTATTATTTCTTTTGAGTTGCAAGGGAAGTCAAAACTGACTGTAACATTTTTCTTAGTTCTAAATTCCCAAAAAATATCAAAATAAACTACGAGAGCATCTCTGATGTCCCAAACAAACAAAAAAACCATAATAAAATTCTGACAGAAAACCGATTTTCGGTTAAGAGCGCATGTGCGGGAAAAACAGCAATGCAACCAGCGCAAAAACAAAATATTTGGGGGTGGTGAGCCTCACAAGCAACCCGTTCCGGGTGCCACAAAACAGTAAGGAAAGAAAACAGCAGAAACAATAAACCGGCATGTCAAGTGTATGAGAAGGAATGTCTCAATTTAGAGCGGTATGAATTAAGGTGGAGGTTGTCACTCTCGCATAAATGCTCCCTATCTAGCGCTAGAGAGCAATGTTGTAGAGCAACTCATGTATTTTTTTTGATTTTGTTGCTCCTTCTGTGTGCTGCATACAGCACATTTAGCCTTTCTTTGCTTTCTTCTTTGCTATTTATTTGCTTTTTACGCAGTGACCAAAACATAATCAAATGTGTGTCAGCTGCTCGGGAAGGAATGAAAAAGAACAAGCATACATTAACAAATAAGAAAGATTGACGAAAGAACAAGCAAGGGAAAATATACAGTATAACGGTATAAACTGTTAAATCGTGTTTTCAGTTTGTCGCAGGATCTCGTCGTGGTTGCAAGTGCAAATAAAATAGTCGGCAGAAGCAAAATATTGTGTGTAAAGTAGTAAGTGATGAAAAGAAAATTTATGTAAGGAGTGAAAAGTGACCAAAATACAAAAAGTGTTGAAACAATAAAAAAGAATAAAAAAAAAGGGGAACTGAAAGAATTTTTATTGCCGGCGTTCTCCAGCCTTGTGTGAGAAATAATGAAATAAAAACAGTAACTATTAAACACGAGTCGAGAGATAGTATAATAAATTAAAATATAATTTCTATGACTTAAAAAATTTCAAATTCAAACATTTCAAAGTGCTCTTCAACTAAATAGTTCTTCGATGGGCCATAAAAAAATATAAGGCGACTAAAGTAGTGGTGGCCACAGTGGTAGTGTAGGGAAAGTATTTGGATAAACTGTGCTGTAGAGAAGCATGGGATGACATAAGGACCATGAATTAATTATAAAATTATATGAAATAATAACGGTGCTCCTAATATTGCCCCTTTCATGTCCAATACATTTTTTAATGGAACGTGCTATAAAAATACCATTCCGAATGTCGACCCAGTGAGAGATTTGCAAATGTTTTTGGATTGGTATTTTCTATTTATTATGGTAAATATATATAATTATAATTATTTTTGTTTTCGAATGTGATCATTCCATGAGTTGTATTAGAAAAATTAGAGATCGCAAAACATATTATAAAATTTTTTCTTTAAATTTGTATTTTAACCTTAAAAATAAAATAATCCTAAATTAAAATCTTTTGTATGTTGATATTCAAAAATGTATTTAGAAATGTAAAAATTCAAATTCGGTTCAAAAATGTATTTAGAAGAATTAATTTTTTTTCCTTAATTTGCTCGGAAATGCAGGGATCGAAAATCTGGTTATTTTTATCAATTAATAATTTTATAACATATTATAAAAATATAACAATTTCATAATTTTATTTAATTTTATTTTATTTTTTTAATAACGAAAATAGTTTTCTATGCGATCAAAAAATATCGATAAGAAATAATATTTTTTCTACCCAAAAAAATAACGATAAAAATAATTTGTATTTCTATTAAAAAAATATCGATTAAAAATAATGCTTCTATATTTGATAATAATTAGTAGGTACAGTTAATTAATACAGTTAATTAAGAGATATTTTAACAGCACAACAAAGTTATATGTTTCTGTTAACTTAAAATGTTAATACTTAAAATACTCAATATACAATTATTTATAAGTAAACGGCGATAAACAAAGATGAAACAATTTAAGAAGAAAATATAAATAATTAGAAAAAAGAAGTAATATATAGTTAGATGTTTAAAAAGTATAATATACCATAAGACTAAAATTTATTCATGTTGACAGTCGTTTTTATACTAGAAGGTAAAGAAGTAGAAGGTAAAGTTTGATGGCGCTGATGAAAAAAGTAGTTTAGTATGCAAGAAGTTTATTTAGGTAATATAAGGTTACGTGTTCATAACTTATCATACAGGTATTTGGGAGTTTTATAAGAAATTGATTTATGCAAAACTAAACAATTTTTCTGGCATAGTTTTTATCTGAAAGGGAAAAATTTGAAGAGGCACTGATAAAATAGAAGAGATAAAATAGATATGGGCCAAAGGGTGACTCAAAAATGGTGCAAAAAAGTGAAACTGAACATAAATCCAGAAAAAAATGCCATCAAACCATTTACCAGGAAATATAAACTTAAACACCTTAAACCTATAAGGTTAGACGGAACAGAGATAGAATTCCAAAGGGTAGTTAAATTATTGGAAGTATTTCCAGACTAAGAACTACTTTGGAAAACGCAATTGAGCGAAATATCAAAGAAGGTTGTTTGAAAATTTATAATTTGCAGATTCATTGCGTCACAAATACTGCGATTGATATACATAACTATATACAATGATCATACGTCCCATAATTGCGAATGCCTCGGTCATCTGGGCAGGAAAAACTATGCAACCTACAGTTATCGCTGCGATAACCAAGATACAAAGACTGGCCTGCGTGTGCATCCATGCGAACATGTCCAACAGCATCCATGGAGGTTCTACTAGAACTTACATCTCTACACATTAACATTCAATCCTAGGCGAAGAGGGCTATTTTAAGGATGACTAGTGAAGATATCGTGCAAAGAGATTGCGTAACTCGAAAGAAGTTTGATATTCTATCTAGACAATATCCTGAAATAACAATACCTAGGGACAGCATGCATTCAAAATTCAGTTTCACTAAAAGATTTCAAACGTTTACTAAGTAGTAAAAATTAATGGAAAGGTCTATCGGAAGTTTATAAGATAAACCAGTACATTATTACATGTCACACTGACGGTTCTCTTACCGAAAAGGGACCTCTTACGGACCAGGGATTTAATTCTTCGAGCTCATGCATGGGCAAGAACAGCAGTATATTCGAAGCAGAAATATACGCTATTGACAGGTGCGAATACTTTAACCTGGAACGTAAACACAGGTAACAAAACATAGCTATCCAGTCCGATAGTCAAAGTGCTATCAAGGCACTGACATATCATCAGGTAACCTCAAAACTAATGATGGAGTGTCTTGATAAACTGAATACGATTGGGGAACAAAACTGGGTTTGGATCATGTGGATTCTGGAACACAAAAGTATAGAAGAAAATGAAACTGCCGACGAACTGGCAAAGAAAGGAGCATCACTTCCTTTGATTGGTCCGGAACCATTCTGTGGAATAGGTAAAGCAATCCTCTCCCTTTTGATAAGGAAAGATGAAGAAACACAAAGAGAAACATACTGGGAATATCTGCTAGGGTTAGTGTACTCTAAGCTCATCTTAGTAACATACGACCTAAGGAGATTTAAGGAATGCATGAAGTTAAAAAGGAATTATTTAAGAATCATTACAGGATTGCTAGCAGGACACTGTAGGCTAAACTATCACCTCACAATACTGGGAGTTCCAAGTGATGGTACATGAAGGTTTTGTATGGAAGACGAAGAATCTGCGATGCACATTCTGGTACAGTATTCCGCACTTGTTCAAGCTGTGGTATCTGGTTTACCACATAATACCAGATCGTTCAATGAAATCAAGAGATATAGGACGTCTGCCAGCTTTTATCTCAGAGATTGGACTAAAGGAGGTTATTAGTTCCATGAAGTGGCGACCTTATCTTAGTGGGTAAAGTGCGTGACCCCTAAGCCAAGGAACCTCGGTAGGCCCGGTTCAAACCCCAGCTCAGACAGAAAGTTTTTTCAATTGAATTAATTTTTCTGTGCGGTCGTCACCTCTCTGCAGAAATTGGCAAGCCTCAGAAAGTAAAAATTGCTTTGTTTCTTGAGAACATAAGCCGTTCGGAGTCGGCATAAAACATGAAGGTCTAGTTCTCGATCATTTGTGATCAAACATTTAATAACACGCACAACACAATTGATCAATAGAAGCTAGGTCAAAGTCCTTCCAAGGGGCTGAAATGGCCAGTTTATTTTTTTTTGTAATAACATTTTTTTTCATTTAAGTAGCTTGTAATACTACAACCTAAAATGCTTGTACTTTCTTCAGTTACATGTTCAAAGAGTCTCAGGCAGTGATGTGCGGCGTAGAGAATATTATGTCGACAATACTATTGTCGACGGTGTCGAAAATGTGGTGTAGACAATTGCTTTTAACGACGTGTAGATAATTAATGTAAAAGGCTGCATGTTTATTGTAATATTTTATTAAATTGAGTCCAAGTTCGAAGTATTCCTTATTTTTACGCCTTCTGGGCATGGCTTTGGTTTGTTTAATTGTAAAATTTGTTACTTTGTGTTAATTAAACGACTTTTCAAAAGATTTTAAGAATCAGCATAATCTACATGGAACTTGCATTTTCACAGTGTTGCATTTTGTTGGCATTGTTTACACAATTCTCGACATTGTCTACACATTCTGCATTGTCGACACCAAAATGTCGACAATTAAAGACGACGCGTCGAGGAACATCACTGGTCTCAGGCCAATAACATGGTCAGAGCATGAAAGTCTACAGTTAATATAAAAAAATAAAATTTTAACTTCATCAACCATTAGTTGACAGTAATTACTTAAAAAAATCGGTGGAAGTGTTTAGTGGTCAAGTCCCTATTCATGCAGACAGGAAAAACGTTCGATTTTTTGAGCATTGCGGCATAGATCAATATCTAGTGCTTACTTTGAGATTTTAGTTGCAACTTCATTTAGTTTACAACATAAGTTCTCCACAAGTCCGATGAGATTGAAAGCAAATAACTGAATATCATCAGCAAAGCCATGCATTCTTACATTATTGCGGACGATAAAGATATCATTGATAAGAATACTAAAGAGTAAAAGCCCAAGAATTGATTCTAAGGGCACACGCATCTAAGCATCGTTATAGTCGGAAAAGCGGTTGCCAATATTTGTTATTTGCTTTCTTCCATTAAGACTTCATCAATATCATCAATCACTTTAAGCGTTGCAGTTACGCAGCTATGTCTTGATCGAAAGATAGAGTGGTATGGTGATAGGAGCTTATTTGATTCTAAATATTGGGGTTGGAATTAATTTTAAAGGTTTTTTTCGGTTTTTGAGCATTTATTTAGAAACAACGGTACAATGTATATTATTCAAAGTATTGTCCATCGTTAGCTACAACATTTTCCCATCTTTCTGGCAGCATATGGATTCCGCGCCGGAAGAACGATTCGTCTTTTGAGGCAATCCACGAATCGACCCATTTTTTGGTATCCTCGTAAGAAGTGAAGCGCTGCTCAGCCAAGCCATGCGTCATCGATCTGAATAGGTGGTAGTCGGAAGGGGCTATGTCTGGGCTATAAGGCGGGTGGGGTAGCACATCCCAATTCAGCGCATCCAACGTTTCCTTGACGGTTCTTGCAACATGTGGCCGTGCGTTGTCATGTTGAAAAACCACTTTGTCGTGTCTTTTGGCATATTCCGGCGGTTTAACCTTTAATGCTCGGCTCAATTGCATCAATTGTTGTTGGTAGCGTTCCCCAGTGATGGTTTCGTTAGGTTTTAGCAGCTCACAGTACACGACACCCTTCTGATCCCACCAAATACACAGCATAAGCTTGGCGCCATGAATATTCGGCTTGGCCCTCGATGTTGATGCATGGCCGGGTGGTCCCCACGATTTTTTTCGCTTAGGATTATCGTAATGGATCCACTTTTCATCGCCAGTGACAATACGATGCAAAAAACTCTTCCTTTTATGCCGTTGAAGCAGTTGTTCGCACATGCAAAATCGCCGTTCAACGTCTCTCGGCTTCAACTGGTACGGCACCCAATTTCCTTGCTTTTGAATCATTCCCATGGCCTTCAAGCATTTGCCGACCGTTGATAAGTCGACTCCCAATGATTCTGACAATTCTTGAAGGGTCTGACACGGGTCTTCATCGAGCAAAGCCTCCAATTCCTCATCTTAAAACTTTTTCGGCTGGCCCGGACGCTCTTTGTCTTCCGTATCAAAATCACCACTTTTAAACCGACGGAACCAGTACTCATAAGTAGAAATCGATGGAGCACAGTCCCCGTAAGCCTCAGTAAGCGTGCGTTGTGCTTCAACCGCTTTTTTCTTCAAATGGAAGCACAAAAGTAAACCTTCCCGCAAATTGCGTTTTGTTGGAACGAAAGTCGACATGTTCACAGAGAAAAAAAAATATATGTTGTTTACACTTCAGTGGAATGACACATACTAAAAAATTAAGCTTAGACAATGTGCTTTGAAATGAATATAGTCACAGGTGTGCCCGATGCGATCTATTGATAGTTACGCCATCTCTTAGAAAACCTTTAAAACTAATTCCAACCCCCAATATTATAAATTTGGCCAGCCATGATAGATTAACAAATTTTGGACATAGCAGACAGAATACTAATGGTTCTATAATATTTCGTATATATAGATGTGTGCATAAATATATGCAGACTATCTGATAGTCAAGCCGCTTTGAAAGCCCTAGAAACTGTTGAAATAACATCTGAAGAAGTTCTCAACTGCCGCAGATCTCTAAATGAGATGGCAAAGCAGCTTAGAATCTTTCTATTAGATAGAGCATGCCTTGGTATACCTCTCACTACATGTACTCCTTATACATGAGCTATCCTGCAATAAAACCAGCAGCAGGTGGTCAGCAGGAAACAAGTGCAATATAACGCGGCAAACTGGCCCAAACTTATCCTTATGTGTTCAAAAGAACTCATTCCCCTTAGAGACCACATCAGTACCATGGTAAGGATCTTTACAGGGAACTACCTGATTGGCAGACACGTTCAGAGGTTAAAAATCTCCCACAACGACTTCTGCAGAAGCTGTAGCGATGAGGAGGAGGAAGAATCTACAGAAAATTTCCTCTGTACTTGTCCAGCGCTGGCTGAAACCAGCTTTTTTCATTAAGGAAACTGATTCTTCAATGACCTTGACGAACTCTCGGAATATTCGGTATACCGAATCCTAGGCTTAGTAAATAGCTCAAATTAGTTTAAATAGAGAATCGAAAACTATCCCTTGGTATCACAATGAGCCTCATTGGCCTAAGTGTGTCTTTAATTGTGGCAGCCACATAAACCTAACCTAACCTATGTAGATGCGTGTGTTACTTTAAGAATTTTTAACTGTGGATAGTTTCTATGTCCAAGGAAAACAAGAGGTTTTACAGCAGTGATTTATAATGTGCGTCAAAGGTTTTATAATATAGGGAAATATGATTTTAAGGAATTTTAATGAAATACCATCATCTCCAATATCGTTTGATTTTATTATTATTAAAGATATTAAAAACATCATTTTCAGTAGCAGGCATAAAAGAAAATTTGTCTTCATCACGAAATTAATGATCAATGCATTGATAATTATCATTCGAGGCTAAGATATATCAAAGCAAAACGATTATTTAACTGATTTGGATTTATATCACACTTCAGATTAGATTTACTACACACGCCGAGACTACGTATATTTTTCCATAGTTCCTTGGATCGAAGGTTGCATGTCAATTTACGGTGAAAAATATTTTCTAAGAAAATATTACATGAATTAAATTGAGAGCTTTAGATCAATTAAGTTTTCAAAACAGTGAGTTGATCACAGCTTAATCACTCAAAGACTACTGAAGAGGAAAATGTAGCGATTTCCGAAACAGACTGTCTAGTCAGCTAAGTGATTGACTCTATACAGAGTTGTTGTTGTTGTTTTTGCCTTCTTAAAAACTTACTTGATATAAAGCTCGCAATTTACTTATTGTAGTAATTTAACAGATAATAAAACTAATTAACCTAAGAAAATACTTTATATAATAAAACAATACCGATATAAAAATTTTGGTTTTTAATCGGAAAAATTCGATAAAAAAGTGTTGTATTTCTTATCGAAATAATATTGTTCGAAAAATTGCATAACGCTGATAATTGCAATAAATTATGTGTCTGAGTGGTAGTAACATTTAACTAGTATAAGGAAGGAGGCGAGTTTAATCCCTCGTAGTGCTATAATTGTTTTCAAGTAAATTTAATCTTAAAAATGGAATCTTTAGCTCCCTAGCATCACATCACTATATTTAAAAGAAAACTACATGATTTTTAATTTAAAAATTAAAAAATGTTCGTTATTTTTGGCCCCTACAGAAATGTATTTAACTTTATAATGTATATAGAGTACTAATCTCTAAACTAAACTCTAAAGATTTTTATAATAAATTGCATAAAGCTGATAAATGCAATAAATGATGTGTCTAAATGGTAGTAACATTGAATTAATATCAGGAAAGACGTGAGTTTTATTCCCCGCAATGTTATAATTTCATATTTTGTTTCTTAAAAGCAGGTTCTCATCTGGAGGCCCTAAAATACGGTGATGTGGGTGTTCATTTTTGTTCATAAAAGAAAGTAAGCGAACATTTTGATATTTTTGACAGTTATTTATTGATTATTAAAGGGTAGGAAAATATTTTTTTGTTGCATAAAAGTGTAATGTGAATTGTTAATACGCCGTCAACTGTTACGTTGAAAAAAAAAGAAACCCAAACGGTCATCATCCCACAGCACGTTCATGTCATCCGATTTAAAAAAAAAACAAACAAATTTTATAAAAAATGCCATATTTACTTGAGCTTAAACCTATAATATCAATAAATACTTGAAAATAACAAAAATGGCGGGCAGTTGAATTTTAAGTAGCGTTTTTTTCACATCTTTTGCTCTTTTAAGTAAAAAAGGTCAATGTTATCAAAATTTAGATTTGGGATCTAATAAATTTTATCTACTTTCAATTGAAAAAAAAAACTCTAGTCAATCCATAGAGTAGTTCTTGAGATATCGTGGAGACCAGTTTGTAAAACATGATTTTTCAGAAAACGCGTTTTAACCCTTTATAAGGCAGAGGGAATATTTTTCACACCAACATAAGTGGTACATTTCAAGTATACAATATAAGTAACATACTCTCACAGCGTATTTCACAAAAATTTTGGTAGTGAAATATCAGCTCTGCCTAATAAAGGGTTAAGATTTGGTTAAGGATTGTTTTGAGTTCTTTAATGAAAATATGAGTTCCTTTCGTAAGCTCTTTTTTGCAATTGTTATGGGCCAAACAGGTTTGGGAACATATGCAACACATAATAAGCTAAAGTAAAATGAAAAGAAAATTTAGTTTTCTGGTCGAGCTTCCTGAGAACCTGCCCTTAATGCAGACACTTATTGCGGTCAAAAGAAGCTTTATTTCATCTGGTGTTCCTCTTTTAAACTCTGATGTACTTTTGGATCAAATTTGTATTTCAATTAAGGGTTCATCTGAATCCTTTTACGTGTGTGCTTCATATATTCCTCCTAGAAGCTCACTAGAACTTTATAAAGCACACGTTGATAATATTTCCTCACTGTCTGCAAATTTTCGGAATGATGGTGATCAACTTCTTCTATTGGGTGATTTTAATTTACCGACAATTTCCTGGGATTTACAGTCGGATGGTTCCTATCTTATTCCATCAAATGTTACGTGTGATGCGGAGATGTATCTAGTTGATCACCTATCAAGTTGTGGACTCATACAGATAAATCATTGTTTGAATTTAATGAATAGATTATTAGATTTAGTTTTTATTTCTAACAATATGAATTATAATGTGACAGAAACTTCATTTCCAATATCGACAGCGAGTTACCATCATATTCCTTTAAATATTAAGTTGCTTTTTATAAATATCTCAACTTAGTTGATAACAATGTAAATATTGTTAATTTAAACTACAAAGCATGTTATTTCGAAATCTTGAATTTGATTTTTGGTAGTATTGACTGGAATGATGAGTTTAAAAATTTTAATACCGTGTCATGCTTTAAGGGAGGGTTCTCCTGGATTTTTTTGGATTTGGCCGAAAAACAAGCAAAATTTGAGAATGGTTTGTGGGAAAATGAAAAGACATACGAACTTATGCTTTTGAACTTTGATTCGTGGTTTATTGACGAGTAAAAAAAAAAGATATTTGAAAAATTCAAAATGGCGGCTTGAAAATGGCGGATCCCGTCGACCTCTGCGCGCAAAACATCGACCTCCCGCGGACAGTGTGGGGCCTCAGGTAGTGAACTGAAATGAGAAATGTATAAAATTTATTAAAATTGATAACATTTCATATGCCTGGAACCTAACTTCAATTAAGTTTGGTAAAAAAAACCAATTTTATGGACTTTTAAAAAAAAAATTGAAATTTTTTGCTTTTTTTTTTTACTTAGATCTCGTTTAAAAATTATAAATAAACAATTTTTTATGCCAATGTTAGGTTCCAGGCGTACAAAAAAGTATATACTTTCAAACATTCTTTGAATGAAGGAAATCGGATCAATAGAACAAGCCCTGTGCTGTCCGTTAGATTAGAAAACATGGTTCCGAGAAAAACGCGTTTAAAGTTTTTAGAAAGTTGGTACGCGCGCGTGACATGGGTACGTTTGACACGCTCTAGCTCGAGAAATACGCGTCGTATTGAAATATCCCTTGGCACAAACATTCTACATATATGTAACTTTCATTTTATGTAAAAAAAAATGGATTTTTTCAAAAAAATCCAGGAGAACCTTCCCTTAATATCTTTAAAAATCTAATCTCCTCAGTTTGTAAAGTACATATTCCTTTGGTTAAACCACGGGTTAGTAAAGTACCGTGGTATACACGAGGTCTAAAAATTTTAAAAAACCTTCGGAACAAATTTTATAAAAAATTCTTATTAACTAACGAAAACTCGTTTTTTCTTAAATATAGGCATTATATGAGGGAGTTTAACTTTTTAGATAAATTCCTATATAGGCAACATATTTCTAATTTTGAAACTATTATTAAATCAAACCCAAAAGCTTTTTGGCATTTTATTAAATCCAAAAGGGGGTCCTCGTATATTCCATCAAATATGTATTTAAATGATTTGTATTCAAATGAACCGTGTGGTATTGCAAACTTGTTCGCTGAGTTTTTTCAATCCAATTATGTGCTGAGAATATACATCCGGTTTTTGACTTTGGATCTTTGTCTTTGTCTATTGATGATGTTTTAAAGGGAATTCTGAGTCTGAAACCTTCATCTAGAATGGATGTTGATGGTCTTTGCTCTATTTTTTTAAAAAACTGTGCTCAAACCTTAGCTTATCCATTAACTTTTATTTTTAACAGTTCTCTCTGTTCTGGTGTTTTCATTGATGATTGGAAGTTATCTTTTATTCTCCAATCCATAAATCTGGATCTAAAAACAATATAGCTAACGATAGACCAATTTCTAAGCTAACAACTATTTCGAAGCTTTTTGAGTCTATAGTTAAAGATAAATTGTTTTTTACAGCTAAGAATATTATCTCTCCTTACCAGAATGTATTTGTACCCGGTCGCTCTACTATGACAAATCTTGTTTTGTTTTCTGAATACTGCATATCAGCATTTACTCAGGGATGTCAGGTTGATGTCATTTTTACTGATTTTTCCAAAGCTTTTGATAAAGTTTGTCATTTTCTGTTAATCAAAAAGCTTAAAAATCTGGGTTTTCACTCTATTTTCTTATGCTGGCTGGAGTCGTACTTATCAAACAGGCAATGTGTAGTTGCATTTGATAATGTGAAATCCTTTTCTTATTTAGCAACTTCAGGTGTTCCTCAAGGATGTGTCTTGGTACCTCTACTTTTTATTTTGTTTATTAATGACATAACATCAATTTTTTCTTTTTGCAAATTTTTGCTCTATGCTGATGATCTCAAGATCTTCCTAAAAATAGGCAATTTAAATGCCACTGAACTTTTACAGAGTGAAGTTGATAGACTCTATATGTGGTGCTGCAGAAATGGTCTTTTCCTAAATCTTAATAAATGTTATTCAATTTCTTTCTCAAAATCTAGCTCTTTCCGTCCGTCCGCTTATAATATCGCCAATTTTCCTTTGAATTCCGTCCAACAATTTAAGGACCTAGGTGTCGTTTTTGATTATAAGTTTACGTTTACTTCTCATCTTGATTACATTATTCCTAAAGCTTATTCTATGCTAGCTTTTATAAGACGAAATAGTGCATGTTTTTCTGATTCGTACACTTTGAAAGTCTTGTTTAACTCCCTTGTGCATTCTAGATTGGAATATGCTGCTATTATCTGGAACCCGTATTACGAGTCTCATAAGTTGAGGATTGAAAGGGTACAGAAATCGTTTACAAGGTTTGCCTTGCGCTCTTTCAATATTGATGGTGTACCTCCTTCATATAAAACGAGATGCCTATTAATAGGACTCAAAACTTTGGAGAGTAGAAGAAGCATAATATCTTTGCTCTTTGTTTTTGATATCATAAATGGTTTTTTTGATTGCCCTGCACTATTGGAAATGATAGATTTTAATATTCCAGCAAGAATGCTTAGAAATTATGATCCTTTTTACTTGCAAATTTACCATTCTAACTATGCTATAAATGCGCCTATTAACCGTGTTCTGCGTTTGTTTAATTCTATTAATTCTAGTTGTAATCTTGATTTTACTGATTCTAAGATTCAAATAAGAGCGCCTTGAAAATGCTTACGAGCGCTGCCCCCGCCACGACGTAAAAATCGTGCTTGGTGACTTCAACGCTAAGGTGGGCAAGGAAAATATTTTTGGTCCAACAGTCGGAAAGTTCAGCCTCCACGACAACACCTCCGATAACGGAATGAGGCTGATTGACTTCGCCGCAGCACGAAACATGGTCGTAAGTAGTACTAGATTCAAGCATCTCAACATTCATAAAGCCACCTGGATGTCCCCTGATCAAAAAACAAAAAATCAAATTGATCACGTTTTGATCGACGGAAGGCACTCTTCCAGTGTATTGGATGTACGCACGATCCGTGGTGCAAACATTGACTCGGATCACTATCTTGTTGCAGCCAAGATCCGTACACGTCTGTGCGCAGCTAAAAATACACGCAACCCTACACAGAGAAAGCTAGACGTCGACAAGCTGCAATCGAAACAGACAGCCGATGCTTTCGCCACTCGACTCTCACTCCTGCTTCAAAGCACTCCTCCAATCGATGATATATGCGCGCAGTGGACACACATTTCCAACTCCATGCGTGCGGCTGCTGAAGAGGTGATTGGCTACCAACGCCCTCGCCGAAACCAGTGGTACGACCAGGAGTGTCGCGACGCCACTGCAGAGAAAGACGCCGCCTACAAAGCCACCCTGCAGTCGGTTGTAACGCGCGCTGCTAAGGAGCGATACAAAGAAAAGAGGAGGGAAGAGAGACATATTTTCAGGCGGAAAAAAAGAGAGGCAGAAAAGCGCGAGCAGGAGAAGATTGAGATGTATGGTGACAGGAATGAGGCCCGAAAATTTTTCGAAAAAATAAGACGCCTTGCCGATGGTTTTAAAACTGGGGCCTCTTCCTGCAAGGATGAAAACGGGAATCTAGTGACAGATGTCCAGAGTACACTGACGTTATGGAGGGAACACTTCTCTAAGCTTCTAAATGGCGACGCTGACAACAATCCCGCCAATAGAGATGATATTCCGGAAACCCCAATTGCGGATGACAGCGTCGAGGTTTCGCTGCCCGACTATGATGAAGTTCTGACAGCTATAGCTCGGCTTAAAAATAACAAAGCCGCGGGAGCTGATGGCTTACCTGCTGAGCTGTTTAAGAACGGAGGCGAAGCTCTACTTAAATGCATTCACGAGCTTCTATGCAGAATATGGTCGGAAGAATGCATTCCGAACGATTGGAATCTCAGTGTGCTCTGCCCAATCCACAAGAAAGGCGATCCCACTATCTGTGCCAATTACCGTGGGATAAGCCTTCTTAATATCGCATATAAGGTCCTGTCGAGCGTTTTATGTGAAAGATTGAAGCCCATTGTAAACGAACTGATCGGACCTTATCAGTGTGGCTTCAGACCTGGAAAGTCCACCATCGACCAGATTTTCACGCTACGACAAATCTTGGAGAAGACTCAAGAAAAACAAGTCGACACCCACCATCTTTTTGTTGACTACAAAGCCGCCTTCGACAGCCCAATAAGGAAGCACCTGTACTCCACCATGTCTGAATTTGGTATTCCTGCAAAACTAATACGACTTTGCAGGATGACACTGAGCAACACCAGCAGCGCAGTTAAAGTCGGGAAGGACCTCTCCCCACCATTTATTACCAAACGAGGTTTCAGACAAGGTGATTCCTTATCGTGCGACTTTTTCAACCTAATGATGGAAAAGATCATCCGAGCTGCTGATCTGAGACGTAGTGGCACAATATTCTACAAGAGTGTTATGCTGCTTGCGTATGCTGATGACATAGATATCATTGGCCATAATACGCGCGAAGTCAGTGCAGCATTTTCCAGATTAGAAAGAGAGTCAAGTCGAATGGGTCTGTCAGTGAATGCAGATAAGACGAAATACTTAGTGTCAACAAACAAACAGTCCCAGCGTCTTGGAACCCACGTTACCGTTGACAATACCTCCTTCGAGGTTGTGAAGAACTTCGTCTATCTAGGATCCAGCATTAATTCAACCAACGACATCAGCATTGAGATCAAACGAAGAATAACTCTTGCCAACAGGTGTTACTTTGGGCTCAGTAGGCAATTGAGAAGCAGAGCCCTCTCTCGACGAACGAAAATCACGCTCTATAAATCGCTCATCATGCCCGTCCTACTTTACGCATCACAAACCTGGACGCTGAGCAGTTTAGATGAAAAGACTTTAGGAGCATTCGAGAGAAAGATTCTTCGTAAGATCTACGGACCAATCTGCGTCAATGGCGAGTACCGAATACGGTGGAATGATGAACTGTATGAGCTGTACGCTGACATCGACATAGTCAAGCGCATTAAAATCGAGCGGCTTCGCTGGCTTGGTCATGTTCAGCGCATGAAAGACGATGCTCCAGTGAAGAAAACATTCGATTCGGTACCCAGCGGCGGTCAACGCAGAAGAGGACGACCGCATCTTCGTTGGAAAGACCAAGTAGAGGACAACCTGACGAAGCTTGGAATTTCCAACTGGCGCCAGCAAGCAAAAGACAGAAATGGCTGGCGCAAATTCTTAGATGAGGCCAAGACCGACATACGGTTGTAGCGCCAACTAAGTAAGTAAGTAAGTAAGTAAGTAAGATTCAAATAAGATCTATTTTAAACACAATATTTTGAACTATTTTTACTATGTTTAATACTTTATATTTAACTAGTTTGTAAGAACATTTATTCATAGACTAAACTGAAGATAAATAAATAAATAAATAAACATTTTAACTTGTATAATTAAGCCTGTTATCACAAATACTGATGAAATTAGAGGCTAGTGCTTTAATTATAAGACCTTGTTTTTCGGTCTTGTTGCATTAGTATGTCAATAAAATATATAAATAAATAAATAAATAAGTAAACATATAGTAAAATAGTAAACAGTTTTCGTGATACCTTTTTTTTGTACTTTTGTGTTATTCTTTCAGAAGAAAAACAACGTAACTTTTGAGAGAAAATTTAGTTTTCAGTTACGAATAGGATTCGTAGAATCGACGTGTATTAGGACATATTACGAATATTTTAATCGTATTCTAAAAAAACAAATGTATTATATTGTACGAATACGTTTGTTACATTTACGAATGATCATAATATCTTATAACGAAAAAACAAAAATATTCTGTCTAAGTTGGGGTTTGAACCTCGGCTCTTTTGCTTACGGGCCACGCACTTCACCAGTAGGCTACAGCTACTTTACAATGATACAGTTATTTATGTTATTTAGTTGTTCGACAAACCAGGCAAAACCAAAAAAAAAAAATGTCTGAGCTGGAGTTTGAACATCGACACTTTAGCTTACGGGCCACGCACTCTACCAGTAGGCTACAGCCACTTGACAATTATCAGTTCCTTATATTCTGTAGTTGTTCGACAAACAAGGCTGAACGATTTCAGCTTTCAATTTTTTAAACTCAACTAATAATTCGTACATTGTTCGAATAATTCGTACGGTCAACCTACGAATGAATTGTTTCTACTAATTTTAGTTTTCATTCGTGAAAAGAACGAAAGCATTAGTAAATACTATGAATGTAATGAAAGAAATTACGAAGTTATTCGTACGAGAAATTTACGAATATTATTACTTGTATGTACAAACTCATTCATACAATGCACTAAGATGAATTATTGTATTTTTGTTTACGAATATCATTAGTATATAAAACAAATATATTCGTAGATACTACATTAAGTATTAGAAAAATTTTACGAATGCATTCGTAAAGATATTACAATACAAATACTTTGTATATTGTACGAATATTTGTAGAATGTGCGAATATTTTGTTTACGAATGTCATTCGTAGAAATTTTACTAGTAAATTTTTTGAGTGTGGAGAGTTTCGAATTCATCTAGTTTGTTCAAGTTTTATATCATAATGATTGTACGCTAATAATCTGATGTATCTTATACTCAAATTTTTGCTTATTAATAAATCAATACATAAAGAAAATAAATTCAGAAGATAATGATTTTATAAAGTGCTTTTTTAATGGAAATAATGAAACCAAATTTGTACTATGCCTAAATTTCCAACTAAACACAAAGACTTAAAAAAGTTTAAACTTTTTTTGGAGCTGATTTTCTTAATTGCAAACTGTAAGTGTGAGTTACGATTTGGGTATATATTTCAAAATTACATGTCCCCACACTCTTTCCTTTTTGCTGTCCTAATATTACAAGAGCTGTCTTTTAAAAGCCCAAATGCTCTCCACGAATAAAATCCATTTAACAGTTTATTGATTTACCTAGATATATATTGAGTAAAGATAAAAATTCATAAACATTTTTTTTTCCTATTAAGCTGTCATAAATCGCTATAAAAAACCGCCAGCGTCATAGATAAAGAAAATTGTTTTTCTGGCAACGATTCTCCTTGAAGCAATTTTTTGATTATTTTTTTTTCTTTTTGTGCTCAAAAATAACAATTTTAGATTTTTTCCTTGCCATTATTTGGCAGTAAACGTTATTTAAATCACTTAAAATAGAACTAAAAAGTTTTTGTCGAGTCAGAAAACGAGCCTCTCTGTTAGAAGTTTGCATAATTTTTTTCTTTTTATTTTGCAAATAAAATAAAAACTCGCAACCAGTATCGGCATTTTTTTTTGTTAAATCACGATTTTCCAGGCTTTGCTTTATCAGCGCAAATTTTCTTTAAATTTTTTAACTTCTGGCTGTTTGTTTTTATTGTCGAACATAGCGACGTCGCACAGTGGTTGAAATCAGTGATTTAGCGGCATTTAATTTGAACAATTTTTTGCATTTTATTAATTTCCAACACTCCATTGAGTAAAATGACGTTTTTACTTTTGAAAAGCTTTCGTAAGCTTTCAAATGTAACACACATTGCAACAAGTGCAATAAAAGAATTTGGCATCTTTTTACTTAGTGCGTGCATTTTGTCAATATTTACGCAGTTGATGGAAGTTTTTGTAAATGAAAGTATTTTTTTTTAAAATATATGGAATGTATTTACTAGTGTCCGACCGAATATTCGGCTTCGGCTTTGGTATTCGGACGATTTTTTAACCTTCGGCTTCGGCCGAAAATAGCCGAATATTTTTGCTTTTTTGTAATGCAAAAAATTTGTATATATTTTTTTTTGCATTTTTCGATGTGTAAAATATCATTCTAAAAGGTTAAATAGAAATTCGTAATTGTCCAAAAGTTTTAAGCCTCCGAGCCGACCTGACGCAAGCAGGAAGCGCACTTTGTTTACAACTTTAATCCCGTTTTCTTTAAAACTGCGTTTTCGAGCTTGCGACTTTCATAACAGTCAATTTTTAACGAATCTTTATGTTGTTTATTCCAAAATACAAGTTATTATTAAGTGAATGGACGATAATATCATTGATAGATTTCATATTGGAATTTTTATCAACAAAAAAGTAACGAAAATTTTCAGTCAAAATGAAAAAAATTATTCCATAATCATATTCACATGATTCAATTACTATAGGTTGTCCATTCATTTGACGTTTACTCACAAGAACGAAGATATACATCCGTAAAATTGAAGAGGAGAGCAAAAGAGTAATTTTGTACTGCCATCAAAGTAATCTTACTTACTTACTTACTTAGTTGGCGCTACAACCGTATGTCGGTCTTGGCCTCATCTAAGAATTTGCGCCAGCCATTTCTGTCTTTCGCTTGCTGGCGCCAGTTGGAAATTCCAAGCTTCGTCAGGTTGTCCTCTACTTGGTCTTTCCAACGAAGATGCGGTCGTCCTCTTCTGCGTTGACCGCCGCTGGGTACCGAATCGAATGTTTTCTTCACTGGAGCATCGTCTTTCATGCGCTGAACATGACCAAGCCAGCGAAGCCGCTCGATTTTAATGCGCTTGACTATGTCGATGTCAGCGTACAGCTCATACAGTTCATTATTCCACCGTATTCGGTACTCGCCATTGACGCAGATTGGTCCGTAGATCTTACGAAGAATCTTTCTCTCGAATGCTCCTAAAGTCTTTTCATCTAAACTGCTCAGCGTCCAGGTTTGTGATGCGTAAAGTAGGACGGGCATGATGAGCGATTTATAGAGCGTGATTTTCGTTCGTCGAGAGAGGGCTCTGCTTCTTAATTGCCTACTGAGCCCAAAGTAACACCTGTTGGCAAGAGTTATTCTTCGTTTGATCTCAATGCTGATGTCGTTGGTTGAATTAATGCTGGATCCCAGACAGACGAAGTTCTTCACAACCTCGAAGGAGGTATTGTCAACGGTAACGTGGGTTCCAAGACGCTGGGACTGTTTGTTTGTTGACACTAAGTATTTCGTCTTATCTGCATTCACTGCCAGACCCATTCGACTTGACTCTCTTTCTAATCTGGAAAATGCTGCACTGACTTCGCGCGTATTATGGCCAATGATATCGATGTCATCAGCATACGCAAGCAGCATAACACTCTTGTAGAATATTGTGCCACTACGTCTCAGATCAGCAGCTCGGATGATCTTTTCCATCATTAGGTTGAAAAAGTCGCACGATAAGGAATCACCTTGTCTGAAACCTCGTTTGGTAATAAATGATGGGGAGAGGTCCTTCCCGATTTTAACTGCGCTGCTGGTGTTCCTCAGTGTCATCCTGCAAAGTCGCATTAGTTTTGCAGGAATACCAAATTCAGACATGGTGGAGTACAGGTGCTTCCTTATTGGGCTGTCGAAGGCGGCTTTGTAGTCGACAAAAAGATGGTGGGTGTCGACTTGTTTTTCTTGAGTCTTCTCCAAGATTTGTCGTAGCGTGAAAATCTGGTCGATGGTGGACTTTCCAGGACTGAAGCCACACTGATAAGGTCCGATCAGTTCGTTTACAATGGGCTTCAATCTTTCACATAAAACGCTCGACAGGACCTTATATGCGATATTAAGAAGGCTTATCCCACGGTAATTGGCACAGATAGTGGGATCGCCTTTCTTGTGGATTGGGCAGAGCACACTGAGATTCCAATCGTTCGGAATGTATTCTTCCGACCATATTCTGCATAGAAGCTCGTGAATGCATTTAAGTAGAGCTTCGCCTCCGTTCTTAAACAGCTCAGCAGGTAAGCCATCAGCTCCCGCGGCTTTGTTATTTTTAAGCCGAGCTATAGCTGTCAGAACTTCATCATAGTCGGGCAGCGGAACCTCGACGCTGTCATCCGCAATTGGGGTTTCCGGAATATCATCTCTATTGGCGGGATTGTTGTCAGCGTCGCCGTTTAGAAGCTTAGAGAAGTGTTCCCTCCATAACGTCAGTGTACTCTGGACATCTGTCACTAGATTCCCGTTTTCATCCTTGCAGGAAGAGGCCCCGGTTTTAAAACCATCGGCAAGGCGTCTTATTTTTTCGAAAAATTTTCGGGCCTCATTCCTGTCACCATACATCTCAATCTTCTCCTGCTCGCGCTTTTCTGCCTCTCTTTTTTTCCGCCTGAAAATATGTCTCTCTTCCCTCCTCTTTTCTTTGTATCGCTCCTTAGCAGCGCGCGTTACAACCGACTGCAGGGTGGCTTTGTAGGCGGCGTCTTTCTCTGCAGTGGCGTCGCGACACTCCTGGTCGTACCACTGGTTTCGGCGAGGGCGTTGGTAGCCAATCACCTCTTCAGCAGCCGCACGCATGGAGTTGGAAATGTGTGTCCACTGCGCGCATATATCATCGATTGGAGGAGTGCTTTGAAGCAGGAGTGAGAGTCGAGTGGCGAAAGCATCGGCTGTCTGTTTCGATTGCAGCTTGTCGACGTCTAGCTTTCTCTGTGTAGGGTTGCGTGTATTTTTAGCTGCGCACAGACGTGTACGGATCTTGGCTGCAACAAGATAGTGATCCGAGTCAATGTTTGCACCACGGATCGTGCGTACATCCAATACACTGGAAGAGTGCCTTCCGTCGATCAAAACGTGATCAATTTGATTTTTTGTTTTTTGATCAGGGGACATCCAGGTGGCTTTATGAATGTTGAGATGCTTGAATCTAGTACTACTTACGACCATGTTTCGTGCTGCGGCGAAGTCAATCAGCCTCATTCCGTTATCGGAGGTGTTGTCGTGGAGGCTGAACTTTCCGACTGTTGGACCAAAAATATTTTCCTTGCCCACCTTAGCGTTGAAGTCACCAAGCACGATTTTTACGTCGTGGCGGGGGCTGCGCTCGTAAGCATTTTCAAGGCGCTCATAGAAAATTTCCTTGATCTCATCGTCCTTGTCTTCTGTCGGAGCGTGCGCACATATTAGGCTTATATTGAAGAATCTAACCTTGATGCGGATTATGGCAAGTCGTTCGTTCACAGGTGTGAATCGCAGGACGTGGGGCCGTAGTCTCTTGCCAACTACAAATCCGCATCCAAACTCGTGCTTCTCCGCATGGCCGCTGTAGTAGATATCACAGGGTGCATGCCGAATGCAACCCTGTCCCTTCCATCGTATTTCTTGGATAGCAGTGATATCAGCTTTGTATCTTTCCAAGACATCAGTCAGTTGGATAGATGCACCTTCCCAATTAAGGGTTCGGACATTCCAGGTGCATATCCGTAAATCATTATCAGTTTTTCGTTTGCGGTAGTCGTCATCAGATTTGGGGATCATTTTTCTTCTATTCTTATATGTTTTCATTGAAATTGGTTTTTACGGGTGGGCTTCAAACCCGACGCACAACCTATTTTAAGCCTAGGGAGGCCCGCCGCTCAGATTAGCCGCCAAACTAACGGTTGTCAGTTTTGACGTTGCCCAGGAAACACCACGTGGAGGTTTGAGTCGACTTGAGGCGATTTCACAAAGATTATGCTGGCCTCGCCAGGTTGAGACAGTCAGACATGTTACATTGTTCCATCGCCCCCAGTTTCCCCATCAAAGTAATCAGTTGCAGGAATATCATACTTTTTTGCAGTACTAAATACCAAGGATACAGTTCACTGCTGCTTTTTCAACTACTTACTGTACTGCATGTTTGTTTTGATAGAAAATTTAAGTGAGTTTAAAAAAACTAATTTCAATATTTTGTTGTGAAAATGTTTTCCCACCGCTGACGGCTTATTGGATCCACTGGCACATTATATTTTCGAATTTCATCACCAAAATAAACTGTTTTGCCAAAACCGCACGTTGAAGGCATTATTATTTTAACAATTACAACTTAATAGTCGCGATTTATATTTTAATTGAAAAAAAACCGCCTCGCAACAAAATTTGAAAACAATTTTCAATAATAATTATCAAAGCAATAATTATTATAAACGCAATGCACACTATTTCTTTTTTTTCCTGCTAACAGCAAAATATAGAATAACTAACTACTTTTTAAAAAAAAAATACGCAACAAAACACTGAAACATAACTTTTTCCATAGAAGACCACAAAACCCTGGTTGTCAGTTATATTTGAGAGAGAATATAATTTTGTTGTCATATTTATGGGTGTTGTCAAACGTATGGACAACCTGTAATAATTGAATAATTTACTGCCTATTTATTTTGAAGTGAAAAGAGAGATATCATATGAAATCTCCCAACTTATTCTCTGAGTCTCTCTGAGAAACGTTGCCTTAGAAATTCCTCGCAACAAACTTTAAGTCAGAAATTTCATGCAACAAATAAATAGATGTTGCCAGCGAAATTTCACGCGTACGAACAGAGTACTAAGCTTTAAAGAGAAAATATTTTTATGTTTGTTTCAGATGAATTTTGCGACCTGTTTGAAGGTCGCACATTGGTTCCAAACATGAAAAAGGCGGCCAAAACCTCATTTTTAAAGATGTTTGAAAAACATATTTTACTTCAAATACCTATTAAAGATAGATAAATGAAAAAAACTGCGATGTCAATTTTTTTTTTAATTTTTTTTTTTCATTTTTAATACCTTGAAAGTTTGGCAAAAATTTTACAAAAAAAAATAGTAAAATTTTGACCCAAATTCAAACATTTTTTGTATTATCTGTACAAGTAATTTAAGTTATTTTATATTTTCATATATTGAATCGAAGCATATGCAATTAGAATAAACTTAAAACTTTGAAAAAATTTCATGCCTAATAGTTTAAAAAAATCATTGAAAATTTATATTTTTTGAAAAATTTGGATCAGTGAAAATAGAAAAAAAGGAAAGTGTTCGCCGCGTTACGCCCCTATAGAAAGGTATTGGTTACTTTGTGGGATATCTTATAATACTAATAGAAGAAAAACATTTTGCCCAAACGTGCCCCAATCGGATATTCGTGTTTAGAAGGCCGAAAACCATAAGAAAAGTATAGTGGCATGTGGATCTCAAAAATGGTGGCGCCTAGTGTTATCAAAGTTATTATCAAAGTTATCTGAGGAAGCTTTTCTTTAAACGTAAATTTTTTGTGTGCGATCGGTTGCGTTTTATCGCGTGTTGTGTTGAAAAAACGATCGTGTTAATAATATGTTTGCAAAAATTAAAAGAATGCATATGCATAACGAAATTTTAAACACCGATAACATGCAAAAAAAAAAAAAATAAAAAACAGAAAATCGTTAATTTTGTATAAATAAAGTGCATTTAAAAGTACCTAATAATTCTAAGTAATCTTTTTCCGTATGTCGTATTAAATACTAATGGTTGCAAATCAAAAAAAGTAAAATATGCAAAAACCACATGAATTTATTATATAAAAAATATACGCAATTAATATGCAAAAATAAGAATTTTTTGTAAAATATGAAAAACCATGGATTTATTGCAAAATATTTAAAAATATGCCTATAAATGAATTGGTTATGTTCTGCTTGGCTTAACAGAGTTATGTTATGTTCTGAACTTGGCACTGCTGGCTCTACTGTTGTAGAAAAAACGAATGCATTTGTGCAGAGGTTTAGTATTTACTAAAACATAAATGCTTGGGGCTTTTGTTTATATTCGTTTAATAGATATTTATTGCAGTAGGTTACATTTGTGATAAATTATTTGAAGTGAAGTTTAATTATTAAGTGTACTACAATTCTGTGGAGTGCAAATTATTTGATTCGATCGGATTCGGTGCAGTTCTTGTCTTGTTGGTAAATTTTGTTAATTGTTGTTTTGGGTCGTCCACAATGATCTGCCAGTTTTTGCCAGTTTATAGGTTAATGTCAGCTTTTCAATTTTTAAATTTGTCAGTTTTTTATTTAATTTTTTTTCTTCAATTTATGAGTATGGAAGCCCACGTATTTAATAATATTTATTTGTTTAATAATATTATTTATTTAATAATATCAGTATCAGTATGATAAGAACAAGTTCTTTTAATATACAAAGAGTTAGTATCACAGATGTTTCGAAATTTAAAAATTAACATAACTGTAAAACTAAATGGAATGTGATAACTGAAATTAACATACACAATTAAGTGAAAGCTAACATTAATAAAGAGAAAAATCTAATATATAAAATTCTCGTGTCGCAATGTTAGTTACCATACTCCTCCGAAACGGCTTGACCGATTCTTATGAAATTTTATATGCATATTCAATAGGTCTGAGAATCGGCTACTATCTATTTTTCATATCGCTAAGTGATAAGGGTTGTTCACCCCCAACATTTTTTTTGACATTTTTTTTTTATTTTTTTATTATGTGGCATAAGGAAAGTGAAAGTGGCATCTCCTAAACACCCCAGAGTTGTGCTATCGAAAAGCTTTGGAATTAAAGGTCGTACAGCGACCTCAACGTACACATGCAGTTTCACTGATTTCATTTTATGAGCATTTTTAAAGAGGTGTGGCACCTCACATTTAACTCAAATTAGCGATATCGAATAGCTTTTAAGTTATAGGTAGCACAGCGTATGAATTCAGTATTCAACCTTAATTATACATGCAGTTTCATTAATGACATTTTATAGGCGTAGGACAAGGGGGAATGGCACTTTCCATACAACCCAGATTTGTGCTATCGAATAGCTTTAGAGTTTTAGGTCGTATAGCCTCAGAATTCAGTATTCGACTACAATTTTCAGATGCAGTTTCACTGATAACATTTTTTTGGGCGTAGGACAAATATACGATATCAAATAGCTTTGAAGTTATAGATCGCACCACGTGGGAATTCAGTATCCGACCTCAATCTATGCTTGCAGTTTTGCTGAATACATTTTATGGGCGTTGGACAAGGAGCATAACACCTCCAATACAACATAAATTTACGATATCGAATAGCTTTGGAGTTATAGGTTGCACAGCGTCGGAATTCAGTATTCGACCTAGATTTACACATGCAGTTTTATTGATTTTATTTAATGAAAGTTGAAAAAGGGGGCGAGGCACCACCCATACAACCACAATTTTCGATATTGAATTGCTTTGGAATTATAGATCGCGTAGTTTTAGAATTCAGTATTCGACCTCAATGTACACATGCAGTTTCATTGATTACATTTGAAGGGCGTTGAAAAAGGGGACGTTAAACCTCCCATTCAACCCAAATTTGTGGTATCGAATAGCTTTGGAGTTATAGGTAGCACAGCGTCGGAATGTAGTATTCGGACTAAATTAACAAATCGAGGGCGATTTTTCAAAACGTGCTATTTGCACTTTTGTCGAAAATGAGTTTTTGATGGCAATGTGTTCGCTGATTTAGTTGTCATGTATTATATTTATTTTAAAGTGAAAAATTATTTCTACAATCATTTTATTGTAATAATATTGTAGAAGAATGATTAGTTCTTACTCTTTACATTAACTAAAGAAACAGTTTTTTTGCTCTCCTGAAAAATTGTGATTATGCAAATAGCACGTTTTGAAAAATCTCCCTCGAAATGCAGTTTCATTGGTAACATTTTATGGGCGTTGCACAAGGGGCATACAACCCAAATTTGTGCTATCAAGCTGCTTCGGATTTATAGGTCGTACATCATCGGAATTCAGTATTCGACCTCAATTTACACGTTCAAGGGAGGGTGGCAGCAACGCGCCGAGTTTCAGGTAGTTAATTATAAAAAGGAAAAGAGTGTAAAAATATTTTAGAAATTTAACAAAAAAAAAAAATTAACAAGAAAAAAAAAAAATAGATCATCAAATGTTAATAGGGAGCTAGAAATAGAAATCTAAGAGACAAAACAAAGTATAATTGAGAAATTTCTTAAGCAAAGTAGTAGAAAAGTAGAAGAAATGTAGTAGAATGTTAACAGTTCTTGAAGAACGTAATAAAGATTTGTTGAAAAGTGACATTATTTTAGTCGATTCGAGGCACGGAATAAAGATTTTAGAAATGTGAGGCAATATCATACCCGTTAAAAATTTTCGCAAAACCACTGCTGAAGACTTGTTGCAAGCGTTTCTTTTTCCCTCAGATTCATTAATATCATAAATATCAAAAAGGAAAATTTTCTACTCCCGGAAAAATATATCCCTAGATAGGGACGTTTTAAATTTGCTTCCAGAACTAAATTTGCAACAAAAGGCAGTCAATTCAGAAAGCTTCGATTATATTTTACCATTTTGTAATGATAAAGTGTGAGTGTATAAGCATATAGTGCGAATTGGAGAAAAAAATGTAGGACAGACAGCTTTTTTAATGCGTTGTTCCCGACGTTTCTCTCAATTCGTCACTCGTTAAGTAACGATCAAAGATTAAGTGTCAAATACAAGCTTGAGCTCTTTCCTCCGTAGCCAATAAGAAAAGACAGATAAGAAAGTAACTTTGCGGAGATGTAAAAAATTGGCACGATATATGTTTTCATCCTTTTCCTACAATATATATCTGTCTTGCCCACTCGCCACTTGTTTTCAATGTTAACAATGAAGTATCATACGGGCTTAACCAATATAATAGTAAATTCAACCCTTTAAAAAGCAATAATTTTTCTTCGGTAAAATATATGTTTCTGTATTATTATTTCTAACTTTATATGCTTAAGTAAAAAAAAAACTTCTGCTATTTTTTTTGTCTGACTTAGAAATCATATTCGTTCTTTTTGGCTGTTATGCGAAAATTCTATATTTGATATTGTGGTTTTGCAAAAACAAGTACGATTTGTTATAATTATGTTACAGGGCTGCGTAAAGGATTAAGCTTTTAAAATATAGCTAAAATACTGCAATATTTAATTGTTTAATCATAATGTAGTTTAACAACCTGATTGGGTGCAAATACTCACATACTTTGAATTAAATGCCGCTAGAAAGGCCATTTCGGCCACTGTGCATCATCATCATCATCGTTCGCTATTGATTCGTGGAATTTAAAACAAAATCGCGTTGACTCTCACACACACACATACGCGCAATTATTTTCCGACGGGCTCGCCAATTTTTTTTATTTTTGTATTCAAGACAATCGTACAAAAACTTGCATCATGGCTGGCAAAGAGCTTCCGCTTGCCCAGACAGCTTTCGGCGCTTGCAAGAATTCAGTGCAAATAACAGTAATTAGTATTTTTTGTGTGTGTGTGTATTGTGTGTTGTGAATCTGTCTAGTTTTTATTGTTCCTTCTTTTCATTTGCTGTTAGAAGTTGTTTTTGTGCTCCTTGACAACTTTGTGTACTTCTTGACTACAAATCTTTTGTTTTTTTTTTGACGCTACGTTTATCTGCTGCTTTGTTTACATCTTGTTATTGTTCTAGCTGCTATTCATGTTTTGCTCCTTTCCACTATATTCTTCTAAATACATCGCACATCATCGTCCTTGCTTCTAAGCACTCTTTTATTTTATTTTATGTTTTTCTTTTATTTTTAATTTTCCTTTTTTTCTTGAATTGAGCTGCTAGAAGTACTTTTTGGCACTTGTTCCGTATTCTTAGAGAAGTATTTTTGCTATTTTAGTTTTACTTCCATTCTTCGTTTTTCATTGTTCAAAAGTTTTTATGCCTTAGAGCTTTTTTATTTCTATATATTTGGCATGAAAGTTGAACTCTTTGAAATTTAAGCATTATTTTTGTTTTAGTTGCTTGGCTTGCGTTTATTTTTTGCTTAAACGGCTGTAGTTTCAGGAATATTTGCAAAGATTTAATCCTTGCGCTCAATAGATTGAAAATAAAATAGAAAATAATAAAAAAGGACAATAGCAGAAACGACTGATTCACTCCTTTGGAAAGTCAAATTACTTTTATCAGTAATTAAATCAGTTATTGCTGCTTTTCTTTCTTCTCTTTTGTATGGTAAAAGTCAATGAAATGCAATGGAGAAGTTTTTCGCATCATAAAATTGTCTGTATTATTTACTACATTTATACTCATATCGCATTCACCGAAATTTTTGGCGGTTAAAATATCGCCTCCGCCTTACAAAGGGTCAAATGAGCACGACCTATTTGTAGCATTTTTAGGCTGCTTGAAGGCAAATTAGTTGCATCACTGTTTGTGGCAAATTGTAAGGCTGACGTTTGAAGTTAATAGCAATAGGCCAAACGTCATTTGTTGCATAGTTTCAGGCAAAATTTTAAATGAAAATAATTGCAAATAAGTGCCATGTTTCTGTTGTAAGCGCAGTACGCTGCTTTAATTTTTAATGATATTGTATAAACAGTGCCTTTTATTCATTAGCCATTTATTAGAAGTATACAATTCAATTTAGGGGATGAGTTCAAATTCCTTCACTTAGAAAGGCGGCCTCGATAGTCTAGTGGTAGCGCGCTTGACTTTCACCCTAAGGTCCCAGGTTCGAGTCCCGCCCAGGCCTTGGTCCTACGCTGTAACCTTTCTTGCCTTATATCTAATCAAATCAGCCAACTTTATTCTACCATAGTCAATACAGTAAAACATACATAATTTTTTATATACGTTCGCTTTAACGCATAAGCATTAGTTGGTGCAGCTGCAGAAGCAGGAGCAGCGGCGGTGGTGATGCGATCCTTCTTGAGTGAACCCATGAATGCCAATTTGTCGGCAGGAGTTTGGAAACGACCATGACCCATCTTGGATGAGGTGTCGATGAACTTCAGTTTGATTTGTTCCGGGAGCGCTTGGGAGCGCGGAGCGCTTGGTGTGCTTCATTGGAGACTTACGCAGAGTGATGACGCGCTTCTTTGAACCAATACAACATCCCTTAAGCATGAAAAAATCATTGTTGACTTCACCGTTATGTGGGAAACCCAATAATCCATGGGGGTTATGCTCTTGTCGGTCAAATCGTACTCAGTAGAGGCATTGTTCGTGATAACCCTGCCATTCTTGGTATGGATATCAGCACCAATGCGGTAAATTTTCTTGTTGATTTCGGTACGATGATGATAACCATTCTGACCGGCACGTGCCACAGTAAAGGACACGCGACTTGGATGCCAGGCGCCAATACAAGAAACTTTACGAAGACCATTGTGCGTCTTGCGTGGCAATTTCTTGGTGTGCTAACGAGCGGTGACACCTTTGAATCCTTTACCCTTAGTAACACAATCGACCATTTCGTCTTGTCCAAATACATTGCTGACTTGCACTGGCTTTTCCAAATGCTCCCCAACCCACTTGATCTTATCTTCAATGGAATCACCATTCAATTGAATTTCCATAACATGAGCCTTCTTTTGGCGTTGCTTGATCAGACGAATCTGAGAGTGAGCAATAACTCGAATAACTTTGCAGTAACGGAGCATCTTGCGGAAGTCATTTTCAATGCTCCTTTTGCCCAAATCATGTTCCACTTTTTGCTGGCCTTGATGAAAGCCTTCTTCTTTGATTTATACCAGTTCTTGTAGAAGCGACGACGGCACTCCTCAGACAAATGCTGAGCCCAGACGTTCATTAAAGCACGTAGACCGAATGGAGTTGCAATATAGCCAACAGCACCAACAACAATCATTGGTGGAGTTTCTAACACGGTGACAGCTTCAACAACTTCCTTATTGTGGATCTTTGAGCCAGGACGGTCTGCTTCACGCACCATGTGTGTCATGCCAGCTTTGTAACCAACAAAGCAAGTCAAATGCATTGCGTCTTTATACTTCAGGCGATGAAGACAGAAAGGAACTTCAAAACACATCAATTTACACATACCACAGAATGAAGGAAGGGAGTCATCAAATTACTGCATTATATTTTATATCACGAACCAGCACACCAACGACAAGCAAGACACGAGAAGCAATAGAATTTCGTATAGAAGAAAGTATTGCTTTTCGTGTCTTGCTTGTCGTTGGTGTGCTGGTTCGTGATATAAAATATAATGCAGTAATTTGATGACTCCCTTCTTTCATTCTGTGGTATCACAAAGGACCAATTTTGGTCTAAGTGGGACGGTGTAAAGACTTGCCGCCACCTTATCCTAACCTTACCTAAGCTTAGAAAAATATTTCGATTTTTAAATAATACAAAAGAGGTGAAAATTTTTATAATAGAGTAAACAAGGCTCCAAAAAGTATGTTACATTCTTCACGAAATACTAAATGAAATTTTAAATCTTTGTTTTTGTCTTTATATACATGTATGAAATCAACAGGGGTAGCAATATTAGTGCTTAAAACAAATCCTTCTATTCAGAGTCCTTTCCTGTTAGTTCACCCAGAAATTTCAGGAGACTACACCTCAACTGTTTAAATATAGCTTAATTTCCGATAGAATTTTAGATGCAATACAACGATTTTTAGTTTTTGCTGAACTTATGCATAAAAATTCGGTTTGATATATTTTAATGAGAACATTTTTTTATTGTTTCATCCAGGACTTGCATATTGCTTTTTCATTGCTTTTGGAAATATAGAAAATTTTCTCAAATTGGCAAAAAAACGAATGTTTTAAATTTTTCTATGGCACATCGGAGAACAATTCGAGCACATCACAGCACATTTTTTCAATTTTTAAAAATATAACTTTATCAAAATAAAACCATCAGAAATATAATTTTCGATTCTTTCACATTAAAACAACAGCAAACTATGTGGCTATAATTAGACTTTAAATAAGAATTACATCATTGACTGCAGTTTGATAACACTTAAAACAATTAAACTTATCTCAGCAGATTAAAACGTGTGAAAAGACAAGCGTAATCGAACCAAGCCTTTGTTAAAGATACTAACAAATATAGGTAAGTTTAAAAATTTAATAACACATAACTGTAGATATTTTATTAAAATAAATTTGTGTTGTAAATAATTTACTGAATAAACAATTTCTCAACATAAATATTAAATGTATAATTAAATTTATTGAATTTTTTATCTCAAATGTTATTATTGACATTTTACAAAGCTAAAGAAATTCTGTGAAAAATTACACATACACAGAATTTTAATACATAAAATGAGTTTCATAAATGAAGACATGAAAGGATGAAAGCGATATGTTGCATTTCCGGCGTTCTATGCATAAAAACAATTTAAAAACTTAAAGCAACCATGTTTGTGGCTATTTTAGAAGTAAACTATTTCACAAAGTTTGATTTAGTATAGATATCAGTACAAATGTGATATTTTGAACTCAATTTTCTCGAAACTAGATTTTTGCTACATATCACCTTCATCCAATCATGTCTTCAAAAATACATTGATATCAAAATTGATCTGAAGCCGTAACTTTTGATTAAAAAAAAATAATATGATATTTTTTTTCAAAGAAATTATTTTTTGACCTTGACGATTTTGTTAAAAATATTTAAACAACATTATAAAAAATTTCAACAAATACTCATAGGGGGTGGAGGGGGGTCACCATTATATTTTATGAATAAAAAATTTTTGCACAAAACTGGTACAATATTTTATCAAACGAAAGCTCGTTAAAAATTCTTTTGAACTTTTTATTTTTACTTTTTTTTAAAAATGCTACGTAGCTAAATTTAAAAAAAATACATACTCGGAGGGAAAATAATATTCTTATATTAAGCAAATATTTTGCTTGATTCAAGAAAATCAAAAATTAAGTCTCATTTGTTTAAATCAAAAATCAAAGCATTGTAATATTGAGAAAATTTTTTTTTGATGAATTGTTTTCAGTTCTAAAAAAATCAATTTTTAAAATCGAGCAAATTATTCTCGTTTCCCGAAAATTGTTTACTGGGATCAAGCATATTCTGCTCTTAGTAAGAAAATTGCGTTTCTAATCTCAAGCAAAATATTCTAGTACTATTGAATATATTGAATGAAATTATTTTTTATTATTAACCGGAAGGAATTTTCTTTGAAATAAAAAAAGAAATTTGAGAAAATATCGAGAAGTTTTTTTTTATAGAATTATAAAAAAAAAGTTATTTGGCGGACCCTTTAGTTTACTTGAACCAAGCAAATTGTTCTCAGTTCATGGAAAATAGATTTCTCAAATTAACCAAATTATGCTAGTTTTCAGTAAATTTATTACTTGAATCAAGCAAATTAATCTCAATTCAAAGGTAACAAATTTCTCAAATTTAAGTAAACTATTCTGGTTTTCAGTAAAATATCTACTTGAATCAAGGAAATTGTTCTCAATTCAAGGCAAATAAATTTATCAAATCAAGCAAATTATTCTAGTTTTCAGCAAGTTGTTTACTTGCATCAAGCAAATTGTTCTCAAGTCAAGGAAAATATGATTCTAAAATCCAGCAAATTATTCTAGTTTCAACAAATTGCTTACTTGAATCAAGCATACTTTTCTCACTTCAAGTAAATATTAGACTCGAATGCAAAAAAAATATTCTAAAGTTTAAAGCAAATGTTTCTTGAATTGAGTATTTTTTTCTTAATATCATGTGTTTTTAATTTGCTCAATTCTAGCATATTAATGCTTGAGTGTAAGCTGATAGACTATTTGCTTGATTCAAACATAGAATGCTTGATTTTTTTCTTTCCGTGTACCTACAATTTTCTGAAATACACGTTAGTTGTACCAAAAACTTAGGAGAAACATTTTTACTCTACGACTAATTTTAAGGGTGCTTTTTCCAGAAAGGGTAAAAAGTCGTAATTTTCACAAATAAAATATGGCTTGCTAAATATTTCTCAACATTTAACTCTTTAATTGTAGAATTTGGTGTATGCAAACAGGAACCATATGCAACGCATTTCTTTATTGTGCCAGGCTACTCAAGAATGAACTGAAAAATAAGAGGAGCATCTAGATTTATGAGTTGACTATGTATGCATTTTTTCTCCGTGTGAAATCATAGATAAATTTATACTTCTGAAATGTAAAATATAAAACATTTTTGATATAAGGATATCAATAATTGATATTTTTCTATGTGATTTCCAGTTCCTTGGATATTATTCTTTTCGAGGCCTCTAAAATTTTAAGGACCTAAGGCAAATGCTTCAAAATTTGTTTAATATTCCGGGACTGGAGCCGATTTGAAAGTATACCCAGAAGTAAAAAGTTTTTTATTTGGTGTCTTCTATCTGAATATTGGTGAATCCTAGTGTTTGAACGTTACATTCGGATATATTTTTTCATAAACTTCGCAAATTTTATTAACAGTTTTTAATAAAGATATGTATGGTTAAATAGCTCTTCATGAGTTTAATTTATAATAATTACAACATCTGCGCCTTACCGCAGTTTACCTAAATTTTTTTATTTTTTCGGGCATTCGGACGTTACTAAAAAAAGAAGCTTTTGTGATACTTACACTATAATTTAGAATATTTCTGCGAAATAGTCAATCGCACCTGGAAAGTCTACAGGATCAAAAAACTTGCAAATTAAAGAAGTTTAAAAAAGTTTAAAAAAAGTAAAAGTAAAGTCATCTCAAATATTGTATTTTTAAAGTCACAGTTAACAATTTAATTTGTTCGAACGTCACACATTTTTTTATTATAGTTCAATTAGGTAATTAAGTAATTATGTATTTAGGTAATTATATAATTTATTTATTTAAAACAAATTAAATATATTTTTCTTTCCTTGCCTTAACCATTTTTTTATTATCTTTAGCCAATACCTTCCATTTTTACTAAAACAAAAAGCTTACGAAACATTTACAAAACATTTACTTAACAAGAAAAACTACATTTGTGAAACAGTGCAGGCGATTTGATCATCATGGTAAATGAATTTATGCATAAATTGCTTAAATTAATAAAATAATATGTTTCTCTTAGATAATATCATAAAATAATACGTTTTTAATAAGTGTTAATTATTTGGTCACGGTTGACTTTTCTGGGGATTTGCCCATATGTTGATTAAAAATTTTTTTGATTGCTTAATCATTTTATTTTAATATATAAGAAGTAAGCACGCTGCTTCGTGCCCAATATCTCTCAAACTGTTCAGCCTGAAAGTAAACACATCTTAGTACATAAAAGGCAAGCATGCTGCTCCGCACACAGTAGTTCTCAAATTGTAATTATTTTTTGACAGGAAAGTACTTTTACAGGACATACTGTTCTCAAAACTGTTGAGCCTGAAAGTATGCACACAAAATATATTTGATACTTATCAGTGACAATATTGGTCTTACTACATCTTTAACCGACTTTTATTGAAGAAATTTATTGAAATACTTTTTATTCGATTTGAGTGAATTGTACCAAAAAAATAATTGTATCAGCAACGAAACGACACCTGTGTTGCTACGTATATGATGGTTGCAAGTCCAGTTTGTAAAGTTGTGTATGAATATGATTGTTACCAAACTCGACTTTTTGCACTTTTACACTTGAACTAATTTTTCAACACTGCTTGAATACGTAAAGCGTTATTTAAAGTGGTACATTTGTATTTTTCAAAAATCAATTGAATAAAAAAATAAAGCTTTAAAAAGAGAAAAAGTGCTTTCGGCAAATGGCTCCAAAAAAGAAGTGTGCGGAGGACAGGCTTTTATACTAGTCAATACTAGTTAATACTTCCTCCTATGAAAAAAATCAAGAAAATACCCGTGTTTATGGACCTCTAGATGAGAACCTGCCCTTAAATGTTTGAATAAAAATGATCGAGAACTGAACCTACGAGCTTTATGCCGACTCCGAACGGCTTCTATTCTCAAGAAACTTTACACGGCAAGTTGTAATTTCTGAGGTTTGCCATTGTCTTCATAGAGATAGAGGCCTAACAGAAATATTAATTTAATTGAAAAAAACATTCTGTATGAGCTGGGGTTTGAAGAGCGGTTCTTTAGCTTACGGGTCACGGGTCCATTTTGAGAGACAAATTAAGTCCGGCGAATGATTTAAAATAAGTTCATTTCTGAGTGCCAAAAATGTGCTTTACTATCTGAAAAGTTTCATAAAGTTATTTATTTTTATTTCATCCTTTTATTTTCTGTAGTAGTTCTTGCAGAAATTAAATTAGTTTTTACTTCAAGATATTTTTCAAAATGAGCTTATTCAGTTGTGTCCATTTAGCATACTTATTTTGGTAGTATTTTTTTAACTTGTTTGGTAGTAAGTGACGAAACTTGAAATCTTTAATGCGTTGCTTGGTTGCACAATTCATCCGATTATACTTAAGATTATACAATTCCTGCAGTTATTCATTTCGTCCTTGGTACATTTTGATCTGTTTGTTAAAATCACCCGCTGACTTAATACGTCTAATTCGCCGGTTTTGTGAAATTCATGCGTATTTGTAGCGTATTACGTTAGCTAACTTCACCCTGCTAACTACTACAACTACACACACACGCCAACGCATGCTTTGAAGCATATATGTTGAAATTACGTTAGAGTTCTGTATCCGGCTCTGACACGCGGCATAAATAAAGTTCTTCACATACAACTGAAGAAAAGCTGCCAGCTTAAGCCAAATTTTAAGCAGTAAGTAAGGATAAAATCAGCAACTACACACAGACAAGTTAGTTTAAGAAAATTCCAAGCATCATACTCGAGTACGCATACATATATCACTCATGCTATCGCCTTTTGCCATCGCCACTCGCACATAGACTTCAGGTAATCCCTTAAAGTATAAAAAATAATACGCACACAATTTAAAAAATAACGATGAGTTGGTGGGTGGGTGGCTTGAAGGAAATACTCTGACTTGTAGGATATGCAAGAAAATACGTTGTTACACAATAAAGAAAACGGAACACTCGCACTTACACACACTCATACACACACGCACTGAAACACTCATGCAGAATGTGAGCTGCTTGGGCAAGGATGTAGTAGTAAGTGCGCCTCAAGTGGGTGTGACAATATTTGGTGTCAAGTATTTCAAAGGAATTAAGGTCCTTTTAAGCAACAGCGGCAGGAAATATCAAAAGATAGTGTGCAGTTACGCAGTGATAGAAAATTCGTTTAACTACTCGAGAAGGTGAAAACATTTCAAGGTGCCATGCATTTGAGCTGCACTACGCTCATATTTTTCGCTAACACACACACACACACACACACACACACTCATAGACAAACACTCGCTTTTGCTTAGAGACACTTTATACGAGTGAGATAGTGCTGTGTGTGTGTTTATTATTTAATGAAGACATTTGTTGATCCTGAATGAAATCTTTACCACTTTTGCACTCTACTTAAGGTTGGCATCATTTTCATCATCATTATTATCATCATCGCCATCGCCATCGTCATCGTCATCGTTTTTAACTTGAAGCTCCGAGTCATGCTCTGCTAAAGACGGTGACACCAAGCATGTAACCTTTGGTATCCTGCGTGTCAATTTTGTGAACCAGCTTCCAAGCTAATATAAGCGTCGAGATCGTGGATTGAATTTTTAAAGTCAAGTGTGGCCAACAAGAATTTTCACGTAAATCCAAGCACAAGTTGCTGAATCTTGATAATTGTGTTTGTGCTTGTGTGATCCGAAACAAGCTCTGAAATAATGAACGAGGACGCACTCAACGTTTGTAAAACAAATTGTAAGGCACAATACCCAGAATTTAGAAACACAACAAGTCTTGATGTCATCGACTGACTGACTATGACTGACAATCTGTCTGGATAGCATTACATTCAGATGCAATAAAGTCAGAGTAAAAAACAAATGAATGAAATCCAATCCAACACATGTGCCAAGTTATATCATGCTAGAAAATACAGAAAGAAATGTTTGGACAGCAATCGCTAGAAATACGGTTTTCGGACAAAAATGCAAGAATTTTTATCAAAAAATTAGAAAATGCATAATTTTCTAAAACATCAGATAATTTTTTTAGGCATTTTACATATAAAATCTGTTAAAAACAACATTTTTTTTAAATTGCATTTTTAGGCAACCACTACCACAAGTCGGAACTTCAAAACGATCTGGTGTGTAAATTTTTATCGTAATTGGGTTGTTTTGTCCCAAAATTAAAAAATTTCTTTTGAAGTCCGTTTTTTTTGTTTTTGCGATATTTTATTTTCACTCGAATTACATAAGGACGTTCCAGTAAATTGCAAATATTTTGCGAACTTCTAATGTCAGAAAAATAAGTGGTACCCCGAGAAAAAATAGAAACTTTTGTAGCTAAGGCCAAACAGCGGCCGTACAAGGCCGAATTTTTAATATTTTTTCTCGACCGTACGAGGGTCGTACAGGGGTCGTTTGCAGGACTTTTTGCTCAAACAGCGGCCGTACAGAGGCCATTTTTCAATAATTTCGGCTGTACAAAGGCTGTATGAAGGCTTTTCTCAATAATCTCGGCTGTACAACGACCGTACAGCGGCCATACAACTTAATTTAGGCCTTGTACGGCCGTTGTTTTACCCAACTGTCGGCCACTGGGCTTTTTGGATTATTTTAAGGCCATATTCGACCCTTGTTCGGCCATTGTTTCACCTAACTTTCGGCCTCTGGGCTTTTTGGATTATTTTTAGGCCATATTCGACCCTTGTGCGGCCGCTGTTCATCCACTCATATTTTTAATCGGGACATTAAATTAAAAGTATTCCAATTTCCCATAATCCGTGTATAGAAACTATCTCAAACGAATCATTACTCTTTGTGCAATTCTAAAAAATGTCCAAAAAATTATGTTTTATTTGTAAAAAGTGTTTTTTCAACATATTTCATAACTGCAGAGAAAGTTGTGGTTTTATTGAAATGCCTTATATGATCTCAATAGAGAAAATTTAAATACTATTTTAAATTGTAACTATTCCAGTATTAACCCATTAATGCTCACTACCAGAACCCGTTGAGTTTAGTTTTTCAACAAAAGTTTGTATTAATATTAGACGAAGTTTAAAAAAAATCTAAAGAATTTGGGTGAGGCGAAGCGCATGATTATAAACGCATAAAGGGTCTGTAAGTAGAGAAATAGAAAAAAAAAATCTAAAAAAATTAGAAAAAATGATAAATTGGAAAATTTTCATTTCGTAGCGTAGGCATTTCACTTTAACCTAATTTACTTTTTTAGTTATGTTTTCTTTTTTCTTAAGGTTTATAAAATAAAATAACTCACCTGAGTGGCTTGTTCACTTTTTTTTAAATACTGCACGAATTGGCACGAAAAAGTACACAAAAAGGCTTTTAATGTCAATTTTATAAATTTTTTTGGAAAAAGCATACTTTTGGCCTTCTTTTGCTGTTGGAAGCAAGAGCTATACAGTGGCTGAGGATTTATGAGGAATTTTTAAAAAATGCTTTTATCGCGTATGATATATCGTAACAATGGGTTACGATAATTGTTTACTTGTATCAAGCAAATTGTTCTCCATTCAAGAAAGCAGTCACTTTTTCGAAATTTTGCTTTTTGCAATATAGTAAAAATACATTTCCTTGAAAGGCAAAAAATGCACAAATTATTCTGTTTTGATTAACCAGAAGTGGTGCGTATAAGCTTATCAAAGTGGATGGATTGCAAAAACCACAAAAGGCTTTTGAAGACTTGAGATAGCGAAACAGTCTGTCCAGTTTGCTTGGAAAAAAACTTGTAGTTGTTGCAACATGTTGCTTCATGAATTTATCTGGTATTAAGCTCGAATTTTATTCTAAAAAGTTATATATTTTTTGAACTATATAAACATTATATCAAGGAAAAAATGTCTCAAATCTAAAAGCAAATTATTCTAGTTTTCAGTAACTTGTTTACTTGAATCTAGCAAATTTTTTTCAGTTCAAGAAAAACAAATTTCTTAAATAAAGCAAATTATTACCATTTTCAATAAATTGCCTACATCAATCAAGCAAATTTTTCTCACTTCAAGCAAATGTCAGACGTGCATTTAGAAAACATATTCTAGAGTTTTAAGCAAATGTTTCTTGAACTAAGCATATTTTGTTTTTAATATCATGTCTTGTAAATGTGCTTAGTTCTAGTAAAATAATGATTGAATTGAGAAATTTACGCTTGAGTGCAAACTGATATCATATTTGCTTGATTCAAGCATGGAAGGCTTGATTTGTTCTCTCCGTGTGGTGCTAAAAAATCAGAATGCGGCTAGTCATAATTTTTTGGCCCTAATTAAGCTATTGTATAAATAAAATTTCATAGCCCTATGTCCTTCTTAATTGGTCTTCAGTGACAAATCTAAAAATTGCTAAAGGAGGGGTCGGCTAATCTGCATCGGCTTATTCTGAAAAAACACCGTCATTTTGTCAATTTTTGCCGAAACAAAATTCTTTTAGTTTAATCTATAGCGGCTTTGATGCTGATTAAAACCCCGTTTTTATTTTTTTTTCAGACGTTATAGTGAGCCAAAATCACGCCCGCTGTGATTTTTTGATGCTATTTTTAAAAACCTGCAGCAGCCAAAAATCCAAAATTTTGTTTGTATACTTTTTTATGTAAAAATAAATATGCAAAGTTTTAATAAGATATATTGTTCCTTTCTTAAAAAAATTTGCATTTTAAAAATTTCATTTTTGAAAAATCCAGGTGTGCACTGCCCCCTTAAACTTTTTAGAAATAGCTTGAATAACTTGAAGTTTTAAAAAATTTTACTATAACAATTTGGCATTTTCTTTGCTTCCCATTTACTGAGCAAAGATCGCTCTACTTAATGCAATTTATCGATTTAAATCAGGGGTTTCCAATCTAAAGTTATAGAGCCAAAGACTTAGAAGTTGCGTATAAGCTGTTTCGGTCCTCAAGGGGTTAATTTAATGCTTTTTTCAACTAAAAAGTTTAAGAGATATACCCAATTTATTCGATTTGAAATTTTTAATTCAACGTCAGACAATATCTCGAAAAGTACGTAAAAAACTTTGACACGTTTTAAAATGTGTTAGAGAAGAGCATCTGTTCTTGTGTCCACCTTTTGTTGCTTGTGATACAAACAATGCACATATTTATGATGCTCAGTTCTAAAAAATATAATGTTTAAGAGTGGGGTTGAAATCAAATCATGATTATCAAAATATCTGCTTAAATTAATACATATTTATTTCGAGACAGACTCAATAATGTCAATTTCAATTGTTGTGTGTGACTAAGTGTGTGTATAAGAGAAATAAATTTTATAAATGCATGACAAACAATTTATATTCAATAAATTGTAATCGAATTCAAACCACTTAGCTGCTTGATTGAATTCCATGAAACAAAAAAAAAAGCCAAGAAAGAATTATTTTCCTATGCTACAAAAATGCTGCATCATGAATTACTTTATCCTTACATTCATGTCACATGCACAATTGTACAGACATAAAACATCAACATACTTACGCACCAAGCACACGTAAGACACATACCAAGATGCGTATCACTGAAACGATGGCTTAAACAAAATGAAACTTTTTCAAGAAAATAATCAATTTCGATTGACTTATTGATAGACGCGACGATTGGTTAGACGACTGGACGACCGAATTAAAATATGGTCCCAAAGAGTCGATCACTAAATTGGTCAGCAAACAGAAGAATACAAACATACTTCTGTGTAAAAGATATAGCGTAGTAAATAAAGAAAAAAAGCTCTATTCGAATTTGATTGCGGCACATTAAACACAAACTATCGGAGCACAAAAGTTCCTTAATTTACCTAGCATGAAAGAAAAGAGTTAAGTGATTCCCCAAAGAAGCAATGCTTGCATGATTCAATGATAATTTTTGAGGTATAGCCGAAGATCCTTTATTTTTTGTCTGAGAATTTCTCTAAAAATTGTAAATGCTTAAAAAATACATTCCTCTGGGTTATTAAAAAAAAATTCCGTGTCTGTCATTTTCATTTTTAAGTGGTTTTAAAGGAAAAATTACACTGTTCGACTATTTGCCACCTTTTTAAAATTACATACTTTAATCAACGGATTTTAGTAGTAGTAAAAAAAAAAAATTATGCATGTATCGGCGTTTAAAAAGATTACGTCTGAGTAATTTTTAGCATAGGTTCAAAATTCAATGAATTCAAAATTTAGCCATGCAGATACTAATATAAAAGGTTAGAAAATTACTTCATATAAGAGATGGCCAAAATTTAAACTAATACAAATAACGAATAAGAATAAAAACAATATTTGTTACTTGTAAATAATAAATAATTTCAATTATTTGAAAGTTTTTATTCAAATAATAAATAATTGTTTTTATCTTTATTCGAGAGGCGAAGAAAGAACGAATAATTGTTACAAAAATTCACGTCGAATGATAAAAAATAAAACGAAATAAACGATTTGGCAATGAAACGAAAAACAACAGAAAAGAAAGTACATAATGATAAGTGGCTCAACTTATGAATTAAAAATCCACCAATAATGAGCAGTCACAAAAAATTGTCTAAAAAAAAACCCAAATCTGATAACTACGAAAAAGAAATTATAATTATCTATAGTTATTTTAATATATTTATTAATTAACCTAACATCAAAATGAAATTTATAGTATTGTACAACTTTAAAATTTGACTTTAGAACCACTTTTTTCTCGGATGTATAGTCAGAGAGTCTGAAAGACTTCGACAGATTTGTTTGTCACGGTCGCATAGAAAAAAAGTCGCTCAACCGAGGCTGAAGAAGACCAAATATCGATCGCAGTGCAAATATATATAACTTCTTGTAACGTTGCTCTAATCTCTTGAATTTGCTCAGTTTGAAAATCAGTTATTTTACGATTTAGTGTTATTCGGCTCATTATTTCGATACCGAAAAATGAGTTTTTTACCGCACTCAGAGGAGTTATGGAGTAAATAAATTACTGCACTAGATTCATGTCAAACCCATTTTGAGATATTTCGTGAAAAGCTCTGATGGATGAAACTTTTCCAATTCACATTTAATTTTTTTTTCTGTTTAGCATATCTTTGGTACTCTTCTATGGCGGATTAGACGCCATACCTTCTTTTTAAATGGCTTAAATAGTTAGTCGGCGAACCTAATCATTATTAATAATACATCCAGTATTTCGGTATCAAATCGTCGTTTGAGAAAATAAATGTCGTATGTGAAGATTTTTACTTTTGAGATTATTGAGAAAAAGGTGATATAATACAAAATCTAGCGGAGCAATATTCTTCAGAATTTCAGGCCTATTTGCATATACATATCACAATAGATTAGAATATTTTTGTGGACTTACCGCTATTTTTTTAAAATTTATGGCACATTTTTCTCAATTATCTCAAAAGTGAAAATTTTCACATACGACATTTATTTTCTCAAGCGACGAAATGTATCATTGGAAATTGTATTTGTTGAATTTAGAAGCTCTTCGTTTATCACTGACATTTTTTCACAGTTTTTCTGTTCAAGAAAAAATTCAAACTGCCTACAAATTCGGATTTTCTAAATAAAAACAACTTGTTCAGTAAAGTTTTTCAGAACAACTTTACTATTTATCTAAATTACGAATAATAGATAAAAAATAATTGTTTTATTTGTGAATAACGGATAAAAATTTATTCATGAATAAATTATTCGCTCGAATAATGTATTTACTCGAATAATTATCTAGTTAAAAATTTATTCGAATAATGCCCATCTCTGCTTCATATACGTATGTACATGCAATCGTCTCACTTGTTGTGTTATCGGAACAGTGAAATTTTTTTGAAAAATATTTAGGATAGTTGAAATATTTGATCGCCCTCTTTTATGTGTCGTGTTAGAGTGAAAAAAAAAATTTAAAAATGTTTAATATGTACTCTTAAACTTGGTCGCACAGGGTTAAAATATTCTATGAAAATGCTTCCTGAAAGATTTCACTATACGTCGGTTTGAACAAAATTTGTCAAAAAAAAAAAAAAAAAAAATGGAGAAGAATAGTCAATTTTAAACTACTTCGTGTAAGAAGTTCATCATCTTTAGAAATGTTCACTATGCAGCATCGAAAAAAATTTTTATTGCATAGTTGTAGCGAATTCCTAAATTAAGTGTAGGTACCTTATTTGTCCATAGATAGTGAATTATTATATTATAGATATTTTTCCATATGATGTTTAATCGAGAGAGGCAAATAAGGAATTTTTAATGGATCCGTGTTTTTCTTTGAGAAAATCCAAAAATCAGTTGTTCAAAAATTTTGTATAAAAAACAAAATTAATAATTAGGCGCACTATTTTTTGTTGGTCTTACTTCATTACTCTAACCATAGATCGCATCATTTTCACATTTAACCCTAAAGAGGTAATCATTTTTTACACACGTTTTAGGTAATCTACGTCGAATTGACGTAGTCCAGTTTTAAATCTTTTTTCGAAAAGAATATAAAACAGATCCTTTTCAATCTTCAAATAAGACAGTTTAAGAGCTTTATAAAAATAAAAACACAGAAATTTAAACATTAATTTGTTAAACATTAATTTGTAATGTTTATTTAATTTTTCTTAAATATTTAAAGCAACTTATTTTAAACCTAATATACATTTAACTAGACACAAAGTATAATTTTATTTAAAATAGAAAGATATTTGCTTATTATAACAAAAAAAAACAAAATTTTATAAAATATATTAATTTTAGCAAGAAATGCAAAGTTCAACTTTTTGTTCTCGACATATATTGGAATCGCGTGTCTTGCAGGTAGTATTTGTCATTCGTCGTTTTGTATAAGAACAATATCATGGTATTAGTCATCATAATAATAAATAATAATAATAATAACTATGGGTTAGGGCTGATTGCGCTCTCTTTCTTGGTGACCAGAACTGTCAAAATCAGCCATTTTGCTGAGAATAGGTAAACAAATAAAACTTTGACTAGCTGAATTGAACATTGTGTTTTTAGCAACAACAAAGTTTAAAAAATTATATTTTAAGTGATTTAACTATTTTTTGTTAAAACTTTGACTGCTTTATTTTGTTTACATTTTGCTTTCTCATCGTTTTTTCATCGGTTGTATAAGCTGTGAACTTCGTTTTGACAGTTTTGGTCACCGGCTCTCCGCCCTAACAATAACTTGTATAGTTGGACCATACACAATATCTACAATATTTTTGGTTTATGTGTTTTTTGAAATTTTTGACTTTTGTTAGGTTTTTGACACTTGTAGTGTCATTATCATTAATAACTTCTCGGATCTTCTCTTTTGTGGTCGCTTGGAGAGTTCAGCAGGCTCTTTCTCACTCAGCTTTTAAAAATCATTGTTGTCGCACTCTGGTAAAATTGTTTCAATTAAAGCATCCGATAATCTGCTCAGTGAGACATTTTGCGGCTATGAAACGCAATGTAAAGTAATAAGATATAGCAAAACACCTTAAGCACCAAAACATAAAAATTCACTTAAACGGTTATCTACGACGCAGCAACGTAGTGTGTTTTTAGTTTTTTTATAAAAAAATAGTTGCTCTGAGCGAAGCAAAGCAAAACGTTGCAAGAGCACATAAACGACTTAAACTGTGTGAAAGGAGAAAGCAGTACGAAGAAACATAAATGAGAAAATTAAAAATATGAACGTAGTCTACGTCGAATCGACGTAGATTACCTCTCTAGGTTTTAATGAAAGCTACTCTAATAAAGCTTTAAATCCTAAATAATAGCTATTTTTCAACTTTTATTTTTCTGCTGAGAAAATAAAACTTATTTTTGAAATTTTTTTTTCTCTCACATATAATATATAAGTTATCTCTTAAGTTATATTTTTTTCTCACAAATTAAAAGTTGTTCTCGAGTTTTACTTTTTCCCAGTTATTTTTTAGTTTTATTTGTTCCTCACAAAATAAAACTTATTTTTAGGTTTAAACTTAAAAAATAACTGTTATTTGTGAGGGAAAAAATACAACTCAGAAATAAGTTTTATTTTTTGAGGAAAAAAATTAAACTTAAAAGATAACTGTTATTTGAGAGGGAAGAAATAAAACTAAAGTAATTGTGAGTATTTTGTGAGGAAAAAATAAAACAAAAAAAAAAACTGTTATTTGTGAGAGAAAAAGTAAAACTTGAATATAAGTTTTATTTTGTGGGGAAAAAATAAAACTTAGAAGATAACTATTATTTGTGAGGGAAAAAATAAAACTCAAAAATTAGTTTCATTAGTTCAATTAAAATTTATAGCTCGAAAATAGCTCAAAGTTTTTTTTGTGATTTAAAACATGAAACTTTAACTTTACCTGTGAAGAAAAAAATAAAACTCAAAAAATAAGTTTTATTTAGAGAGAAAAAATATAAAACTTAAAAAATAACTGTTATTTGTGAGAAAAAAAACCACTCAAAAATAAGTTTAATTTTTTGAGGAAAAAAATTAAACTTAAAAAAATAACTGTTATTTGTGAGGGAAAAAATAAAACTCAAGTATAAGTTTTATTTTGTGAGGAAAAAATAAAACACAAAAAAGAACGGCTATTTATGAGGGAAAAAGTAAAACTTGAATATAAGTTTCACTTTGAGAAGAAAAAATAAAACTATTATTTGTGAGGGAAAAAATAAAACTCAAAAATTAGTTTAATTAGTTTAATTAAAATTTATAGCTCGAAAATAGGTCAAAGTTTTTTTTGTGATTTAAAACATGAAACTTTAACTTTACCTGTGAAGGAAAAATAAAACTCAATAAATAAGTTTTATTTTGAGAGCAAAAATATAAAACTTAAAAAATAACTGTTATTTGTGAGAAAAAAACCACTCAAAAATAAATTTTATTTTTTGAGGAAAAAAATTAAACTTAAAAAAATAACTGTTATTTGTGAGGGAAAAAATAAAACTCAAGTATAAGTTTTATTTTGTGAGGAAAAAATAAAACACAAAAAAGAACGGCTATTTATGAGGGAAAAAGTAAAAATTGAATATAAGTTTCACTTTGAGAAGAAAAAATAAAACTATTATTTGTGAGGGAAAAAATAAAACTCAAAAATTAGTTTAATTAAAATTTATAGCTCGAAATGAGGTCAAAGTTTTTTTTGTGATTTAAAACATGAAATTTTAACTTTACCTGTGAAGGAAAAATAAAACTCAATAAATAAGTGTAATTTTGAGAGCAAAAATATAAAACTTAAAAAATAACTGTTATTTGTGAGGGAAAAAATACAACTCAAAAATAAGTTTTATTTTTTGAGGAAAAAACTTAAATTTAAAAAATAACTGTTATTTGTGAGGAAAAAAATAAAACTCAAGTATAAGTTTTATTTTGTGAGGAAAAAAAAAACAAAAATAATAACTGTTATTTGTGAGTGTAAAAGTAAAACTTGATTTTTTCCTCAAACAATAAAACTTGCAAGATAACTAATATGTTTGAGGGAAAAAAGTAAACTCAAAAATTATCTCTTCATATTTTTGAATAGTGAAGATAGAAACAAATATTTTAGTGTATTAACTTCTTTTGTGCAGTGATTCTTACATAATGATTTATTTCTTTAGAATTTTAAAAATAACTGCTATTTTTGGTCGCTGTTTTCTGTGTATTTCACGAAAATTTAAGTGAAATATAACAAATAATATGTATCAACAGTAATCGTTTATGTTATATTCGTTTTTTTTAATTTGAAGTTGGCATTATTTGAACAATTGCTGATTTTTCTTACGTCATCGTTTGCGCTTCGATGTTATTGAAGGATTGGGCTGACTTTTGACCCTTTCCCGTGCTAGTGCGTGGTTGTGCTCGTAAAAATGACTTGATGGTTTAAGGAATGTTTGACAAATTTTGAAATGAAATGCAAAAACAAAACGCACCGAATTGCCCGAAATGCTTCATTTTACCCCTGACCACATTTCAGCATTTCGACTCAAAAATAAGAAAACCATATGCATCAACTCGAACAAGCGAATATCACGCGTCTAACTAATGTCCTTAAACACTTACCATTAATTAGCAAAACAAAGCAAAAACAATGTTTTTCAATAAATTCCCTGAGTGGGATGAAATGAATGCCAAAAATGAACAAACACGTTTGTTGAGCTCTAGTGTACACAAACAACTGAATGTTTTGAGGTTACTCAACACAATATGGCGCAACGTTTAGGCGCTATTGTGACACTACTCACTTTTCCAAAGAGTTGCCGTTTCTATATCTATATCAATACTATTAATTAAAATTGAAGTAAACGTTTTTTGTTCCATGTAAACTCCAAAAGTACTGTGTTGATTTTTATGAAACAAGTTTTAAAATATCATATTTGTGCAACAGCATTATTTAGGAGTAATTTCCTTTAGAAATTTCAATAACTTGTATATTGAATCAAGCATTGCTTAATCGGTTTCTTTTCCAACGTGTATATTGCGCGAGTTTCAATAAACTCCATGTTGCTATTTTTTCCATGTTTGCTACTCTCTTTTTGCTCAGCAAGCATACCGTGTCAAAAAAAAAAAACAAACAGATAAGCCTTGAGCAATTTGAAAACTGAATTTTTTTAAAAATTATGAAAAATACAAGGCCACTAGAGAGATAAAATATTTTTTAATAATACTTCTTAACAATATCACTTTAGAATTAAACATAACAACTATGTTAAGGGCAAATTTTTAGAAGTTTTCTTACTTCTTATGGTAGAAATGAGCTAAATTTAGAGTAATCTTGAAACGTATATTAAAAATTACTCAGAAGTAAACTTACACTTAAAATTTAAATTTTATATCATCTCTATGGCACTCTGTGTTATAAGTGTATATTATTACTATTTTCATAAAAATTTTAGCAAAACCCTAATTAAGCATTTATTTTCGCACTGGGTACCACTTATTTTCTTCCACTTTAACTCTTTCTTCGCTGCTAGGTTCAGTTAACCGTTCACTTAACACGAATTGCTGGCTGCCACTGAAAGGTTATTTTATATCCTTGCGCTGTATATAGCTAACGGTTTGTGTGTTTTTAATTGTCAGAGTGTGAATAAAATTTCGTAAACAGCAAAATAAAGGACAAAGGACAAGCAGGATGAGACTGCGAGGACACATTTAATAAAAGGTTCAGAGCCCAACGCTTAAATAATATAGCTTCGTATGGAACAATTTATTCTAAGGATTTCAGTTTAATTTAAATGCCTATTTCAACTTAATGACATCAACAATTTAAAGTAATCTAGTTTTAGGTTGGGAAAAATAAGGTTTCTGAACTGCCCAACATTGAAAGCAAGCTCGAATCGTTTCTAGTAGAAACCGCAATGATTGATGGTGAAGGGAGAGCCGGCTTGATAAGCAATCAAACGCAGTCCAACAATCAAACTAAATTACCAGACTTCGATCAACGGATTCTGTTAGAGGTGGTAAAAAACATTACAAGTGTGTGTGTAAAAAGTTTACGTCTTAGCTGTTTTTATTAAAGGTTTTAAGTTAAAACTTAATTTAGCAATTTGCTTGAATATAGAGTAAGAAAAGTTTTTAATTTGTGACTTTGGCATAGTTCTGGTCAATCTATGTAAAAGAAATTTTTGTAAGCCTTATTGTGCTCTTTCTATGGTATATTTGAGTCCTTTTAAAAATTATTTTAAAAAGTACCCTCAAAAGTTGTCGCAGAGAGTTTTTTTACTTTAAATTTTACTTAAAAGGTTTTTAAAATCCTTCATTTTAACTCTATTCATCTAGAGAAATAGTTTTGTCATAAATTACTTGAATCAAGCAATTTTCACTTTTAATAAAAAAAAATCCTTGTTATTAGCATTCAGGGTATTATTGTACATTAGGGCGTAACGAATTACAATTTTTTCGAATTTCACATTCTAAGAGGTCTCAAAAGTTACCCAGCCTATGTAACTTTTGAGACCTCTTAGAACTCTTAGACCTCAAGATCTTAAAAAAAATTTTTAGAACAATTAAAGATGTCTTCCCTTCTCGCAAGAACAAAGTTGTTTTTTGAGAAAAACAGAAAAAAATCACGATCTCAAAATGCTTTAATTGTTGTAAGAAAAAAAACTACATATGTCTTAAAGCAAAAGTAAATGCAGACTTTAACTAACAATATTTTGGCAAAAATGATGCCACTCTTGGTTTTTAACCACAGTGCCTGTGCGAAGGATATTCAAATCGAAAGGTATACTCGAGATAGCACAGAATATTTCATTGTTATATGATTGTCTAGATTTTGGTGATATTGATTAAAGTGCTAACGTTTTCCTTAAATTTGGCAAATAAAAAATTTGCATATTTTTGCATATGTATTTTCTTGTTTTGGAGAAATGTATACTTGAATACCATTTTTTAACTTTTAAAAAAAAATGAGTATAAGGTTTTATATCTCGGGCACCAGTAGTGGTACCGAAGATAATTTTTTCAATTCGGATTCTGCAAATAGTTTTGAACGAAACCCTGTCTAAAAATATCGTTTTTAAGACAGCAAGAAAGGCCACGCCTTTTTTCTATTTTGATGTTTAAAAAAAGTTACTTTAAGCATGAAATATAACAATTTTGTTCATATCTCCTTTGGGGTTATTATTTCATTAAAACATTTTTTAACAAATATTGTTAAGTCCATTGAGATCCATCGAATGGCAAGTTCAGAAACTCAAAATTTTAGTAAAACATTTTTGTGAATGCTGACTTGAGGTGTTTTAACGAAATAATAAAATTCCTTAGGAAGGAAAATTTAAAAAAAAATAGAAATAGAAATAAAAATCGTGGTCTTAACCTGGTGTTGTCAATTGATACTCTTGGACAGGGTGTTGTTCAGAAATATTTGAAGAATCTAAATTAAGGAAATTCTCTTCGGTACCACTTCTGGTGCCCGAGATATAAAGCATTATATTAATTTTTTTGAAGAAGTTAAAAAATTGCATTTAAGCATACATTTCTCAAAAACAAGAAAATGCATATGCAAAAAATATGCAAATTAATAATTCGCCGAATTTAAGGAAAACGCCAACACTTTTATCAAAATCGCCAAAATTTAGACAACTAGATAGCAATTACAAGTTCAGTGCTACCTCGAGTGTACATTAAGATTCGAATATCCTTTATACAGGACCTTGTGGGTAAAAATCGAGAGTAGCATTGTGTTTGTCAGGATATTGTTAATAAAGCCTTTATTATATTTTTTTTTAAAAGATCAAAAAACCAAGGCATGTGTCCTATACTAGCAAGGTTTGGTCTTTGACCTGAAAGGAAAGGGATGGATTTATTGAGAGGAATTGATTGGAACTATATGTGAATTATGGCTTAGGCGAAACAACCGTGAAAGACAATTTGAATTGCTTAAACCGAGGCTAGTGTTATGCCTTAACCTCGGCAAGCATTTCCAGTCCTTAGTTGTTTCTGTCCTTTAATTCCACATTTTCCACAATTTAGTTGTTGATTTTTCGTTTTTCATAATTTTTAAATGTAGAATAGAACAAAGAAAGTGAAAAGAACCATGCCCGAACCCGGATTCGAACCAGAGACCTCTGGGTTGATAGTCTAGCGCACTCTCCACTAGACTACATTTACTTTTACTTTAAGACATATGCAGTTTTTCTTACAAAAATCAAAGCATTTTGAGGTCGTGATTTTTTACTGTTTTTCTTAAAAAACAACAAAATTCTTGCGGGAGAGGAAGACATCCTTGGTTTTTTATAATATTTTTTTGTGAGATCTTGACCACCCTATGCAAATTTTGAGACCTCTTAGATTACGATCTACATTCTTCGATATGCCCTATTGTACATTAAACATATGCACTAAAATAACTAAGTTGTTATCGTACTATTCACAAATAAATTAATTACATTCGTTTTTTTTATTCATTATTATTACCGAATAAATTGTTTGAGTCAAATAGCTGGATTTTAATGTGAGCTTAAACAATTGAGACTTTATATTTCAGATCATTATATATATTTTATTACACGATATAGTGTGTATCTATTTTTAAGCATGAGAATATAATGGCCTAAATGAATGCGATATCAAAGGTATTGTTTTGAAAATAATTTTGCATTAAGAAAATTTAAAAATTTCATCAAAGAAATATTTATAATATAAAAAAAAAAATAAGTTCAAAAAACCAAAGCCAGACTATTAAAAATCATGTCCTAAAAAGTATGCAACAAAAAAATATTCTCATCTGTAGCTGGGTTCTGTAAATTTTCTCACCGCAGCACACGGTTGCCACCTTCGTGCAATTGTACTAAAATTGGTACATATATTTTAACTTGGTACCTTGGTACATTATTTTCTAAGTTGGTACATTTTGTACAAGATTTACAATTTCACAACCTGTTACAAAAAGCAAAATTTGGCAGCACTGGAGAAATGTTCAGTCAGTTTAGTGGAACTTGCATTGCATTAAGCTCTGAAAGTTGAAAGTCGACATGCGTTTTTTGTCATATATATTAAAAATCACATTTTTTGAGCCATTTTTTGAAACTTGAGGATTTTTTTTGTGATAGTTGCTACTAAAGCAGAAAAATATCTCCAATCAGAATATTTTTCTAATAACCAAAGATATTCTAAAACAAATTAAAGACAAGATGGCTTTAGGTAGAGCAGATCTGAATAGTTTGAATATAACATATTCACAAGTTATGTCAGAAAATAAAATTTCTTCATTGCCATAATGCAATAATTAATATTAAAATTTCAACTCATAGAATGTGACCCTGATGTTACTTTGACTCAGAGCAATCTATTTCAGGGTTCAAATAATAGTTTTTAAAATTGTAATGACGTTGGGAAAAATTTGGGTATTTTTGGAAAAATTCATGGTCGTGAAGAATGGTTTGGGAGAAAATTTTTTTTATGATTTTATCAATTTTGTAAATAGTCTGATGTGCCTTCCACATAGTTCAGCAGCTGCTCAACCAATATTTTTTATTTTAGCCTAATTAAAACTAAGCTTAAAAATAAATTAGAGTATAAAACACTTAACAACATAAAGCTCTCTAAAAAATTGCGTGTCGAATGCAATAAATCTCATTATATTTGGCCAGCAAAAGAAATATTTTAATGTATTTATTATTTTATTAATAGCGTATAACATAATTTAATATTTTTGGTATGTACACATATATAAATCTGTGAATTATTATAATAAATGTTATCAAATTATTATATTAAAAAAATATTGGTACATTTTTTTCCTATTTGGTACATTTTTATGGAGAATTTGGTACAAAAAAAATAGGCAAGTGGCAACTATGCCGCAGCAGTTCTCACCAGATTTCCTCACTTTGACGTCATTCTGACGTCATTCTCACTTGCAATGTCTCTGTAATAAAATGAGAAAAAACGGTGACTTGTTTCGCTTATTTTAATTCTGCTTTTGAAGGAACTCGATAGACGAAGTGTTTCTGTAAACTAAAAGATACGACTCGAATCGATTGAAGTTCTCACTATGTTCTAACTTGGTGAGAAACAGTTTTGCTTGTTTGTGCAACAAACATATTCAATGAAGTTGTGGAAATAAGTGTATCCACGTTACAAATACTTCTACCGGGTACAAGATATCAACTTAAATTTGTTCATGTAGATTATAAATACATTATTAAAATAATATTTTATGTACCACAATATATATTTTATTGAATATAATTGAATATTGAATATATATAACTGAAATAATTCATAAATTAAGTTTCTTTCTTGATAAAGTTTGTATCATTGCGTTAAGCAACCGCATTAAAAGCATACTCGGATCGCTACTTGTGGATGAGGTTTGTGTATTTAATATCAACAACACCAAAACAAGTAATTGTCAGCATAAACAATATAAGCGTGTATAGTTCCGCTATATTCATAAATTAAGCACTTATAATATTTATATATGTTTTTTATTTATAGTTTATAGAGGAGCCTTCACACAAAGTTTTTTGTCACTTGTTGCAATTTCGTATATTCTCTTTTGCTTGTGTGTCTTTTTTATCACGGACCACTATTTACTCGCTAGTTAGTTACAGAAACACTAGTTTTCGCAAAAGTGAGTATTTTGGAATAAAACACTGTGACGTCAGAAAAAGTGAGTATTTGTCGCAATAGTTACAGAACCGAGCTACTGAAATGAGAACAATTCATATACCCACACGCATTCTGCATAAGGGTATATGAACTTTGTTTATCGGTTTGTTATGGAAATAAGGAGGCGTGGCAGGTGTAGAACAACATACATATTCTTGGAAAGCATCACCTGCTCAGTCGATTTCTCTCGACACGATTACAGCTGCAATTTTATATGAATTCAAGAAACGAAGATCAAGTTCGAGAATGAGCCAAATCGGATGAAAACCACGCCTGCCTCCCATACAACGTGACTTTATCAAATCGGTACAATCTCTGAAAATGCCACAAAATTTTATGTTATGACTTGAAATTTGGCTTTAGCCTCAAAAATTCACCATATCATTGAAATTTGTCAAAATAGTATAAAAACCATGCCTACCTCCCATTCAAAGTAACTGTTTGAAAACGGTTAAGTCTCTATAAATTCCACAAAAACTAATGTAATGAATTAAAGTTATAAAATATTATATTAAGAATATTAAATTTATCTTTCTGTTCGAAATTTTGTAAAATCGTAATAAAACTTGGTCAATCTCCCATACAAAATGACATCATCAAAGTAACATAACTTATAAATTCCACAAAAATGTGAGTATTAGCAGCATACTAGCTCATAATCTTCCGTGGTTTTAATGTGTTACATTTGCGTTTTGTAAGAATTGGATAACACTACGCTTATACGATGTGACGTCATTGAAATTTCCAAAATGTATAACTGCGGGGGTATTTTAACTTTGACCCGGTCGAATTCCTTATTCCTTACTAGTTTCAAGCTAACATACTATAAGTTTATAAACCTGTTTTATAACAAATTTTTACTTTTTAAGTAAGGTTGACAAGCAAAAATTTTGCAAATTTTGAGTTAAATTTTTTAGTCATTATTTTATATTACTTTACTTTTTACAAAAACCGTCAGTCAATTTTTTAGACAAACAGGAGCGAACTCATGTCACTAAGTGTCACACACACACACACATGCACAAGCATGCAAATGTGTATCTTTTTGTAACACTTAACTGCAGGTTAAAATTAAATTTGAAAAATTGACACAAACACACACTTAAATTGTTGTTGTTGTTTTCGTTGTTAACGATCAACAATGGCAGCAAAAATAACAAGAACGTTAATAAAAAAAGCGAATATAATGCAAGCAGATGGCGTTTCTAACAAGTGATGAGGAAATATGTATCAGATAAGTGAGCAAAAAAAAAAACACACGCCCACCAACACGAAATAAACTTACAAACACAACAGCAAACGTTTACACATTTGCATATGCACTTGAATGATGTTGTTGATATTAATGTTGATGTTGCTGTTGATGTTGTTATTATTATATGTTGTCAGCATAAAATATTATCCATCAGCAGTTTATTAGAGTGACTAACATACAATCGCACACAAACAAGTGCACATACATGCAAACGCACGCATTCTCACGCCTGCTAGCACTCCGGTGGGCGGATTGACAATTGCGAGTGATTTTTGCTCCCAACAACAGCTACAACTTACAAAAAACCAGGCATATTTGATCAATTTAAATCTTCGTGATATTGAAATTTACGAGCTCTACAAATTAAATTATAGCTTGAATTGCCGTTAGGTGTGGGTGAGGGCTGCTAGTGGGAGAATGGGTGTGGCATGATGTTCGACGCACTACAGCTGGTTGGTAATAAATTACACCGTCAGTCAAATACTAAAAAGCGCTGAGAAAGCGACTTTTACACCTGCAGACATGCGCTACAAATCATTTTTGTTGTTGTTTAAATTAATTGAAATAGCTGTTTTGAGGCAGTTGGTAGCACAAAAGGTGTGAGAAGATGGTTAACTCAAAGTAAAAAATAATTTTTTTTTTGAGTAACTTGGTATAGGTCCTTGGTAAAATGTTGCAAATGATTTCAAATTGCTGGACTTTGGTGTAATTAATTAACACTAGATTTATGGACTGAGCCAGTTTGACTCATTTAAAATTGTATTGCTATATATATATAAAACTGGAATATTATTTTTTAAATACATACGTTGGTTTTTAAATACGTAATGATATATAGGTAAATATAGGCTACTCCCCTCCGACGAGCCCTCATTTCGCATATTCGAATGTGGTTTACCTATTTTTACGGCTATAAGCCAAATTGACTCATAAAATGGTTTAACATTTAATGGCTTTAAGAACATGAAACTTATGGCTTATATAAAGAAAGTTCTTCTCAGAAATCTAAAGAAAGCTGATACTTGAACATTCATGATCAATATTGTCGAAAACACTTTCGTTCCCATGTCGAAAATGATTGAAAATTCTGAAATTCCATGTGCATTGCATTCTTTGTGAATATCATTCAAATGAATAAATAATGATTTATTATTCTGAATAACGAAAATGAACAGGGACCGTAACGGTTATGATTTTTTTCAAAAAACTCAACATATAATCGTTATTTTTTGACCAATTTTATTTCGATAAAAAAGTTAAAATATGACTTTTATTTTTTTGATCAAAAATAAAAGTTAAAATTTGACTTTTATTTTTTTTGATCAAAAATAACAGTGAAAATTTGACTTTTATTTCTTTGATAAAAAATAAAAATTCAAATTTGACTTTTATTTTTCGATAAAAAATAACAATTAGAATTTGACTTTTATTTCTTCGATCAAAACTAGAAGTTAAAATTTTACTTTTATTTTTTCGATCAAAAATAACAGTTTAAATTTGACTTTTATTTTTTCGATAAAAATAAAAGTTAAAATTTGGCTTTTATATATCCAATCAAAAACAAAGATTTAAAATTTTAAAATGCTATTTCTTATTAACTATAATAATAGTTAAAATTTTTTAAACAATTAATAGAATACATTTTTTACTCATTTACACCTACACTGGTAACATTTTTTTGCAATTTGTATTTTTTTGCAAAAATGTGAAATTTTAAGTTCAATATCTCTTAAACCGAGTGCGCTTAAAGCAAAAACCTATATTTACTGTGTATTTTTATAGAATCTTTCAAATTTATTTTTTAAGGCAATAAAACTAGACATATCGATTCGAACAAAACATTAATGGAATGGCATTATCAGTGCTTGCAAAAATTTAGTTCTTATCTCACGTGCACTCTGTCAAAGTTAAGAGTTTGATTTTTTTTAAAATTTTCGGTTTTATGCGATGCACAGAACTTAATGGCACTTGTTAATGTAAAAATAAATACCATACCCTAATGCATAATTATTATATGGAGATAATCGGCGAAGTTTATTTTTATCTTACATACGTTTTTAATGAAAACTTTTAATTTTATAGAAACTCAAACACATAGCTGTTAAATTGCGATTACGATTAGTAATTAATTATAATGTACTGCAAAAAGAATTATTATCATTTTAAAATCCATGAGAGAGAAGTTTATGATTAGTAATTAATTACGGTTACAAATAATCAAAAAATAATTACGATTACTTGCAACTCCGAAAATAATCAAAAAGAATCAAAAATAAATCAAATTCAGAAAAAAGAATCCCACTATTTTCAGAAATTATTTAAATATCTAAAAGTAGTTGGATTACTTTTGCTTGATTATTTGGTATATAAATCGTCCTTGTGTGATTTACGGTTTGGGAGTAATGGCGGAAAAACATGTTTAAACTTTCAATTGCTTCTAGAATCTAAACGGGTGCGCCCTAGACAGAAAATAATCTCAATTTCGTATCAAAATTTTTTTGTCGATTAGTGGAAAATGAGGCCAGATATCGATGAAATAAGCTTCACTCATTATAAAAATAAAGCTTTAAGCTTTGGAAAACATTTTCTATATATATTTTACAGGTAAATTTTTTAAGCACTAAAAAATCTGAACCCAATATTCAAACGGCTATATCTCCTATAAGAGATATAGCAAAACTAAGGATGCAGTCCTGTGGGTAGTTAAATGGTAAACATTTTAGTATATAAATCGTCTTGGTGTGATGTACGGTTTGGGAGTTATGGCGGAAAAATATGTTAAAAAATTTCAATCGTCATAGTAATCGTAATAGTAATAGTAATCGTAACTATTTTTTGTAATTGTAATAATTACATTACAATTACGAACAGAAAAGAATTATACTTTATCAATATTCACTTAAAAAAAAATAAAATCACTAATGATTACGATTAGTAATCATTATTTAACAGCTATGCTCAAACCAAACAAAATTTATGAAAAACCATTTTTAAGAAAGTACCTGGCAACACTACTCTCAGAACACATACTTCTAAACTCTGTAAATTCAACTGTGAAATTGCAAAGACTAACATCAGCAGCAGCAACAATATTTACATGAAGCCCAGCAGCCTGAATCCTTAGAAAAGCACCAACAAAAACGAAAGCAACAAAGTTTATAGCAATGTGAATGCACTCTAGAGTCAAGACTTTGAGTGGCTCATTCGTACAGCTAACAGCTTGATGTTCGAATCAGTGTTGTCACTTTATCAACTTCTTTGGCTCCTAGCACTTTTACCAGCCTGTAATTGTGATTTTCCAAAATCTATCACATTTTTATTTACGTCATAATTTTTATCATTTATTAGTATTTATATGATATTGAAAAATCGACAAGACAATAATTAGGGGAAGGTGGTCACCCTTCGTACATGAGGTACAAACGTACAGTTAGAATAACAGAAAAACTAAACGACTCACAAAGACGCACTTGCTCGTGTGGATAGACCATAGCCAATAAATTGCGATTACGATTAGTAATCAATTAGATTACTTTTCAAAAAGAATTGTAATAATTATATACTCCTTAAGGGTGAAGTTGATGGGTAGAAATTGATTACGATTACAAATAATCAAAAAAATAATAACGATTACTTGAGATAACGCAAAATAATCAAAAAGAATCAAAAGTAATCAAAAAAATAATCTAATTACTTATCAAGATTATTTTTGATTCTTTTTTGATTATTTTAAGAATTTCAGTCTTATGCCGTGGGTATGCTAGGGTGAGCTTTTTTGTTGTTAGTGTTTTCGCATAAAATGAGATATAAGGTTTTCTCTCCTGCTCATTACCTCGCTAATTACCTGTTTGAAACAGCAAACACGCCAAACATTTCAGAATCCTCAAATTTCTGCGCCTGTTTTTTTATTTTTCTTTAAAAGTCAAGAAATCGTTTTTAATACAACTGAACATCCAGCAAACCTTAAGGCAGGTTGCTAATTGGCGCGCTTGGTATTCGACTGTATATTTTTCACATGTTTAGTTTCCGTGTGAACTAAAATATTGCAAAAAATTTATTTTTTCTTTATTTTTTTGCAAAAAATCCGGAAAAACTTGCGTTTCTTACGATTTTTTTTAAATTTTCATACATTTTTTTTTGTTTGCCAAACCTAAAAATTTTAGTTTACATGATAACCATACTCATATTATTTAAGAATTATTTGAAATGCATTCAATTTTGACAAAACCAAATTCTACAAACTATCGACTTTACCGAAACATTTTGATTTCGATTTTGATGGTGACGCAATCTTTCAGATTATTTTATCTCAGTAAAGCTTTTAAGACTTTTGATTTTGCAGATGATGAAATTGATACAACTGGGTCTTTACAGGACACCGATAAGCCCGATCAGCGATTTCAATTGACACACCAACTCTTCTGCTACTTGAATGACAATTCAAGTGATGAAATGGTTTGGCAAGAGTATGGCTTGTTGAAGAAACCATTTCTGTCCTTCAATATGCCTTTAATGTCCTCAGCACCAGTTAAAAGATTATTTTCTTTCGCTGGCATAGTAAACACTCCAAGACGGCAATCATTGTCTGATTTTTCTTTTGAAAAATTAGTGCTTATGAAGGCAAATAGTAATTTTGAGTAAAAAGGTTTTATTTTTGTTTACTTTATTTTGTACTATAATACATATTGTTCTCGTTCCTGTTTTTTGTCAATCTTTGTTTTATAATGAAATACATAACTTTGTTTTTTTTTAACAAAATTTAACAAAATTTTTTGTACCTAGGACTGAAATTCTTAAAATAATCAAAAAAGAATCAAAAATAATCTCGAAAAGTAATCGGATTATTTTTTGATTACTTTTGATTCTTTTTGATTATTTTGCGTAATCTTAAGTAATCGTTATTATTTTTTGATTATTTGTAATCGTAATATTTTGATTACTGAGCGAAGCAGAAAAGAATCGTACTTAATCAATTATTTTACCTTTTTGAAAAAATGAATCGAATAAGTAATGATTACGACGAGTAATCATTACTTAACAGCTATGGGATAGACATACTCGCTGACATGTTTTTAGACGAACATCGCACCATTCATGTCACTCGGTTTGAACTGACAAGAATTAACGTGTTTTCGCGATATGTAAGTAATTTTTGCACTGAAGTTTTCGATCGCATTGAAAGTAGAATTTTAATGTTTTTAATAAAATAGTACTGATGAATTCATGTTGCAAATGTTTATTTTGTTTTTTAATAACTAATATTTCTTATACTTTATTCGAGTTTATATAAAATTGTAATTTCATTTTGTCTAAGGCATGGGGTAGATTCGGACAGTACTACGGAGGGCACATTCGTACGCGTAAAAAAGTACTATTATTGTACAATTGTACGAAATAAAAAGACGTACAAGTAAAACTGAATACAAGGACTTTTTATACACTAAAATGTTTGTAATTACTCTAGACACAACACTACATCCCCTTAGAAACATTTTACAAATATTTTATTTTCATATCCTTTTTGGTGAATTTTGTACAAATACATATTTTTAGTTACTTAATAAAAGTTAAAAAGCTGAAAAGACTTTTAAATTACTTTCTATGAACTTACATCATGATGTACGAAAGTATCCTCCCCGCTGTATGAAAGAACTCCACATATCTTATCACAGAAAAAGCGCTATAACTAGGGCTTCCAATTTCGGGACTCAAAAGCAATTTTAGGATTTCGGGATTGATAATTATAACTAAGATAATAAGTCCCGGGATTTGAAAAACAGATAAAAAGCAATTTTGTAACAAAAAAAAAAAATTCGTTTGAATGGTTTTAAAGTTAGAAAACCTTTTTTAATAAAAAATGGTCCAAAGGAATTAAAAAAACACATTTTACCTAAATTTTTTATAAAAAGTTAATTTATTTGAATTCTTTATACATAAAAAGGACGAAAATTATATATTAAAAGTTTTATATAGTTACCCAAAATTTTTGACCTTTTTTGTCATCAAGTTTTAGGTAAATAATCTGTCATGTAAGAATTTTCAAAGTTATGTTATTGCAATTTGGTAATTGCATACCTTTGTGGTAAGTAATATTTTTGGTTTAGATGTCTTTTATTGAAAATATTTCATTTTCTATAGGAACATGCAAATTGACTAAAATTTCCAAAAAAATTGACATTACAAAAATTTTCGTACCTGAAACACACAAAAAGTTTATAGTACTAATTTTATTTTTTGGTGAAATAGAAAAAAATCAATAAAAAATGAAAGAGCTGGCTTTGAAAGTGAATAACTTGGTCATTTTACAAAGGATTGCTTTATTTTTTTTAATTTTAATTAATTGTCCGTTCAATTGCATTTCAATCCTTTTCATTTTCTTTTCCTTTTTAGTTTTTATAACTTTCTAAAAAAAAATTTAACGAATTTCTTTATTTCACAAAAAACTTAGGTAAAAATATTTGTTGTTGAAAAAATACTCAAAACTAAAAATAGCTTCTTTAATGTTCTTTCATATGTGCATTTCCGTAGCTACGCACGTGACAGTCGTACGAATTTAATCAGTGGAAAAACAAAGAATAGTTAAACTTACAGTTTTCTTAATTTGATTTTTCAATAGCTTACTAAGCGCACTTTACAAGGTGTAAAAGCTAAGAGTTGTCAAAAGCTCGGCTCTAAGAAAGAAGCCACCAAAAATGATATGTTACGTGACACAAAATATAAGTGGTTTTTACCTGCAACAATATCAACGAAAAAATTTGCAATGTTTGCACGACTTTGTCTATGAAGTTTTTTTTAATATAATCTGGAATAATGTTGCTACATATTCGTAATTCCTTAGTTGAAAAATATTTTTTTAAAATATATTATATCAATATATATATATCAAATATTTGGAATAATGTTGCTACATATTCATAATTGCTTTGTTGAAAAATATTTTTTAATTATTTTTATACAAACCATAATATGATACGTTACGTGATTTACGTTATGTGATTGATTTTTCCCTTCAAAAAAGTGCAAATATTTTATATTTTCATTTATTTAATTGAACTATAAAAACATTTAAAGTGTATTTCTGGACCATTACTATAGAAAACTGAAAAAAATTGAATTAAACTTTGTATTACACGAGTAATTATTAAACTAATAAAATTTCAACTATCGTTAAATTTTTTAACTTTTGTCACCATTTTTCAACCTTGTTGCCATTTTTTTAAATTCAAATTGAGATCATCTCTCTTTACTCTCACAATAAACACTTCTTAAAAGAATTTTAGGTAACATTTAACTTTTCAATCGCGGTTGACCTTTTGGCGCATTAATGCATTAATGTAGGGTTGATTTAATGTTTCTATCGTAAAAATTTAAAAACGTTTTATACGATCGAAAAATCCTAACATCATAAAAATTTAAGATTTTTTCTTGGTTATTTTTATTTATGGTTTAGTGAAAGAATCATGACAATTTCCTAATTCGTTTCTGAGTTATACTCTCAAATACTCCTTTAAACACTGCCACAGCAACAACAGCGCCATCTACTTTAGACAAATTTGGTTATACTTTAGACCAAAACCATCTACAGACCAAGTCGCCCAAATTTAGTCAAAATCGGTCCAGCCGATTAGGGGGAGTTCAGTGACAAAGCCATGTACAGAAAGCCATGTAATTCATTAAATTCATATTTTCCAATTTACTAACGTAAAAAAGGTACATTTCTTGTGATCACTGATGTCTTTAAACGGTTAGTTAGGCTGATTGACTATACAAACATGCTTTTAAAAATACTAAGGCATCTAAGGTGTTATTCCCTAGGCTTGACCGAATTTTGGTCGCAAAATTTCTAGCCGAAGAGAAACATCTCTCGGACTCAACACTAGTAGGCGGAATTGTTATCAAATATCATATGCTTTTTGAAGCAGATTACCGCAAGTGCCACCATTTAAATATATTTTTTTTTATCATTTTACCATTTAGGAAAAAATTTAATCAAATGGTAGAGCTCGACCAAACGGAAACAGCTGAAAACAAAATCAGCAAAAATCTAAAAACAACTTCAGTAAACATGCTTTGTTAGTGGAGCAGGCTGTTGGACTCCATATAATAACATAAGCATAGAGACTAAAGTAAAGCAAAAATACAACAACAAATGTGAAATCATGAAATTGAGAAAAACTGAGAAATTAACACTTCAAATCTCATCGCCCCGGTGGTGCAGTTCGCTAGTGCGAGCTTGCACGCGTATCACAAAGATTTCTGATGAAGCCTTTAGCAGGGCCAAAATTGCAATAAAATCAACTAGTGATTTTTTCCTTTTCATATTGAAAAATTGTTGTTGTTGTTGTTTCTTTGGAAAGATTCGTCAATAAACGATTTTAAACTATCAAACAAGTAGAATTTGTATTTAAAATCAAGTATGATTTAAACTATCAAACATTTAGAATTTGTATTTAAATCATATTAAGTCAACATAATAATTATAGAGGTCATTTAGGAAAAAACTTTATATTTTTATTTAATTTTCAAACATTTGAGGTAAATTTAAATTCTATTTAAAGCTTTTACTCGAATGTCAAATAAAAGTGTTGCATTTTTGCAATCTGAAGGCAATCCCGGGATTCCATAAATTCCGGGATTTTGGCCTTATAATCCCGGGACTGTTGGGACTGGAAAAAGTCCGAGATCCCGGGATTCCGGGATTGGAAGCCTTAGCTATCACTCTTAAGCCTTTTTACATAATATCTTCAGACTTTTTTGTAAATAACTACGATATATTTAATTTTTTTTGTACATATACAAGAGAATTCAGTCAGTTCATTATTAAGTACAGAACAGAAATGTAAAAAGTGCACGAAGGGTAACCACTGTTCCCTACATTGCTGGAATTTTATTTCAAAAATTTTTAAATGTCATCATGATTGCGCAACAGCAAATGTAAAAAGTTAAAAGCAGCACTATTTTTGGAATAAATGTTGTTAATTTTTTTGTTGTGGTTGTAATCAAGCGTTATAAAAACAGGGCTTTAGAGTTTTTTTTACAGGCTATAATGCAGTTAATTAAGATTTTTTACAAAGTAAATCGACGACCCTTTTCCACGTCTTCCATTTTTCTGGGCTCAATCTTTCAAGCCTTCAACTATATAAAATATTCAAGTGACAACACTGGTTGAAATCAAGCAACAATGCAATGTTATTGACGCTTCATAGCTGTTGTTGTTTTGTTGTTTCCTTTCGTTGATTCTTGAAAATTGGTTTATTTTATAGTAATTTCATGTTTTTGTGTTTTATGTTCTCTGCAATCAAGCATGAAATTAGTTATATTTGCATTTTTGACATGAATTCTTAATTAAGATCCATCAGATACAGATAAATATAGCAGCTGCTAGTTGCTCTATAGAACAGACACGCACGTCAACACACACACACATAACTCAATATCTTTACTCAAATTCAAACAAAGCTTCTAAGTTATTGACTATGGGCTAGAATAAATTAGATTGTTGCTTCTAACAAAGGATAATGAGCTGCAGGGATAACAATAAACTCTGCGATATACATTTATTCATAAAGAAATAACTATTATTATAATAACAAAAGCTTAAAATATGAATAGACATTAGCCACATCATTTAAATGTAAGCAAATTCGAAAATAATCTAGATAGTGAAAGAAAAATGATTAGAAATACATCAGTGTCTGAAACAAAAAAAAAAAAAAAAAAGCAGCCAACTTCTTTTCTTACAGAGTTCAAGGACCTCTAAATATAGCAGAGCTATACTGTTTTTAAATTTGTTTAGAAGCTTTTAAAGTATAAATAGAAAATTTCGAAGCAGAAACAAGCAGAATTTAGAGCGATACATTAATGCCTGCCATTTACTTTTTAAGAATTATTTTATGCAAATATTGCCCGCGACTACGACAGAGGTGGTCCATCTGTAAGCTCTAATTTTGTCATACTTTTTCCAGCATTCTGCACTTGAAACAAGCAAATGTTTTGCTTAAAAGCAAATCAGCAAAACTTTGCTCAGTCACGGTGTGGTTTAAGAAAAAGATTGGTAAATTGAAATCACTTCTCATGTATTTAGGAAAAAGCAAAATTTTGATTAAATTCAAGCTATTATAAACTGCAAAAGTAAATTTCTACTTAATTCAAGCAAATATTTGATAAGTTATTATAAACTCAAATATTTCTTCTAGACACACGTTTATTCTTAACCCTCCGTTACTAACGCAGGGTGGATTAGACCCATAAGTTATGAAATATGGAAAAAATTTATTGATAGTTTAATGTTGCGAACATTATATCACATGTAATCTCTTTTTATATATTTTTCTCTATTTTAAAACAAAATTTAGTACTGTTTTTTAAACTAAATTATAAAAATTACTCATTTCAGAAAGTAACTGGGTGTTTTACACCCACGTTAGTAATCATGTTATATTGTTTACTATAAACGTGTGATTTGTTTCTCAAGTAAAATTAAAAAGGTTTAAATAAAAAACCTCTCCTGAGCAACACAGGAAATTCAAATTAAAGATTTAAACCCTTGCTCGACTTAAACAGCTTCGACGATTTCATGACGTTATGTAAATCAATAGAAAAAATTTTTAAGAATGCGGACGTGCTTGTGCTTGCAAGATCTCATCTCATCTTTCTCAACACTGTGAATTTAGATTTAGCCCAATGGAAATGATCGAATTTCTAGTTGTAATTTTAACGGAACATTCAATATTGTTCTATTCTATTTGACTAGCCATTTGACAAAAAATTTAAACATTTGAAGAGAGTTTTTGGTCATAATATGCAATTATTGCGTCATTCAATTACTTTTGTAATGGTCCAATTAGACATGGCTTAACAAGTGTAACATAGAAATCTGTTTAAAGGGATTTACGTGTATCTGATTATGCACAACATAACAATGCATAGCAATGCTCAGATAAAAACAGAAATGCATCTCTAGATAGATAAACATAGAAGTTCTATTTAATTTTGATTTCAGCGTATTCTTCAATGCATTTGACAATTTGGCAAAACAAATATGATAATTCTTTGACCAAGAATTCCTTTGATTGTTTTATTTTGACTATGTGACTAAGTTTTGCATAATCGACATTTATTCTATGTGCCAGCCGCTTATCAACGATGCTTGCGCTGTTGTTTCATGAGAGGCTAATGTTTCAATTATAACGAATAATTAGAGGTCATTATTTTACAAATTTTCATTGTAAAATGAATTTATACATTTGAACATTTATACATTTTTTAGCTTTTCAAATTGGCCCTCTCGAAGAACGTGGCAAATAATTTGACCTCGGAATGTGAAATTATTCAAACCATTATGATATTTTTTTTAGTTCTCTAATTAACGTTATTTTGATATATTTTTATTAAAATTAAATATTAATTAAACTGGACGAATTTTACGTTTAATAGAATAATAAAATATTCGAAATTTCTAAAAGCAGAACCGTTTTACTGTTTTAGCGTTCTTTTTTACATATTCATGAATTAAAATTTATGGGGCGATTACACCCAGGTTTGTAAGGACATTACTCCGAATAGCGTTAGTAACGGAGTGTTAGTGAAGAAAATATTAGGCGACGATTAGTTAACAAATGCGATGATCGAATGGATGAGCTCATGCACTTACGCTCACGCGGCCAAAGTTCAAATCTCCAGATTGTGGTAATTTTTCAATTTAATTTAATGTTTATAATTTTATCACTTCAAAAATATGCTAGATTTCAGCAAAAACTAATCAAAATTTGCTATTCCAATTTATAATAACTCAGCAAATATTTGCTTGAATTAAGAAGAAATTTGCTTTTGTAGTTTATAATAACTTAGCAAAATTTTGCTTGAATTTAATCAAAAATTTGCTGAGTTCTTATAAACTAAAGGGTGTTTTTTTAGAGGTTTGTTTTTCGAATAGAGATAAAACTGGCATTTTGTGGTCAAATCTGGCAACTCTAATGTCATTTATGTTCAATTTGGTTTGTCATTTCATCATGAATAGGTTGACAAAAGAACAACGCTTGCAAATCGTGCAAATTTATTTCGAAAATAATGGTTCAGTTCGCGAAGTTTACCGCAAGCTCCGTCCATTTTATGGTCGACATAATCGTCCATCAGAGCAATTAATTCGGTTAACCATGGGTCGTTTTCGCACTACGTTTACTCTATTTGATAATACGCATCCGCAGAGACGTCGAACAGTGCGCACCGAAGAAACAATTGCCGTTGTAGACCAAAATGTTGAAGAGGACCCGAATGAATCGATTCGCCACCGTGCACAGCAATTGGAGCTTTGTCCATCATCTTGGCTTGCGACCTTACAAGATCCAGCTTGTGCAAGAATTAAAGCCGCGAGACCATGCAATGCGTCGTGATTTTGGTGTATGGGCCGAAAATGAGATTGATCTCGATGCTGATTTTCATCGCAAAATTTTGTTCAGTGATGAGGCTCATTTTTGGTTGAATGGCTACGTCAACAAGCAAAATTGCCGCATTTGGAGTGAAGAGAATCCACATGAGACCCTTGAGACGCCATTACATCCACAAAAACTGACTGTTTGGTATGCTCTATGGGCTGGTGGAGTCATTGGGCCATACTTCTTCCGAAATAATGCTTGAGAGTCAGTTACCGTTAATGGAGACCGGTATAGAGCCATGATAACCGACTATTTTGTTCCCGAATTGGATGGCATGAATGTGGATGAGTTGTGGTTCCAACAAGACGGCGCTACATGCCACACAGCGCACGTCACAATCGATTTATTGAAGGAAACATTCGATGAGCGCATAATTTCGCGGAATGGACCTGTCAATTGGCCACCAAGATCGTGTGATTTGACACAATTGGATTATTTTCTTTGGGGATATGTGAAGTCGCTCGTCTACGCCAACAAACCAGAAACGTTAGGGGACTTGGAAGCCAACATTCGTGGCGTTATTGCCGATATACGGCCCCATATGCTCGAAAAAGTGGTTGAAAATTGGACCTGTAGAATTGGCTTTATTCGAGCCAGCCGTGGCGGCCACATGCCCGAAATCATATTTAAACATTAATGGCATAAAATTATCCTTCCAATAAAGTCAAATTGATGGACATTAAGACGATTTTCTTGTGTTTTATTTCAATTCGAAGTTCTATACCTCTAAAAAAAACACCCTTTAGAATAGCAAATTTTGATTAGTTTTTGCTGAAATCTTGCATAATTTTGAAGTGGCTGTTAGTTAATTCGTTTATAGTGGGCCCATGTGCACCGCGTCCCATAGGGTCTATTGTGCATGCCCTTAATTAACACTCCAGATTTAGGCTTTTTATATATTTTAGCACTGTCTCTGGCTTGGTGTTCCAAATTGTTGAGGGGGGCACTACTTCCCCTCCAAAATGGAGGCGTCTTAGGCTATGGGTTGCCGAAAATTTACATAGAATGTGTTCGGGGGTTTCTTCTTCCTCCTCGCATAGTCTGCAGACGTCTGATTCAGAAATACCCATCTTTTTAAGATGGTATCTGAGTTAGCAAATGCTTTTGAAAAATCAAGTAAGCAAAGTAGCGTTAGTTTTCCTTCGTCATAAAATCCTCTTATATCTTCTAATACCTTTAAAGTAGCAGTTGTACAACTATGGCCGACACGAAAACCTGACTGGAGCGGGGACAAAAGCTGCTTAGATGTTAAATATGTAGTAATTTGATCAGCCATAAGGGCTTCACAAACCTTAGAAAAACACGACAGAATGCTTACAGGCCTAAAGTCCTTGATCTCACTAGCTGTAGTTTTTTTAGCAATTGGCATTACTTAGGCATTTTTCCATGATGCAGGAAATGAAGCTTTAGTAAAGCTGTGGCTAATTATGTTATGGTGTTAAAGAACTAAGGATAAGTGCTAATATGATTTTTATGAATTTTATATTTATACCGTCATGCTCATTACTTTCTTTGCCACCTGATCTTCAGTGACCGTTGAAAACTGAAACGTTGGCTGAAAATGAAAGTCTGAAGATTCAAAGGAGCTGAGCAACCTATTTTGAGGAAAGAGCGAGTTAGACAGAAAAAAATCATTTATAACTTCAGGATCTCTCTGACAATTAGCAGTTTGCTTACCACCGATGCTAAGTTTTTGTAGAATTTTTCCACAAAGTCTTCGGCGGAAGAGATGTTTTTAATTTATTAAACAATATTTTATTTCATTTTTTAATGCACTTTCAATACTACTTGTGAACCAAGGATAAGATGTATTCTTAATTGTGACTGTCTTAAGAGGGATATATTTCATAAAAAGTGATTATTAAATAAAGATAATTTCTCTTCAACACTTGCACAGAACCACAGATCATTCCAGGGTGTTATTAATAAATCATGAAGAAAACCTTGGAAATCAATACACTTAAAATCATAGAAAGACAAGACTTCAGATGTAGCAGTTCGAGACAAGTTTATATTAAATGTACAAAAAAATTAAATCATGATCAGATAAAAAGTATATTTGATCAAACAAAGTGTTGCTAGAGGATGAAAATGTTCTCAGAAAACAACTATTCCTCATAAAATTTTACAATAGTCTTGTGTATGCAATAAATATAACAATGGCATGTATTTAATAATTTTCTTTCTTGCTTTGTTAGTAGAAAGTTTAATTTAAAGAAACCTAAAATTTACACTAAAAATTATTGAGACAGAAACTTCTAAAACTCTGATACACGTATCATTTTTTTATCTCTTCTGGCAGAATGCATTGGTCAAAGTGTGTAATTTATTGGTTGCTGGACTTTGTGTAATTGATTGACACGAATTATTGCAGCCAAATTGGTTTATTCTAAGCCATTTGCTATTATTCTCAAGTGTTTGCAATTTGTAACTTTTTGAAAAAGTCTCTTCATTTATTTTAACTAAACATGTCAATAACACAAAGAATTTTCTTTTGTTTCTCGAGTGAGCCAAAAAGAATGCAACATAACAAGCTGGTCAAAAAGATGTGTCGTTGTAAGATTTGTAGAGTTTTCTTCTAGTTTTTGTAGTAAAAGTGTCATTGTCATGAATATTATGAGAATTAATGACTGGCAATAAGCTGTGGTAAGATTTAACAACCTCTTAAAAGAACAATAACACAAAAAAATCTAGACAATCGTTGCCACTACAAGCACTATAGGGGACGACCACCCTTAAAAACTCTGGCAAGACAAGCTGGCAGTAAAGGTTGTGTGCGTGTGTGTGTGTGTGTGTGTGGCTGCTAGAAAAAAGGTCATTGTACAGCTTTTGTTGTGGTGTAGCATGGCGTGGCGCCTTAAGCTTGAATAAGTTTACGTTAGTTCACACAGAGCAAATACAAAGAAATCAATAAAATAAGTAATATAAAAAAAAATAAAAAAAAATGTAATAAAATAGCACCGTCTGCCGTGTGACTAAAGAAGACTGAAATATTTCGTATTTTTCTATTATTCGGTATAATACTTTTTTCTGCTATTACTTTTAAGAATGTCCATGGCTTTGTTTCCTAGACATGGACACCAGGTATTTTCGCAGATTGGCTGATGACAGCTGATGATTTCAGTTAATAATGTTTTTCCATTTTTTATGCAAAATCTTCTAATTTGTAAGCGTTGTGGTTTAGTGCAAGGTTCTCGACCAATTGATGCTTTACAGACAGAAAAATAGAAGGAGATAGAAGCCATGACCTTTGTTTTAAAACATAGTTTGCTATTTATTCTAACGTCTTTTCCCAAAGCCATGCTGCACACTCACTTAATCCCCCTTTGGTCATAATATTAGTTCATAGCATAGTATTTTTTGCACACACTTCTATTACTAGTTATGTTAATATTTGCATTTTTCCTTTTATGCTCTTGTTTTTTTATACTCACCATTTCTATGCAATTTATTAACACTGACATTTTTTTGTTGCAAGTGGCTGGAAGTGATGTTATGATGAAAAGTTTTTGCCATGTTTTTACCTTGTAATGCCATAGAAGATGCACTGCTTCAGACGAGCTTTGACAGGGAATATTTTTTAATGAAATGAGTTTTTCGATTAACTTTTTTGAAAAAAAAAATGTTAATTTCAAAACTGCATGTTTCTAACAATAGTTTTTATATAGATTTTTTTTTACAACTTGCTCTTTTTAGGTAAGCAGAAGATTTTTCTTTTAATTTAAAATTAAGTAAGCAGAAAGTTAATAGCTTTTCTTTTTGTTAAAAAATCAATGTTTTGTACAAATTCCTCATTTTATATAACAATATTTTTATGGAAATGTTTTCATATAAACACTCAAATATCTTATTCCTTGCAAAAAATAACTCACTTCCGTTGAGATGAGTTAAACTAAAAGCTTGTTTGTATGTATTTTCTTTGTTGAAGATAAATAATGCGCCATTAACCTGATTGCTACTTCCGGTATAAAGTTTTAAGCTTACGATATGGTATAGAAATAAAGACCATAATAATACGAATGTATGAACTAAGGAGAAAAGCATCAAAAACGGACAGACAACGATATAAGTGTTTGTGTGTGCTGTTGTACTCAGTTATTTATGTAGGTTGCGAGTAATATGAAATTTTCTAATACTATGTATAATATCCTTAATTGGTATGAAACTTTTTTATCCACCCTTCAAACTTTTTTGTTCGTGCTTTTCTTTGAGCACATTTTTTTCGTTGTAAGCTAAATAACAAATTTTTTTGAGGCCTTTCTTTGCTTTGTATGTAGCAGCTGCTTAAGAATGAAAAAGAACGCAAATCTGTGGTAGCTCTGGTTTAAGTGATATTAAAGCTGTCTCAACTAACCGATTGTTTGACTTTTATACAGGAATTCAAAGCTTAAAATTGTTTTTTTTTTTAGAAAATGAAAACCTATTGCAAAGTCAGAGTTATTGACAAATATAACAATGCTCAGAACGAATTAAAGAAAAAAATACAAGTTTTGTTGATACTCATTTTTAGATAATTATGTCAAATTTTGTAAAAAAAGGAAGCTTGTTGCCCATGTCAATATCTGTCGTTTTTCTTTTTTTTCCTAGCCTAACCATTTACTATGTTTAATTCCCACTGTGGAGTGACTTAATTTATTTACTTGGAAATATTTTTTTTTCTAGAATTTCTATAATAAAAGCCATTAAATTCTATAAGTCTTTTGCATATTCTTACCGCAGACAGGGGTTGCTTTTAAATATACTATACCTTATTTGAGTCAATTCTATTTATAGCAAAGCTTTTAAACTATGTCTTCAGCTTGTGTTGAGTTTATATCCTGGCATCCGAGAAAAATACTCAATTAAAAATCTTAATTATGCCAAAACGCTCAAGATATTAAGATTTGCTGAAAAAAACGAGTGAGAAAAAGAAACAAATAATATAAGGAGGAAAAATTAACAACACCAATTTTAACTGCTACAGGTTGGGCCTGTTTATTGAGAAAAAGTGTTTAGTTTGAAGAAAAATTGTGTTCAAAATTAAAAAGTATGAGTAAAGTTACTTTAAATGGAAGAATGCCAAGTTTAAAAAATGAGGGCGGCAATTTTCAACCGCCGCACACAAGGACGTATAGCAAAAAAACTAATAATTTTTGATTTTAATAGTCTTATTTGCAATAAATTTTGTATTCTTGCGGACTCTATGTTGTGTTTCGGCTTAACCTTGACAACCCCTCTTTGCTGTGAGCCTGGTCTATACTATTAACATCAAAGGAGTGTGCGATATTTTTTTTTTGATAAATTTTCATATTTTTATGAACAGCAATTTAAAAAATGAGGTTATCAATTTTTATTAATTTACGACGCTGTAAATTTTGTTATCTTTAAGCTTTATGTGCTTAAATTTACAGCAGTAAAATTTTTCTTCAAAATAAGGTTATAAATAAATTGACAGAAACACATGTTGCCAGGGTTAAAGATAGTCCTTTGGGTAACGAACGTTTTTTATGTTGGATATAAAAAAGTGTTAAAGCATCACAAAATCTGACGAACCTTCAAAGAAAACTCCTACAAATTCGTCTACGCATAAGTCAATCAAAGTTAGAAGAACTCAACTGAATATTGCTGTTGGTGGCTATAATAATGAAACATATTGCAGAGTTCACACATCAAGTCAAAAAAATGTAGCAATTCTCTGTTTTTTTCGGCTCTATCACCAAATTTTGCACAGAAAAAGATGATCAACTTTTATTCTAGTAACCAGTGCCTTAATTAATGTATGACTGAGTAAAGAAAATGTTGAAGCAAATGTAATTTTTTGAGGTGGCTAAAAACATGCTAAATTAACGAATGATGCTATGCAGTAAAGCGAGAGGCAGCTGCTCAAATAGGTTGTTTTTGAAAAAAAAATTAGCTAATTACACCGTGTTACTCACATTCTGTCCTATGAACCAAATTTACTTTTTCGGAAAGGGGATAAAAAATAAAAATACACGTGTATCGGTTTTAAGGTTTCAGTTCGTTAAAAAACAATTTTTTTATTACTTTTTTTATAAAAATAAAGAATTGTTACGTTAAAAATTTTAATATTTTTAAAGAAATTTAGGCCTTTTATTTTTGCGGTTGTAAGCATTTGATTAAGTATCATGACAAATAGACCAACAGTATTCGCCAAGCATATGCGTAATGTCTTTTCCTTTAAAGCGCTTTTCAATAGCCGCAATGTCCTGATGGAACCTTTCGCCATGCTCATCGCTACAAGCTCTTAAATCATCAGGGAAAAAAATCTAAATGATTGTGAAGAAAATGGATCTTTAGCGACATTAAAATGCCCATTTCGCCATTTGCCGAAATCATTTCTGCGACAATATTTCTATAATTGGCAGCTCGTTTGTTGCCAAGAAACTGCTCAATAACGGCAACTGTACCTTTCCATGCACGTTGTTCGATAGCATTTAATTTTGATGGAAATTCAGAACTTGCAATTATTTGTTTTATCTGCGGACCATTGAAAACACCTTAAATCAAAAAAATCATTAAAAAACATAAAGTTACTGAATGACTTCTTAAAAAAAATACCTGCATGAATCTTTGCACCGCTTAATTTCGGGAAAATGTTGCGCAAAGTTGCAATGGCCTCACCATCACGATCCAGTTTTTTAACAAAATTTGATACGAGACCGAGCTTAATGTGTAATGGAGGCAAAATGATTTGAGACGGCTGCACCAAGGGTAGATTCTCTATAATTTCTACGCCTACTTTGTAGCATGTTCGTGGCTTCCACTTAAATTCAGTGTAATGCTCATCTCTTTTTCGACCTTACCATGTACACAAAAAGCACTGGTGGGTTGGAAATCCACGCTTAACACCCATGAGTAAACCGACCACTTTCAGATCGCAGCATATTTTCCAATTATGCTCTTTGTACTTTATCAACTGTAATATTAATTCCATGCCTTCGTATGTTTCCTTGAGGTTTGTGGCATATGCGATCGGGACAGATGGATGAGTGTTGCCGATATGAAGCAGCACGACTTTAAGGCTGTTGACCGATACATCGATGAAAAGTCGCCACTCCTCTGAAATATGTGGGTAACCGATTTTTGCAAACAGCGAATCAATGTCACAACAATAAGCCAAGTTTTTTTCCCGATTTTCATGCAATCTAAAAAATTGGTCATATGGAATAGTGCTACCTCGATCACGAGCGGCTGTTATTTTAAAATCAGCCGCCACTATATTCCACTGCTTAAAGCGTGATGCAAAGAGTTCTGCTGTTCTCCTCGACAAATTTCCGTCTCGTACGAGGTCATTGAAGTCGGCTTGCGTTATAAAATGCGGCATTGCAGTCCCAATTTCACTGGGTGTTGCCACAAATTCCGATACTTGTGGACTCTCGCATCTCGCATTCGAAAAGTTGATAGCAGTTTTGGTACAACTGTTGATTCTGCATCGCTTATTTCGGGAACATTATCAAAAATCTCCACTGAAGCCGCTACACGGTCTTCTGGTGAGTATAGAACTGCTGAAATTACCGATTCTACATTAGCGTAGCGAATTTTGTTACGGTAAATGTATTGGTACCCTTTTGTTTGAGCAAAAGTTACACAAAAGTAGCACAATTCATTGCAGTGCTCCGTGCGTGGTAGCCAAATTGTTGGTACAGCGTACTTTATTGTTGACTTGCAGCGTACATCAGTAAACTTGCACAAATTTCTGTAGCAATAGTCGCACACGACTTCCGGAGTATACCACAAGTAAGGAACATAAGCAGTCTTAAATATTTTCTGAAACGAATTCACCACTGTTTTAGTAATATTTTTGAAATTTTTACTTGGTGCGAATAAGCCACAAACGTAACAAAAGTTATTTCGCGTCGGACACTGCATTTTTTTCAGATGAAATATATAGAAATACGTTTTCGCACAACAGAACTTAAAACAATATTGCAATTCCTTATTTCATCTGTCAGAAGGGGCCCTCAAACGACCTGTCAAATCATCACACATGTAGTATCGTTCGTGTGCAAGAAATCAAGGCGGATGGACATGTCCGATGGAAGTTGGATGGACATGTAGTGTCGTTTGAGGGCCCCTAGACCAGTTGTAAGTGTTGTAAAAGTCAAAAACTGTTTAGTGTTAGAAGGTTACTATTGATTAACTACAACTATACCGAGTAGGATGGGTCAAAAAACATTTTTTTTCCTAACGCTTTAGTAGTTTAAAAATTTGGAGTCCCTTCAAGTTATGCTAAGAAAAGTGAAAAAAATATTTTTTTTCAAAAATAATAAAAATTGGGGAAAATCTGAGAATTGATAAAAATTGTTTTTAAAAAATTTGACGTGCTACAGACATTTCCACGAGTCTGCCTGCAAAAAATCAGCTCAATTAGATCACTGAAAAAGGGTTAAAAATCGGTCCAAAGGCTTCCACACAGGCCACTACGAGCTTTATACTTCAAACTTAAAAAAAAAAAATTCTGACGTGTACATGAAAATCGACGATACACGTGTATTTTTATTTTTTCCCCTCTTTCCGAATATGTGCATTTGGTTCATAGGACAGAAATTGGAAAAATTTATTTTTTGTAACACCGTGTTATTATTGATCACTTGACGATTATAAAGAGACATTTTCAATCATTAAAAAAATTTAATTTTTGTGGCAAACTTTAATCAAACAACTTACACAGCAAAAGCTGCAAAACATGATCTGCCAAAACGATTGGCTTAGATGATTTTAACCCCATTATCCGTTCTTGACACTATTGGTTTGCATAGCCAGTTAGTCTGTTAAGAGATAAAAATAAAAGCAAAAATATATTTTCAACATCTTGATAAACAGCAAAAAACATAAAACTATATTGGCAAATTTTAGCATTAGAAGAAGTAGGAAACATGGTGCGTCCAAGGCAGCACATAAAAATATTGCAGCACACGCAAATAACTCATGACAAATACACATTCTTGACACCCAAAGCACACATACACACACTCACACATTTATGCAAGTATATGAAAATATTATGTGTCGAGTGATTTATGTGTTTAAATTCTCTTAACTGTTGTTGGCAAAATCGTGTTAGTTTTATGCAAATAACGAACCGAACCGAACAGAACAGAACAGAACAGAACAAAAAAAAAAAACAAAACAAATATTTGCATACTTTCAGGCTTGTGAACTGACTCTACTAAAGATTTATTTAAAAATACAAAATGACTGACTCTTGCGATTTGTTGTACCACGTTCAACGACAAAAAAACAACTTCCAATTTATTTAAAATTAGTTTTATGTGCTTTAAAGTCAGAAAAACGTCATGTTTGCAGATCAATACCAGTTTGAATATTTTTATTAGTTAAAAAACTAATGAATAATAAATAATTAATAGCTTCAATATTTTGCATAGCTAAAACCTAATTAATAGGTAATAGCTTATATATTTTCTAATCAAAATAAAATAATATAACATAAAAGCAGCATAAAATAAAATATTCTGACATCGTGGCGTATGAGTGACATTTATTTAATAATAGCGTTGGCCAGCATTTAAGACATCTACACACACAGCCAGACCCACACACCTGCAGCCGACTGGAAGTAGCAATGATTCAACGCTAAAGAATGCTCATACTCTTGTGTATGTGTGCATTGGAGCCTCACATCACAGGCATGCAAGGACATTCATTCATGCATATAAAGTTACAGAAAAAAAAAAACTAAAGTAGTTAGGAGAAAAAACGGAAAGAATTGGTCTATCATGTATTGAATTTTGTTAAGAAGCCGAGTGCGTGCCAACAAAAAGATACACGTACGGCACGTAGCACACTTACGCAGCAGCACAAATATACTCACACCACTCACACATACTATATTCCCACTCGCAATTGCACTCTGGCAATTGTTTTATATTTTTTCATTTAGATGTTTTTGTTTATATGATATTTAGTTCAAGGATTTGTTCTTTTTAACCATAAAACATCATGTTTTACTTCAGTTTTTTTCAGCTGCCTAGGATGGTGCGGAAAAAAAGAAACAATCCAAAAATGCCTAGCTTAATGAAAACACGCAGCAACAATTTATCCATCTTGAAGTTAAGTGCGTATGCAATGAGCTCTAGATATTTTAATTTGCATTTGTTTTCTTTTGAGCTGCCATTTTCTGTTGGATTAAACTACCTCCTCATGACAATTGTTATTCTGCGTAATTCATTGTATTTGTTTGGTATTGTTGCTATATTTGCAGCGCATGTTACTTGTTTTGCCTCAAATGCGGCATTGTGTGCTGATATCACAAGAAGACGAAGAATAATAAGAAGAAGTAGAAAAAAACCAAAACAAAACAAAACATAACATTGCAATATAAATAAAGCAGGACGAATAAAGTCACTTCAAAAGCTCCCCAAGGAGCAATGAAAGCTGAGCAATGGCAACCGGAAGTTGGACATTTACGCTTGGTTTGCTAGTTTAAACACCGAGTTTGTTATGTTTTCACTGCGTGTACGTGTTTGTGTGTATGTTTTAGATTTAAATGTTTGCTTAAGTTTTATTTATGTTCTCATCAAAGTAAATTGATGCTCCTTGAAAGGGTTAAATGCTTGGCATTAAATTGTTTGAGTTTCACTTTCTCGAGAGCTATAAAAAGTTTGTAAATAGTTGAATGCTTAAATGCTGAATTATGTAGTTTATTTTAAATCTTTAATTTTTAACCTACAACAACATCAGTGTAAGATTTTCCTAGAATTTATCTTTGCTTGTACACATTCGACCGTAAGACTACAGCAAACAGTTTCATTAGCAAAAACATCTACAGTAATATCAAGAACATGCAGCTGTCAAAATACTGCTGCCACTTCAAGTCTTACCGCAAAGAGTTATAACACTGCATTTTGCATGAATGCATATCTTTGCTAATTTGCCAAAAATTCACAGCATTCATCTTCAACTGCATACTTTTTACTGCTATCATTTAAGCTTTTATGTGCTACCATAACGGCTCCTTTGGGGCATTTCTGCTTGAAATAAAAAACAGTTTATGATTAAAAAATTATTTATTACGGTAACAAGTCTTTATTGAAGCCAATAGGAGGGCATATAAATTGGTTTTATTGCCACATAGTGGATTGCGACCATATAAACGATGAAAAATAATGAAAAAAAATATGTTTGTGGCCGTAGTTGGAACAATGTTCAAATTGTTTAATAATTTACTTATGAATAAGAGTCTGCCGGCTGTAAACGCCTGTTTCATATATAGATAAGATCTGATAAAATCTTTTTTTAATAAATTGTAAATGTAGTATTTTAGATATGTTTATACCGCCTCACATATTAAAATTCTTAAGGGGCATATTAACTTTGCCACTTCATTTGTAACACCGATAAAGAAGCGTGGCAGGTATCGAAAAGTATATATAATCTTGATCAGCATCATCTCCTGAGTCGATTTAGCCATGTCCGTCTGTCTGCCTGTCTGTGATCCCGATAACAGCCTTAATTTTAGAGCTATCGCAACGAAATATGAGATTCATTTTAAAAAATACTTATATTCAAAAATGAGCCAAATTGGATGAAAACCACGCCTACCTTCCGTACAAAGTGACTTTACCAAAACAGAAAAACTCCTATAAATTCGAACAAAATTAACTTAATGACTTCAAATTTAACCATTAATTAAACCACGTACAGTGATGCGATTGGTACAAGTTAGAAGAAAATATTATTTTGTGGTATTTTTTTGGTAGGTTTTGATGTTTATAAATGCAAAAAACAGTGTTTCAGAAACTTTGGACAAGTGGGCGTGGCACAAATTTTGTGTTTTAATTTAAAAAGGAGATAAACTACTATAAACTACTATAACAAAACTAAATACAGAAGTCCTAGTATCTGACTTTAAAAAAGTGATAAAAATTTCAGTTCGATTGAAGAAGTCAACAGAGACGCCACAGAGACGCCACACAACAGAGACGCATTTTCTTCTATATCTTAAAAATCAGATACGCTTCAGATAAGCTACGATAAGCTACGATAATGAAACACATAATGAAACACAGACGTCTAATAAGTGATTTTCAAAAAGTGTTAAAAATTGCTGCGTGATTAAACAAGAAGATTAACACGTTAACTGCCATGAGGCACATACGGTGTGCCTCAATAAAATGTCCACGTAGGCTCTGAGGCACAGCGTATGTGCCTCAGTATTTGATTACACATTATAGTTCATGGTTTAAAATTAGTACCTCGAAATGCAAATCTGTAAACGTAGTTCAATTCCGCATGGCCTGGCATACCTAAACCTATCTTTAGCGAATCATTTTTATACCTCCACGATTAAAAAAAAACCCCTTTTACTGGGGTATATTAATTTTATCACTCCGTTCGTAACGCCCATAAGGAAGCGTGGTAGGTATAGAAAAGAATATATATTCTTGATCAAAATCATCACCCGAGTCGATTTAGCCATATCCATCTGTCCGTCCGTATGTCTGTCCGTCTGTCTGTGATTATGATTGCAGCCGTAATTTTCAAGCTATCATCACGAATTTCAATATTTAAGCTTTTATCTAAAAAATAAAGGTCAAGTTCGAAAAAAACCTACCTTTTATACAAAGTGACTTTATCAAAACGGTAAATTAGGCCATGAGGTACATTTGTTGTACCTCAATAAAATATTTCAAAATATCACAGAAATGTAAAAAACACATTTTCTGATATTTTGTTCGGATTTTCTGATACCAAAATACACTAGATCTGTAAAAAAAATGGCACGAAGGACCCGATATTTTTTTGTATGGTGGCAGTTAAAGTATTTAACAGAATATCAAGTGCGAAAATTAGCAGTAAAAACTTTTCAATTCCACAAAAATTGATTAAATCTCTTTAGATTTGGCATATAAACTTAAGTCTTAATTAAGCACTTTGAGTCTTAAAACTAACCCAATCGGACCAAAACCTCGTCTACCTCCCATACAAAATTAATTTATATAAACGCTGAAATCTCTTTAAATTCCACAAAAAATAATCTATTCACTTTAATCTTAGCGAATGAGCTACAAAGTAACATTATATTAACGGTAAAATACCTTTAAATTCCACAAAAATTAATTTATTCAGATTAAATTTAGCGAATGAACTAAAACTATAATTGCACACTTTAAGTTTGAAAATGAGACAAATCGGTTTAAAATCACGCCTACCTCCCATACAGAGTGACTTTATAAAAACGGTAAAATATCTTTATATTCCATAAAAAATTAAATTATTCACTTCAAACTAAGCTAATGAGCTTAAATCCTAATTATACACTTTAACTTTGAAATTGAGCCAAATCGGTGTGAAACCAGCTCTACCTCCCATACAAAGTGACTTTATTTAAAACGGTAAATGTCTTCAATTTTACAAAAATTTATGAAATCACTTAAATCACGGCCAAAATTATTATTGATCTCAAGTTATCTCAATGTCAATTTCTCAATATTACAACTATAAAAAACAGTCGAAACCTGGTTTTGAAATGAAAATAAATAGCATTTTCAGGGCCATCAAACAGGTTTAGAAATAAGGCAACCCAAAATTTGCGCATTTTGGCTCTCATAGAGCTTAAAGTATATGCGCATAGATATAAAAGTGAATAAATAAAAAAAAATATGGTAATAATTTGAGGTAGCCCTTTTTTATCTTACTAAATGTTTTACCAAATTTTGTGTTTTTTTACAAAACTTAAATCTAGAAACTTTCTAGAATCTAGAAACCGTGATGATCAACTGTTTGCACCCTACAGCATAATTGTTGAAATTAATTTGCTGACATTTAATTCAACACAAAAATTAGTAAAAAAAATAATATATTTTTAAAAAAATATATGTTTAACAGCAATACTATTCATAAAAAAGATTTTTTATTTATGTTTGTGGTAAAATATAATGTTATTATTATTTCAAAAATAGTTTGTTGGCAATGTCTGTATAAATAGAAATAAAAAACTCTTTAAATTTCGAATTGAAAATGTATATTATAGTAAGGGTAATACTTTTGCCTTACTCCAATACATTAATTTATATATATTTAACATCACCAGCAGCTTAAAGTTCTATTTTATTTGGTCACACTTTGCCTTCTCAATGTCAGATAGAACCAACGATAGGTATTTGTACTAGCTTGTTTGTTTACAATGCATTGTATTTAAACATGTGTATGTTTTGTTGTTACGCACAATTTTAGAAGCAAGCAAATTAAGCAAACATAAAATATGTCATTGCGTGAAAATTTTTAAAAGTAGAGCAATGAAATTTTAATCTTAAATATATTAAACTATCACTATTAAGTTTGCATAAAATTATTGATTTTGCCATAGTAGTTTTCACTTGCGAGAAGTTAAAAACCACAAAATTGATATAAATCTGGTTACTGAAAATTAATAATGTTAAAATTAATTTTATTTGTGCAATTTATTTGTAATATTAATCTTACAAAAAATTGACTGTCTGTTGAGCTTTGTTCACGCAAATTATCCTTATAGATGCAAAATGTACTAAATAATGGAATGAAAAGGTGTAGTTGCATGCATGAAGATTTCTTTTATTCGAGTCAATTTGCGCTATGGTTTTTTTCAAAAACTTAAAAAAAAAACACTTAGTATTTTTTTAGTTACACTTTCCATCATATTTACAGTGGAACATTTTAGATTTTTCTTACTGAAAATGACTTTAAGTATAATTTTATGATAAAAGTATCATTATTTTCTATAAATTTTTATATATTTAAGTTTTTGTCTAAATGACCTTGTTATTTATTGTGTTGATTTTATATGATTTAAATACAAATTCTAAATGTTTGATAGTTTAAATCATACTTGATTTTAAATACAAATTCTAGTTGTTTGATAGTTTAAAATCGTTTATTGAGCTTAAGGTCAAAGTTAGAACAATTAATTGTTCTAACGAATCTTTCCAAAAAAACAAGAACAACAACAAAGATTTCTGATGAAGCCTTTAGCACGGCCGAAATTGAAATAAAATCAGCTAGTGATTTTTTACTTTTCATATTGAAGAAAACTTTGTTGTTGTTTCTTTGGAAAGATTCGTTAGAAGAATTAATTGTTCTAACTTTGACCTTAAGCTCAATAAACGATTTTAAGCTATCAAACAACTAGAATTTGTTTTTAATAATTCTAAAAAAATAATATTTTTTAGAATTATGTATAAACTTAATGCCAATTAAGTTCATGAAGCAACAGGTTGCAGCAACAATAAGTTCTTTGCAGAACAAACCACCAAGCAGACTAGACATCTGTTTCGTTGATAGCTACATCAACTCATCAGTAGTCTTCTGTGGTTTCTGCAGTACCATCCACTTTGATAAGCTAATATTAACACCTTCTGTTAAATAAAAACAGAATTATGTGCTGTATGTCGCCTTTCAAAGCAATGTTTTTCTACTACTTTGCAAAAAGCAAAGGTTCAAAAAAGCGACTGCATTGATTCTGCAAAGACTTGTTTGCTGTGCTCTTTGTTTACTTCTTTATCACGAATCAATCTAGGCTCCAACAGTTCGCTGGTATAAACCATAGAAGGCGTGAAGAAGGTTTTTTGAAAAAAGTTGTTTTATGTGTAGAGACATAATAACATACTTGTTTTCATAGGTTGGGCTCGCACCAGTGTTTACATGAAAAGTTAATGATGGCATATTTTAATTACAATATTGTTTTTAATAATTCTAAAAAAATAATATTTTTTTGAATTATATATAAGCTTAATGCCAATTAAGTTCATGAAGCAACAGGTTGCAACAACAATAAGAATTTGTATTTAAAATCAAGTATGATTTAAGCTATCAAACATTTAGAATTTGTATTTAAGTCATATAAAATCAATTTTTAAATATATTTTTTCATTTTTTAAAAAACTTTTTTTTATAAAATCATATCAGAATATAACTATATATTTACAAAATAAAAAATTTATTGCAAAATCTTTTTCACCTCAAAAGTAATGTTTGGTTAAATTTGGCATAATTTAAGTGCGTTGCATTCAATTTTTCTCTGTTTATTTAAAGTTCTAACTTTGACAAATTTTCAAAAAATATGCAAAAGTTCTTTTGATTTTTAGATATTATTTTCAAATAACATAAATATATTTCTATTGAGAAAATAAGTCTTATTGTGCAAATTCTAAATTTTTTTTTCAGGGACTTATGGCACGCTAAAATTTAAAAAGACGCATTGTGCGTCGGCCGTGTTGGTTTTATGAACTATTTTTCCTTTTCTTTATGCTTGAGTTTTTTACGCAGATCCCCAGAAGGGTGGCATATAGGTGTTTTCATTTTGAGAAGAAATGTGGGGGTTGGTGGAAAAAATTATAGAACCTGGTCATACATTTGACCCCTCTGGTATTCACCGCGTGGTAGATACGACAAATGCTTGTAATATGTCGATTAAAGTTTGTCAATGTTAAATGTAAGGTGGTTTTTGCATAGCAGGTAATACAGTCATGTTCATTAGTGACTATTAAAAGATAACTAATCACATATTTAATTATTAATACAAATTAAATTTTTGTAAGTAGTGACTTTTTGAATAAAAGGTATTTTTGTTAGAAAAAAAGTTTTATTTCTCAATATAATCGCCTTTTAGATCTATACATTTAGTCCAGCGATTTTATAATTTTTTTATTTCTTTATTGTAGGTTTGATTAAGGTCATTAAAGCAGGCGTTTGTTTTAGTTTGTTTGATATTTCCATTCGACCCAAATCTCTTGCCGCCGAACCATTTTTGCAGATTTGGAAATGGGATGGTGGATGGGGTAGCATCCAAATGTATGGATTTTCGACATAGCAACTACAGACGTGTTATCCGATGCATTGTCATGGCGGCAGAGCGCTTTTTTCTTCGCCAAATGTGGTCGTTTTTACTCCAAATCAGTGGCAAATCTGCCTAACACTGTGTATAATATTCGCCGGTGATTGTTTTACCCATTTGTAAGGCAATCGATGTGATCGACTCCACATTCATTCCAAAAAACAGTTTCCATACCTTGATGGCCGACAAACCATCGTCATTGTGAATATGGCCAAATATCGTCAAAAACTTTTTTAAGGTGGTCACACTGCTGCGCCAATGGTCGAGTCTGAGCCATCGCGGCAACCATCATGGGGATAGCCTTTTCATCTCCAAATATTCATGTAAAATGTGATGTAGCCACTGAGTGTGTTTCGTGAAAACGTGGAGTTCGATCTTGAAAACGCGCTCGTTGTCAGCAATAAAGTTTCCATGTTGGATCAGTTTGTATGTCAGATTTTTAAGAGCCAGCGCACCAGGCGTAATTGAGTTTGTGCCATTCGTTTTATTTCTGTTTTGTGTGAAAGTTTGTTCCAAGTTGAAAGGTGTGTGAATGTGATTTCTCGCCTTTTGTTGATTTGTATCTTTTTTGTTTTGGCCTTTATTGTTTGATCAGTCCGTAGCTGTGTTAAGCTAAAACTCGTAGTAGAATGCTTTTAGTGTGCTACAAGGTCAGACCAAAGACTTTGTTTGGTACCACGGTAAGTCAGTTGCCCCTTGGCATTTGCCAGGTTGACTGATTTGGGTTGAACCTTCAGGGAGATTCGTAGTAGTTGTGCTTTTGTGCCCATATCGCATGCAGAGCTATCAAGCTCGTTGTGTGTTTGCATTCTCAAACCGGGGTTCATACCCCAGAGTACGGAAAAGGCTTTGATAGGCCCCCACCCCTACCTAGGATTACGACATGTCATCACAACACTTCGCTAATTTGATACCTTAAAACAAGTGTCCGACCGAATTATCCGGTTTCGGCTTCGGTTACGGCCAGTTCCTGCCCTTTTTGTCAGTTTCAGCCAGTTTCGGCCGAAACTTTTGGTAAAAACTTCTTGCATCAGTCATTTTATTTAAATATAAAAGTATTTACAACGCATTGTACATAACAAAAATTATGAATTCGTCTATAATTTCATTTTTCGTGCTAACGCAAAACATTTTGGTTAATTTTATGCGTTCGATACTATCATTTTCGACTTTATCATCTCTATTGCAATTAATATTAAAGTTTTATAGGTACTGAAGTCAAAAATGGATAATTAAACTTCCGAACGAATTCTGTGAGTGTGAAATAAAGAAAATTAAATATTTCTATTTTTATAATACTAAACCCTTAAAAAAAAAAAACAAAAATATTTTGTTTTGTAGTTCTATAAAAATGTACATTGTAGGTGCATACTATTTTGAGTGTGTACTGAAGATATAAAGTATGCAATGCTTTTGTAATAAAAAATAAATTAAAAAATTATCTCATTTGTTATTGTAATAAACTTTAATTAATTATTATAAGCTTCAATACTCAAATAATACTTTTTTTATATTGATTTTTTTTTCTTAAGTGTATATAAGTTCTCTTGTTTCCTTTTAATAAAAAGCAAATTATTTGTAAAAACTTAAATTTTCCTATTTATAACCAGTTTTGGTTTCTGCCGAATATTATAAAAGGGCCAAATATTAGGTATCGGCCAAAATTCCGGTTTCGGTCGGAAACTACTTGGAACCCTCAGCGGAGCGTTGGCCGAAGCAATATTTTGGTCCAACGCTATGGAACAACGTAGAATTAAGCCTATATGAAACACTTTCGATTTCTGTACCCACTCAGTTGAGATGTCTATAGCCTCAGCCACCTTACTCACTTTCATTCTTCGATCATTAAATATCATTTCATGGATTTTATCAACGACTTCTGACGTAACAGCCTGTTTGGGGACCTAAACATTCAGCGTCACTTGTGCTGGTACGACCACAACGGTATTCACCACTTAACTCATCTTTCTACTACACTAAACCACTTCTTAACTTTCTATCAAGACTTTCCCTGGTTTCGGTGATAGTTTTTTTTACGCAGAAAATAATTCCTGATGTGTACACGAAATTCACTTTTTCCATTTTCGTCGAAATTCACAAAGTTGTTTGCTTTCAATGGATGCCAAACACAAACTTAAAACACAAAATTATACAGAAGTTTATTTGCAGCTTGTAGTTGACATGGTAGAAGAATAGAAGTAGTTAACCATAACTGTCAAAAGGCAACTGACAGCTCATATAAAATCTGCAACCGATGAGAATGCAATGAGAAAGGAAAAATTAAAAAGAATCTGTCATGGCTGAAACTATTTTGCTTTTTAATTTTTTATTGATCAATTAATTAATATAGGATTTTGTGCAGCTGTTGAAGTAATTTATGTAATTGTTATTAAATTTGGATGGTAGTGGATGGCAAACTACGTTTTCGTGGAAGTGTCTATAGCAAACACGAGCATATTTTCTAAAATTTTTGGAATATGTTCCATCGTTGTCTTCTAGGCTCGTGAGCTGGAATACGAAAACTTGGCCTATTTTCCTTGCCCAAATGTTTTTGGCACAACACGCACTTAATTTTAATTAAAAAATTAAGTAAATCATTTTTGTTCAAGTTTTTAAACACAACACAAAAATATCCAATTGAAGTGATTTAATATTTCGCTGTTCTTTGTTTAACAAAAAAAAAACTCATTTTGATAACTCTGGTAGTATTGTCAAAGAGATCACGACTGGCCACGAGACTACCATTATTATTCTACCATGGTAGTTGACAGGACCAGTATCTATAGTAATAAAACTCATTTTCTGTTTGTTTGTTTGTTTGGCCTTTATACAAATCTAAACGGCTCAACAGATTTCGCTCAAACTAGGTACACATATTAAGTCCGTCTTAACTTATAATGTTACATACTTAGTTTTTGCCACGCCCCCTTCGAAATTTTTCAAATAACGGTAATTTTGTTATTTTAATACTTTTTGCCTTCGGAGTTTTTTGTGTATTTAATTTTAAAAAATTTCTATTATTTTGACATTAAAAATACTCACGTGTGTTCAAAACTGTAGAAATTTTCAGTACAACGACTTTTTCATAAAACATCGTTACCTAAGAATGAGAAAAAAAACGACATGAAAATCAAAATTTGGTGTTTCCATGCAAATATCTCCGCTGTCCATTCAAATTTTTTTTGTTCAAAAGTTCAATAAAATCACTTTACAAAAATAGGTTAAACTGTGCCGTAAAGTCAGTGTAACTATGTTTTATAATTATGTCAAAAAAGGTCCAAAATATTGACTTTTTACTCCAAAAATGACTCAAAAATTGTTTTTGTTGCAAAAATTAAATCAATTAAAAATTGCACATCTGGTTACCCTTCATATGACATAGCATTTATTTGCAAAAATTCTTCCAGCTAAGCGCAAAAATTATTTTACTGTTTACCCCCTTTGATTTTTTTCGCGAAATTTATTTTTTCCAAAATGTTGTTTTTATATTTTTTACAAAAAAGTCAAGTCTCAAAAATAATTTATGTGAAAAAATTACCCCAATATCTCTTTCCAATCAAAACTTATGGCTAAAAATCTATTTTTACATACAATTGACTATCTATAGTAATAAAACTCATTTTCTGTTTGCCTGTTTGTTTGACCTTTATACAAATCTAAACGGCTCAACGGATTTTGCTCAAAATAGGTATACATATAAAGTGCATTCCAACTTAAAATGTTACATACTTAGTTTTTTGCCACGCCCCCTCTGAAATTTTTCAACTAACAGTAATTCTGTTATTATAAAACTTTTTAGTATCGGAGATTTTCGTTTATTTTATTTTAAAAATTTTTTGTTATTCTGACACCAAAAACATTCACATATATTCAAAATTGGAGAAATTTTCAGTACAACGACTTTTTTATAAAACATCGTTGCCTAAGAATGAGAAAAACACGACATGAAAATCAAAGTTTGGTTTTTCGATGCAAATATCTCCGCTGTCCATTAATATATTTCAATCAAACTTTATTTTGTTCAAAAGTTCAATAAAATCACTTTACAAAAATAGGTTGAACTGTACCGTTAAGTCAGTGTATATATGTTTTATGATTATGTCAAAAAAAGTCCAAAATATTGACTTTTTACTCAAAAAATGACTCAAAAATTGTTGTTGTTGTAAAAATGAAATCATTTAAAAATTGCACCTCTGGCTACCTCTCATGTGACATAGCATTTATTTGCAAAAATTCTTCCAGCTAAGCGCAAAAATTATTTTACTGTTTTTGTCATCAAAACAAAGAGGGTACCTCCTCCTTTGATTTTTTTCGCGAAATTTATTTTTTTGAAAATGTTATTTTTATATTTTTTGCATAAAATTCAAGTCTCAAAAATAATTTATGCGAAAAAATTACCCCAATATCTCTTTCCAATCAGAACTTATGGCTAAAAATCTATTTTTTCATACCAGACTATTAAAAGAACTGAGTTTTGTTTTAAAAAACGTCACCATTTATCTCAAAGAATGCAATTGTGTATCTAGAGTAATTACGAACATGTGGGATTACATAAAGTCTTCTTGTAGCAATGTGTAACGGTGATTCGTTACAAAGTTGCACCCCGCTCCCTACGCCACTACTCTACTACACCACTGTGCACATTTAACTCAACCAACAGCCAAACACACACACACACATATACACACACACACACAGTCAGTACATTCAACGTAGCCAACAGCCAAGCCCACGTAAACCACACACAACAGCCAGATATGATATAATTCCCAGAAGGTTTCTAGCGACATATGAATAAGTAAGGCGCATTGTGACAGGCTTCGGCACGGCTCGAGACCGTAGTGCTTTGTTCCGTCGCTTACTTGTTGAAAACGATAACAAGTCCGTTGGTTCAAAACGAGCTATCGCAAGGTGGCGATATTTTTTAATATAAATCTTTGTTAAGATTTCAAAATATCCATATCTCAAGGACGCATTGAGTCCCACCATAATTTTTATTTTGTTAAAAATGTTATTTTGCTAGCTTTAAGATTAAGTAAATATTAAAATTATTTTTAATATGTTTTTCGTACCCCTTCTTTGAATTCAATTAGCCCACCGCAAGAGATGGAACAATCATCAACAAAAATTTTCCAAAACTTTTTTGGATTAAAGTTCGTTCAATTACCTTTCTAACGGTAGCTTGCAAATAAAATTCAACATGTTTCTCATTATTCCAGAATTTTAAAAACATTTAACCGAGAAGTGCATGTTAAAATGTTTATATAAATGACTCTCGAGTAACACCGGGTATGCAGCTAGTTGTAAATAAAGTTACTGTGCGGAAAATCCAAAAAGTCACTGACTTCTCAAAGTGCCTTCGCATGTATATATTTGGATTATACTCCTTCCGCTGCTAGATTAATTGCATAAAAACATTTCAGAAGCATTTTATTACTATGTTTTAAAGGATTATTAAAATAATAACATTTACTGAACATGAAAAAGTGTAGGATTTTTCTAAGCCAAAAAAGAAGAAAGATGCTTTGTAAGATTTTTTAGTAGAGTCTGCGTAGATTTTTATCAAAAAAGTTTGTTTCATCTCTGCATGGACAACTCATAATGTTGTTGTGCTTTTTTTTTGTTGTATTCTGTCGTTAGGATATTTTTTTTTTAAGTTCTTAATTGTTACAAGATGTTTGTAACCCACTTTTATTTTTTCCCATATTAAGCTTTTTAATTCTACTCCTACATCAGCTGCTACTATTAAATTTGTTAAAAACCAACTGAACCTGTTTTTACTACAAAAGACTTGAAGACTTTAAATTTAATACCTACAGCTTCCTTAATTAGATGGTACTTGTAAAATAACCATGGATTAAAAGCTTGTTCAGTCTTAATTCTTGGTTTTAATAGCTGCTGTATTAAGTCTTTTACTGCCTACAATTTTTTCTCGAATTATTTAATATAATTTTTAGGATTATGCTCTAAAATGTGCTTTGCACACAGTTAGTTTCTCTTTCATTTGGTATTAATTGCAAAACTTACAACAAGGAATGCGCGAGTATTTCTTTACAAGGCTGGAATACTCGAGCTACGCAATTTTTTTTTTGCCATTAAAAAAAGGAAAAAAAAGCCACTGCAATATTGTAAGCTTGCAGAAATTAGTTTACATTCTATTGAGCGACATTTTGCTTTAATTGTTGCTTTACTCTTTTTTTCCACTCATTCAATTGTTGCTTTAGAGTCGTTGATTTTCTCTTTTAATGTTGCTTTGTGCAAGTATCCATGTTTGTTCTCTTCTTCGTCTTTTTTGCTGATATTGAGCTTATAATTTTACTGCGCGCTACTGTCAAATGCACACACACACACACACACACACACATACATATATATAAATACTATTACAAATCTAATTTTTGAATTCGTTATTTTTAAAAGGCACAGAAAATGGCAACCCAGAATATTTTTCTTTTAAAGGTTCTTTTTGACAGTCTCTTTTGTCTGGAGATGAAATACGATGTTATTCAGTTGAATGCGTCTACAGAACAGCAACATTTCTTAAAGGATATTCTACGAACGCTAAATTAGGTGTGAGTGCTTGTGTGTTAGTTAATACTTGTGTTTGAGTGTGCGTGAGCTGTGAGGAAATCACTTTTCAGCATCGTTGTGCTTATGTCCTGAAGATAGAGTAATTCAAATGAGATTTTTTTATGTATTTAAAAACACCCATAATAAAATTGTATTTAATGCTTAAAATGTTAAATATTTGATCTAAAATAGAATTTGATGTAATTAAATTTTATATTCTGGCAAAATAACAAAATTTAATGCTTCGTATGATATGCTCAACACTACAAACATATTCGACGATATGTGCGTCAAGCAATATTTTCAAAATTATGTTGTTGCATTTATTGTTGGTATTGTTGTGTTTGTTAAAGTTTAAACACAAATGCAGTTTGTGCTGCAGGAAGCGTTTGTTGCGAGCGGTGTTTGTGTCGATTATTTTATGCACTCTGTTTATTATTGCTATTTTGGCTGCTGTCTGTGATTATTTCCAATATATGCTAGCATACTTATTGGCGCTTATAAAATAGCCGTAAGCAGCCGTTTTAGAACTTCACAGCAATAAAGTAAGGAAGCAGTTAAAATGTGAAAAAATATTATATTCTCGTATAGTATAATTTATACTTAATGTTTACCGTTTGTGCTATAAATTTTGCCCTTATCTCATGAGTATCTGTATAGTTTATTATAGTGTTCAGTCATAAAACAATTTTTAATGAGTTTATATTGAGTTATATGTTCGAGTTGAGCGATTATTAAAACGAAATTGACTGAAATAAGCAATAACCTCACAAACGATACAAGCAAAAAACATCAATCAATAAATGACTCTACTTAAAGCGACTGAAATTAAAAGCTGATAGATATACAAATCGATTTTATATGATACATTATATTATCGCGAAATTATATATCGTGTGAAATTATAAATATTATTCGTCAGTATAACAGTTTCATAGCGGTGGCGCTAAATACCTCACATATTTTTAGGCATATGCTAAAATTAAGAAGAGAAAGTGCAACATAAGAACAATAATTATATGCAAACTTCAGCTCGCTATAACTTAAAAAATAAAATTTTTTAAGAAATAAAAAGTCCAGTTTGCACATCTACAGGTATAAACCTACCAAACCATACTAAATTCATTAAGATTGGACTTGTACTTAAAAAGCCTTACGCCGTACAAAATTTGCGTTTGCGTAATATATATAAGATTATTGGTTTTAAATTTTTTTTCAACAATTTGTAGAATGTCTATTATAGCCAAAATTTACCTATAAAAAAAGAAATTAAACTATTTTCAACTTGCACACTAAAAACACAATAAAAAAATTGCTTCTATGAAAAAGTGCTACACTTGTAAATTATAAAATTTAGGCAAATACTTATAGAAGAACTTCTCATCGCTTCCTTATATAATTCTTTTGGGTATACGATAACTACGTTATTATATTTAAATTTAGCAAAGTGACGTGAGCCTACCTGCTTTGAGCATGCTTGCAAACTGAAAGCTTTTTAGAGACGCCAGAATTTATTTGCGTATACTTGGCTGAAAAAGCTCTTAGCACGAGAGCTAATTTTGAGAATCACTGTTCTAAGTGTATCCACTATGATTTTTACGTAACAATGAAAAAAGTTGATTGAAATGGTTTTCATACTTAACTTCAAGTATATAAATATTTGAAATGAAGTGTTAAATACTTAATTTACCTACTTTCCAAAGTAAAAATTAATTTTTCCATATTGATATAAATTATTTCACTTAAAATTAAATTTTATTAATACATAAGGAAGTGTCTTATTCTTTAATTTAAAATGCATTTATATTCAATTATTTGTTTAAATTTTGTTTAAGTAAAAATAAAGTGTTTCATATTAAATTAAACTAGTTCAAGAATCAAGTATGTTCATATTTATTTATACCATGCGGTTTTCTTCTGGGTGTTGAAGAAAGTTACACCGTTGGCATTTATTTAGAATAATTATGTTGTTTTGAAACATTATTTTGCTTGATTCAAGAATATGTAAATTCGATTTTTATTTACTTTAATTAGGCATTCTAAAGTCTTAATTAGAAGAAATGTTTGCTAAAGGTATTTTTTTTTTGTAATTTGCTTTTCACTTACATCTACAATTTATTGAATACAGAATTAATAACCTGATTTAAGTAGCTGAAATCAACTTTGAATTTTGGCAACAAAGAATGATTTTGTTTATAATTCGGGGTAATCTTTTTGTTAAAAGTGGAATATGTTTATTTCTGACAGCACGATAAAGCAATGCTCTTAATTATTATTATATTATAGATAATATATTTAAAACTAGATATTTCATAAAAACTTTTGAAATAAAATAAAATCAAAAAAATAACAAAAATTATTTAAATAAAAAATTTCTAATTTAACACGTAGAAAAGTTCTACTTGGATTTTAAAATTCTTTAATTTTAATGTTATCGAAGTTACAATGGCTGATGAGTTTTTTGTTAAAATTGTTCCTATCTATGCCTATTTATGATAAATTATTGTGAAATTATTTGTTAGTAATTTTTTTTTTTTTAGACTGAACCAACGCTCAGGGGATGCCCCCTATAAATGCATAAGCATTGTGTTGATTCGAAAGATAGGTAATAGTTAGTTGGAGGGTGGATAGATGGAGTAGTATCGGTGAAGATTTGTTTTCAATTTGCACAGCTCAAAACTGCCGGGAAACCACAACCTTACCGTGCGACTAAAAAACGAATTCTCTCGGTAATGCGAGGTTCTGTTGGATATCGAGGCAATGGTAAAGGGGTGGGCTTGAACAGCTGCCCGAGTGGACCTGGGAAACACACGAGCTGGTGGAGTCAGGCCATGTATCTCCCTTGAACACTTCCCATGGTAGTACCTGTACAGAAGGCTTAGGCAACCAACATTGCGTCGATGCCCAAGAGAGTTGAGAGTGGATAAAATACTTTCATCCCCTATCAAATGTATCGCATGACGTTGAATTCGATCCAGAAGCTCCAAATAAGATCTTGAAGCCCCTGCCCAAATGTGCGAATTGAACATTTTTATATGTTAGCATTAAAGCATAAAATATAAGTATTAAAAAGGAAACAAAAACAAACAAAAAAATCGGAAAAAACCCATTGACATTGCTGAGGATCGAACTTACAACCTTACGATTATAAAGCAAGCTCCCTGTTCTTTGAGCTACAGAACTCACAAAGAAATATATTCTCAATAGTAATAAATTAAACTACATTCTTGTAAAATAAATTAAAACAAAATTTTATCCAAGCTACTTTTTCACAATTTGTTTTTCACCCTCAGTGGTGAGTTTTTCAAAAATTGAATTTGTTTTATAAAATAAAAGCAAAAAATCCATCCACATTGTTGAGGCTCGGACACACTACCTTGTCGTTAAAAATCAATCAATTTACGCTATGAGCTACAGAACTCACAAAGAAATATATTCTAAATAGCAATAAATGAAACTACTTTCTTATAAAATAAATAAAAAAAATTTATTTAAACTACTGTTTTACAATTTGTTTTTCACCCTCTGTTTTGAATTTTTTAAAATTTAAAAAAAAAAAAAAAAAACTCCGTCCACATTGTTGAGGCTCGAAATTACTACCTTGTGGTTATAAATCAATCACTTAACGCTATGAGCTACAGAACTCACGCGAAAACTTTTCCTAAATGAGCCGATAAATTCACTTCAGTTGCGAAGTTTTTAAATTTAAAAATGTCGATGAGCTTTTCAGTAATTTTGCTTGATTTTTAATATGTATGTATGTATGTATGTACATACTAAATACAGATTTATAACTAGTGTTGAAAGTACATATAGGAATGATAATGGGCTTACTGGATACGAAATTTGTAGACTAGTATTATTTATCCAAACATATCTTAATATAAGAACACTGCTATTATTCAGTGTATGTATCAAATAATTACAGCAACTATATGAATATAATTGATTATTGTGCTGTCATCCAGTTCTGAGCTACATGTTAAGTTTCAAAACTCTAGCTCAACGGAAGGTTGGTTAAAAATGGATTCCAAGATTTGTACGGGACAGACGTAAAATGAAGCTAGTAAAAACATGCGCCCCACGTTTTTAGTTGAACTAAAAGCCCCTCTCTAGGAGAAATTATTTTATACTTTTTAGTTCGTATTTAAAACGTGTTACATTAAAAAAATTTTTTTAATTATTTATTTATTTTTTACTTTTTCAGGCCGGTAGTTTTTGAGATATAGCATTTTTATTGATTTGTGGGCAGTAAAAAGGGGAGTGGCAAACTTTCTTCCTAAATCATTCTCTACTTGAGGGAAATTTACTGCCTAAAGTTCAGCTTAATCGGCCCAGTAGTTTTGGAGATACATAATTTTTATTGATTTGTGGGCGGTAAAGGGGGAGTGGCAAATTTTTTTCCTAAATTATATGTGTTGTCATCCAGTTCTGAGCTATATTTTAAATTTCAAAATTGTAATTTAAAATTGTTTTGAATTTTAAAAATTTTTTGCTATCAGATTAAAAGATCATTTAATTGGATTGAGTAAGATATTATCACTTTAAGAAAATAGTTGAGTAGACTTAAGAAAGAATAAGCAAGAGCTAGTTGTTTTTTTTTATAGATCAAAGAACTAAGGCATGCGCCTAATACAGGCGCGTACGTAGGGGGACCTTATGGGAGTTAGAACCCCCCTCCCCCGAAATGAAAGAATTTCAACGAGCTTCGAGAGAAACACTCAGCACAACATGGCAGCCGTTGTGTGTTTATAGTCACAACAAAGATCTTTTGATAACATTTCACATTGGAAAAAAAAATAAAAAGACTCAATTTAAAACATTTATTGTGGAAAGACTATAATATAAAGACTTAAAATTTTTTTTAGTACACTGAGGGATTACGTGTTAAAATTTAATGGAACTGTGTTCATATTAAATGAATTTTTTTAATGGAGCTTAAAAAATTTAATTTAACTTAAACTCAGATGTTTGGCACAGTTCAACTAAAAACAAGTTTTTTTTTTCAAACAATGATTTAAATATACTTTAACAGTTAAAATTACAGAACATTTAAAAAAAATTAAAGTAAATTTCTTAAAAAAAATCTTTAAAAAAATTTTTGTTTTGAAAACAATTATTTTAAAGCATAATTTTAAAATATTGCTCTTAAATTAAAAACAATCAAATTAAACCGAAATTTTTTTGATTCCATTTTTTCAATATTTCAATTTTTCGACGTCATATTTGTAATTACCGACCCCCGGAACCCCTCGAATACCATTCGATAAAGTTTGCGTTTTATTGCGGCTTAAAATATTTAAATATTTTAAACATTAAAGTAATAAATTTGTTTTTATTTCATATAATGTTAATTATTTGCAAAACCAATTCAAAAATTAAAAATGTAAAATCAGGGTTTTTCTTACCTTGGTCTCAATTATCTGGCAATTATATCCATAGTTTCTACTGCACATAATTTTTTAATTCAAACTCAGATAGTGACGTATTTTTTTATTGTAAATATAATAAGAGAAAATTATACAAAAAAATAGATGAATTTTTAGTTGAAAACTTAATACGCTTGTTTTAAATTTTGTTTTGTGAATGAATTTTTTTGTTTGTTTTTAAATACATCTTCTTCTCGATAGGTGGCATAAAAAGCAGTCCTTTTTAGCCGGTGTCTAGATATTTTGGTCCGGAATTTATCAGAAACAAAAAAAATCAAAGTGCATTTTAGCAAGGGAAATCCCCGTAGCGGGGGAAAATTGTAACCAAACCTTATAGTACTAGTTAAGGTTGTCGTAATCTTATTATTTTTTTCCGATAAATTGGGACCAAAATATCTTGACACCGGCAGAAAAGGACTACTTGTATTTTGAAAAAAATGTACTTTGCAAAAAAATTTTTTATTTTATCTACTTAAAAAAATTTTTAAGTTTCTTTGTATTGTAGTCTTTTCCCAATAAATATCACCGCTAGTTGAAATCGTTGAAAACGTTTGAATACCATTACTTCTGAACCCTTAAAGAACACACTTTCATTTCATATCTTGGAAAGGTAATGGGACGTAAAAAAACGAAAATAATGAAAAAAAAAAAAATATAGCACCTGTTGCTGGCATGGTATTAAACTTTGAAATTTATAATGGGTCATGTAACTGCACTTTTTGAAAAGCTAAATATTTTTTCCATCAAAATAGAATTTCCAGTGATACCCTATTTATGAAAATCGCATTTAAATTGACTGAGTTACTTTGTCTCAAAATAGATCCTATTTTGGTTATGGGTTACTTGGCTATGGGTCCGCGAAAAGAATCGCAAAACCTCAAACTTAGGATTTGGTTTTCTAAACAATAAACTAATCTAAGCACAAAATTTGAGCCAAACTGGAGCAACTGATATTGCACTTCAATGTGAAATGGGCGACATATGGAAAATAATTTGTTCCTACTTTGACTAAATATGTTTAAGGTATAATATACATACGTGTAAAAAAAGAAAAACAGTAGCTTGTTTTCAAACATTCTTTTGGGGTACATGGAGTTGTTATATATTTTTTAAATTTATACGGGTTATTGCACAATAAAAAGTAATTTAATAATTTTTTTTTTTAGTAATTTTTTGGCTTTTTATAGAGGTCGCTAAAAATGATATTGAAAAAAAAAACATCCGAAACTGTTCGATGGATGTGGCCTTTCCCATATATCTGACACAAACAAATCAAATCTCATTTTAAAGTATAGGTCAATAATTGAGCATCCTAGCTACGAACGACTCCCGGGGGGTTTTTTGAAATTATGGTTAAAGTTTGAGTAAAAAGTCTTTAAAAAACATAGATTTTTGCGCGCTTTTTTGTCAGTTAAAAAAAATAAAAGGAAATAGGTACTTGAATTAAGGTGAAATGCAATAAGATTCATTGAAATTGAAGCAATTGATTTGGAGTTATCTATCGAACCGTTTTGGATGTTTTTTTTTCAATTTCATTTTTAGCGACCTCTATAGAAAACCAGAAAATTGCTAAAAAAATAATATTTTTATAAAGTATTTTCTTATGTTCATAACCTGTATAAACTTCAAAAAAATATAACAACTCCTTGCACCTCAAAAAAAAAAAATGTTTGAAAACAAGCTGCTGTTTTTCTATTCGTAACTTTTTTATAAAATATTTTTAAAAATTGGTTAAAAAATTGCTTGAAACATTTTTTTATATTTTGCATTGAGTTGAATTTAAAAACGTGATGATTTTTTCAGTGCATATGTTGATTTTAACAAATATTTTGTACACCATATTTATAGGCACTGCTTGAATCAGACAAATCGACCTGTAACTTTTATGTATCCATACGCTGCATATCCATCAACAAGCCGATTCCTGAAGATTGGTGCAACGTTGCCGGTTTCAATCGCATAATGGAATAATGTAGAAAATTATTTGGCAATAAAGATTGCATCAGAAAAAAAATAATATACGAAATTTTTGTATGTAAAGTTTAAAGTGATAAAAAGAAAAAAAAAACATATTTTTCTTATTTAAGTTGCTATAAATTATTCCATGGTTAAAAATACAAAAAAAAAAAAATAAAACAGATATTATTTAACTAATTAAAAAATCTTTAAAAAACCCTTTCAAAGAAGTTCCTATCTGAAATACTTTTAAAGTTTATTTCATTAAAGTTAATGACACCTATGAATGCCATTTTTTGCTATACTTCCGCTTATAGCTCGAAACAGGGGAGAGATGGACCCCCTGTCGTACAATTTTTTGCTGTCTGGATCCAAAGAATCAATCAGCGCTGGATTGAAGATTTGATATGGGACACCCTGTACATTACATAATAAAACAGTACCCCCCACATTTTTTATGGGTACTCGCCTGGCTTTATACAAACAAGGTTTGGTCTTTGATCTTTAACCATACGTTAATTATTGATTAGTCGCAACAACCGTGAAAGACAATTTGAATTGCTTTTAGCCGAGGCTAGTGTTATGCCTTAACCTCGGCAAGCATTTCCAGCCCTTAGTTGTGTTTCTGTTCTTTAATTCCACATTTTCCACAATTTATTTATGGATTTTTAGTTTTCCATAATTGTTAAAAGTAGGAAAGAACAAAGAAAGTGAAAAAAACCATGTCCGAGCCCGGATTCGAACCAGGGACCTCTAGGTTGATAGTCTAGCGCACTCTCCACTGGACTACAAAGGCCGAATTTTATTTTGTTTCATATTTCTTCAAAATAAAAAAAAAATAAACTCGCATTGACATTTTGTTGCATAAGTGACAACCTGTAGTATCTTTTTAGGTTAAGGCGTGAATATTCACGTATTAATATATATATGTGCGTAAAAGTATATTGTATTTAGTAATTTATGCATATTTTTTTGTTATTTCTATTCATAGTTTTTTAATTCGTAATTTTTTTCTTTTCATTGCAGATCTCTCTCTCTCTCTCTCTCTCTCTCTCGTGGAAAACAATAAAAATAATTTTTTAAACGTAAACTACACATTATTCTCGCCAACACACTTGTAACTGCCACGCAAATACAAACATAAACACCATTAGCGCCATCTAGTGCGACCCAATACATACAATTTTCATGGCATAACGGTTAATATTTTTAGCTTGACGCGAACACATTCACAACTGCCTTCAATTCTGTTGTTTTATGCATCCGAAGGTCTCTTTTTGTTTGCTGTCGCGAAACTTTATTGAAGTCAGTGTGTTGGTGTTTGTGTTGTGGTTCGCTTGCACACACACTCAATTGCAAACTTACGCATGAATATTGTTCAAATGTTTGTACAAGGTGTCAACTTTGGCGGCTTAAAAGTGGTTGTTACAGGCGTTGTGTTCAGAGCTTAACGAAGTGTGTGCATAACTTTTTGATTTTATGTATTTGAAAGTAGTAGTACTTAGTAGTGGTAGAACGTTGATGCAGCACTATTTTGTTAAAAATAAATTGTGTGTTAAGTTAGGAGACTGCTTTAGAAGAAGCTCTTTTTAATAATATCATAATTAATAGACGGCTGCCACTACTAACATAAATACATTCTCTCACACACGCTCACATGGCTGGCTGCACTGTTTTAGCTTTTAGCTTATTAAAATTTTTTACATTCATATATAACTTGTATCTAAAACACAGTGTTGTGAAAAAGGTTATGTCCTAGAAAATAAATAATAAAATAATTGTTAAAGCGTTGACTGGCAAAAACAAAGAAATACAAATTTAAAAGCAACAAAATCAGAAGCACAAACATTTAGATGTTGTTGAGAGGTTGCCAAAAATTCTTGGCAAAGTATTAAACTTGTTTTACTTCTGCCATCATCATCACCACCACCACCACCACCACCAGAAAAAACAGCAAACAATTTTTGTATGTATGCGTGTTTCAACAGAATGAGTTTAATGTCTGCAAACAATGCTTGAGCATTTTTCAAATTAAACCCGCTGCGCCGTTGTGCATCGCCTCGTGAAAATTAGAAAGCATTCAAAGTGTTTTGTGGATGCATTTTATTTGGAAAGGGGCCCGACAAAAACAATACGGAGGGCCTCAGGACTGCATTGGCCCGTCTACGCAACAGAACGGGCCCCTCACTTCCGCAACCACAACCTTCATCGCCATCCTCAACACCTCTGCCTCCACTACACGCCGGTACACCAACATCCGGTACAACGTCTGGAACAGCAACAGCAGGCGAAACAACATCAAATAACAATCCGTCAGCTGCGTCCAATGGAAGTCGACAAACTGTAAGTATACGAATAATAAGTATGCTTAATATTTGAACATTTTTGATTAATATATAATTGTATTTTGCTCTATTATCCTTGAAGCCCTGCTGGGCTTTGATGGTGCTGAACGCGGTGCGTTTTTGTATGAGAGTTAAAGAATTTTCCTTTAAGGGCAGGTTCCCATGAAGCTCTGAAAAAATTTTGAGATTATCCAAAAAAATATCTACAAATTTTCTATCTTTTGTTTTAGCGGAACTGTAACCGTCCAAATTTAAAATGTCTTTTTTTCATGTAAAAATACACTTAATCAACAGTATTTTTTAAAATTCTAACTTTGGACAGTAACAGCTCCGTTAAAACAAAAGATAGAAAATTTGTAGATATTTTTTTGGATAATCTCAAAATTTTTTCTCCGCTACAGCACATGACACGAAAGCGATTGATATACTTATGAAAAATCTGATATTTTTTCTAGAATGCAAAATATTATTTTTTATTTTATGGTGAGTAGTTTAGATTCTAGATCAATAATACTAAACACGTACCAAAACCGTAAAACACCCTGTATCTTGAAAGTTTTACAATATAGGAGGAAACTGAGTACGGAGTTGGAACGAGTGTTAAAAGTACATATAGGAATGAAAATGGACTTACCGGATCCGAAATTCGTATACTAGTATTATTTATCCAAACATGTATGAATATAAAGGCGCTACTATTAGTTTGACCGCAGCTGTATAAGTCTACACCAGCTTTGGTTTCAAATCTAGTATTTACAAAATACTAAGGTTTTAACACAGCTTTGGTTTCAAATTTAGTACAAGCTTGGATTCAAATATTTAAAAAAAAAAAATAAAAAACAACGCAAGATTCGATCACACGACATTGAGTTTGTAAACTCACTACTCTAACCAGAGAGCTATTGGCTTTTACATAAAAAGCGCGATAAACAAACATATGAACCGAGTCGCCTAATATTGAGTCGCAGCATTGCCAGGCCAACTTTTTACGGGTCTTTATCCAAATTTAGTATCCACATGTACTAGAATTTAGTATTATTTGTATTAAAAACAAAAAGTAATACAGAGTTGTACTGAAATTGAAACCAAAGAGGCTAATATTGAAACCAAAAAGCTAAAATTTAAACCAAAAAGCTAAAAATGATGCTGTAATATTTCTTTTGGTTTCAATTGTAGTACAGAAAAGTTTTAAATATGAGTTAGTATTTGAAAAGTTTCAATTTGAAACCGCAAGGTTTAAAAAGATGCAGTAATATTTTAGTGGGACTAAAATTTAGTCCAAGATTTCTAACAGTGTTGCCGACATAACATCCATAACATGCGTTTGCTATTTCAGTTTTCATAAACCGCTAAATTTCATTAATAAAATTCGATAACAATAATTGAAAACATTAACAAAAGTAATTAAAAATGGATGTTATATTTAATAAAATAAATTAATAATGATATGTAATAAAATCTACTGGCGTGTTAAATAACTTGTGTTTTTTTAATTAATTTGATGTTATTTTATATTTTTGAATTTAAAAATTATTTTATTATAAAAAATTAATAAATTAGCAAATCTATGAAACTGTGAAAAAGCTTCGCTTCTCTCGTGAGTCCAACGACGCATCTATTCTTTTTGGAATATTGACAATTAAACTTTTTTATATTTATGGCCACGAATCTCCCACTGTGCGTGGCCTGTGTTTCATTGGGTAAAATTTTGTTTTATCGTTCCATAATTTTTCCATAAATAACTGTCATTCACTTTGCAAAAAGCTTTCCGATAATTTTCATTTTCTATCTGCTCTGAAATAAAAAAATCACTTAAAAAACGAAAGAAAGTGCACATTAAATAATAAAAACTTATCCTTATGTTAATTAAGCATTAACTGCTTTTAATTGCCAATAAAAAAATAAAATCTTCCAATAATTTCTTTTAATTAGATTTATCCCTATTTTGTTTTTTATTGCAAAAATTTTGCACAGCTAAAGCGAACAAACAAACATTTTCACAAAACATGTTTGCGTGCTGCCAATGGTTTGCAATTAAATTTTTTAATTGCATACTTATGGGCGCACGATAGCGCTCACCATAAATATGTACAAAGCTGTGAACGAGCTCTAAATCTGTGGTGAAAATAGCGCCCGTACACATAATAAACAAAACATTTTCATTGTCACTAAAATTGAATGAAATTTAAATGTTAACAAGAGCTACGCAGCATATTGTTAGGTGCTAAAACAGGCAGAAATAAATAATTAAATGAAGAATGAGTGTCTGCGCTTATAAGGCAAGAGAAGGCAGCAGCAGATGATAAATTTGGCGAAACTGCGCATCAAATTTAGTTTATAGACCTTGAATTATGTTAAAATTTAGGAATTATTTAATCATAACTCAGCCCAGAAGTATACTTTGATTTGGTTGTGTGTGGGTCTTAAAAGCTTTTAAGCAATTTTTACACATACATACATATATATGTAGCTGATCATTTGTTGTATTTTATGCTCATCATTATAAGCTATTACTCACCCACTCCTGCAGCTGTTATCCACCCACTCTGGGACTGCTGGGAATGCTGCCAAAATACTCTAGCTGCTCAAGGATAATTGATGCACAACTAAATGTCGGTTTTTAGGCTGCAATAATTATTATTGCAGTTTTGCAAATTGCTTCGGAACGGACATTTTTGGCCAGCATGTCACAGCAAATGACTAAATTAGTAAACAAATTCCAAGTGAGGTAGATGCTGGTATCCTTTTGGTCCGTTGTATCTCGTTTGTTGTGTGGGGGGTGCAAATATTTGTTGCTCTTAAATTCAAAACATGGCTCGTTGTGATGTTCTCAGACATTTGTTCGATTCGATGTGCTTCAAAAGTTTATGCGATGCGGTTGTATTGATGTAGATACCATTTCCTGTTAGATGCTCTGCTGTTGGCAAAAGTTTTTAGCTAACTTGCCAAAATATTGTCAATGCCAAAAATGCTTAAAGCATTCAAATAAAGAATTTTGAATTGTTGGAAAATGCTTTTGTTTGCAATAAATCAAAACAAAAACAATAATTCGAAAGAGGATACAAGGATTACTACGTAGAATCTGTGATTAGAAAACAGTTTTTCTTTATTTTGGTTTTGAGATTCATAAGCTTTAATGCTTAAAAGATATTTAGTTAAAAGCAAGATTACTTCTATAAAATAAATGAAATAAACATGTGCTGAGCATTGTCTAGCATGATAGTTGTATAGATATCTTGTGTTTTAACCTATCCGGAGTTGAATGCTATGCAATTTTATTTTTAAATCCCACTCTTTGCCTTTCAGTTTCAGAATTACCACTACATGGTTAAAAAGACAAGTTTAAGTTTTCATTTTAACGGAAGTCTACGTGATTAAATGCAATATTTCTGTGTGTTCAAGGCATAACGACTAAACTGAAAGTATCGTAAAAAAAAATATTTTAATTGCACGAACTACGACCCATTTTTTTTTAAATGTATGAACTGTTACAAACAGGATATGTGCAAACATAGGTGATGATCAATTCTGGGCAAAAAATTGATTTCTGCATACTTCCAAAAATTGGCAATAAAGTGAATTCCATATCGATTTTTTACGATATTTTGATTTTAGTCGTTATTCTTTGTGACCATAGATTTTTCCTGTTAAACTTAGTTTTCAACTTTTTTATTTCCAAAATTATTCAGAATTATTGGAAGTTTAAATTGCAAAAATTTATTGAATAGACTGAAATCAGTATATATTTGCTGATTTCAACAAAATGAAACTAGATTTATATATAACGTGTTTAAACAATTAATATGCTCCAATAAACGCTTTTTTGTTATTATTCAATCTATTTGATTAACTGCAGAAATAGCTTTAAAAAAACCAGTTCCTCAAATACGTAGCCTGTGACTAGGCAAAAAAAAAATATATATGTAAGTCTAAAACCTGATATTTTTTGCTATGCGCTTCACATAAAATGCCTCTATTACATCCCAGTAGTTATTTTTGAATCAATTGGAAAAACCAACTAGTTTATTTCTGGCGCAATTTGTACTTGCTTTGAAACAGTACAAAAAACTTTCAGCGTAGAACAGTTCACTTTGATTTTATTTTGTTTTCTTGTCCAAATTTGTACTGTCAAAAATAAATTAAAGCTGAACACAGGTTGTGTAAATTTTTTTCATATTCAAACTGTTTGAGGAATAAATTTAAAGAATTCAACAATGGTAAGTTTTGGCATTATTTAACAAAAAGGTGCCAACATAAAATAAAAGAAATGCATCATATTTTACGCGATGCACTTCGCTTTGTAATGCATGCAAGAGATACAAAATAAATGCCTCTAACGTTTGAAAAATCCACTTCACGACTTTAGCAAAAAGTTCCAGTTCGGAAGTTTTCATATTGGAACTAGTTAAAATATAGGGAAAAAGGAATGTTTTTGTGTACAATTGTCTTTTCCTATGACATCAACAAGTAAAAAGGGTAAGGGCGTAAAAGGGCGTCCGCAGGATTTGGTCTAGGGGGGGAAAAGGAATAAAAGAGTCTAGAATGCACATAAGGAAAATGCAACCTACATAATTTTATTTCCTGAGATTTTTTTGCACAAATTTTGTTATCATGATACGTCGGTTGACACACGCTTGTACACATAAGAAAATTATATATATTCCAAAGATGGGGTAAAAATTTTTGTCGTATCGTGCCAGAAACATTTTCAAATTAAATTTTTTCTCATGTAACTTAAAACACTTTTTATCAGCAAGTATTTTTAGCAAATTAAATAATGTAAGGTCTCTTTTATCCTTAAATAGAATCGCATTAATTACTATTTAGTCCCCAAGTTTTCCTCTTTTCAAAAAAGAATACAAAAATTTCCAAATATTTTTAGTTTTTTTAATAATGAATACAAACATCAAGATTTTTAGACAATTTTTTTCAGTTTTGGAGGCCAATTGGTTTATGAGTTACCAATTGCGAGCGGCTTGAAATTTATCAGATTTGGGTTTGGGAGGTAAAAATCGATATTCTTGAAATGTTTCCCACATGGACATCAACTGACTTATTTCTTTTTTCAACATGCATCACTTCTAGCAGCCGGCAAGTTACCAAAATCGAGTTTGGAAACATACCTATTATATGAACTATTAAAATTGTTTTTTTTTTAATTTAAAACGTATGAATTAATATATAAAGAGGGCTTCATTCATTTTCTAAACATATTCCGAACCTACCTGCAAGGCTTGATTCTGAATCCTGGATGTAATTTAAGCATGTGATGCGAAAAAATCCAGAAAATTCTCAAAATTTTCAAAATGAGTGGACGTCTGTTCAAAAACGTGAATTTGAAGAAGTATGAAAGAAATATTTCGAATCGACATTCCTATTTAAATTTTAGTCATAAATAAACTTTTGACCATAAGATATTCTAATGTAAAAGCGTTTTCTTAAAAAGAATTTGCCATCAGATTTTTTAAAAATTAGTGCATGATTTAAAATTAGCCTACTTTACTCAGAATTTCCTAATTTTTTTCGCTTTTGAATCAGAAGCTTTCCCTCGCCTAGATCGTTGCAATTTTCTCAAATTTAAGTTTTGCAAGATTGTTAGAAATTTTATTAACTTTACGACAAAATAAAAAATTGTCCAAATTGGATCATCTTTATGACAGAAAAACGTTTTTTTAAGCCGACTTTTGGGAAAGCATTTAGTTTTTTCAATTTATTTTACTTTGTTTTCTTCAAAACATAAATTTTCTTATCTTCCAAGTTCATATGCGTTACTTAAATGCCCCTTGTCCTTACCAAAAAATTTACAACCAAAATCTTTCAGCCTGGTTTGTTGAAAAATTACCGAATATAAGGAAATGCACGATTGCTACATGGTTAGAAATCTTGTACTAAAATTGAAACTTTTCTGTACTAAATATAAGTCTACACCAGCTTTGGTTTCAAATCTAGTATTTACAAAATACTAAAAAATGGTTTTAATACAGCTTTTGTTTCAAATTTAGTACAAGCTTGGATTCAAATATTTTTAAAAAAAAAATAACGAACAACGCGAGATTCGATCACACGACATTGAGTTTGTAAACTCCCTACTCTTACCACAGAGATATTGGCTTATACATAAAAAGCGCGATAAACAAACATATGAATCGAGTCGCCTAATATTGAGTCGCAGCATTGCCAGGCCAACTTTTTACGTGTTTTAATCCAAATTTAGTATCCACATGTACTAGAATTTAGTATAATTTGTATTAAAAATAAAAAGTAATACAGAGTTGTACTTAAATTGAAACCAAAAAGACTAAAATTGAAACCAAAAAGACTAAAATTTAAACCAAAAAGACTAAAATTTAAACCAAAAAGCTAAAATTGATGCTGTAATATTTCTTTTGGTTTCAATTCTAGTACAGAAAAGTTTTAAATATGAGTTAGTATTTGAAAAGTTTCAATTTAAAACCACGAGGTTTAAAAACAGTAATATTTTAGTGGGACTAAAATTTAGTCCAAGAATTCTAACCGTGTAGGTGACCGTAGTCTACTGAAAAAGTACGTGGCGTACGTGCCCCGTAAGCTAAAAAACCGTGGTTAAAACCCCAGCTATGATAGAATGTTCTTTTTTTATTAGTAAATGTCAGAGCTGTAAAATCGGCATTCATATTCAGAATTTTAAGTACAACCGAATAACAAAATAAAAATGTATTCAATGAATGCAAAATTGATTTATAAACAAAATTTTTAATTCACATTCATTTTTTAAAAATATGATTACTTATTCATTTCATGTGTTCATTTTCGTTATTCAGAATAATGAATAATTTTTTATTTGAATGATATTCACAAAAAATGCTATTGACAAAGAATTTTAGAATTTTTAAATTTTCTTTCTTTATTCATTATTAATTTTTTATTAATTATTAATTTTTTATTCATTGTTCATTTGTTATTCATTATACATTTTTTATTCAGTATTAACTTGTTATTCTTTATTAATTTTTTATTCATTATTCATTATTCATTTTGTATTTATGGCTGAGGACTAAAACGAATAAAGAATAACAAATGAATAATGAATAACAAATGAATAATGAATAACAAATGAATAATGAATAACAAATGAATATCGAATAAAAAATTTATAATGAATAACAAATGAATAATGAAAAAATGAATAATGAATGGAAAACGAATAATGAATATAGAAAGAATAATTGAAAATTCTAAAATTCTTTGTGTCTAGCATTCTTTGTGAATATCATTCAAATGAATAAAAAAATTATTCATTATTCTGAATAGCGAAAATGAATAATTAATCATTTCTCAAAAATGAATGTTAATTTAAAATTTTGTTTATAAATCAATTTTGCATTCAATGAATGAATTTCGTTATTCACTGATTCACTTTTTTTGTGAATAAGATCAAATTGATCAAATCTTTTACAGCTCTGGTAAATGTGACAAATGTATTCGTACAATATACGTTTGTTTTTGTACGATAACGAATAAAATTTTTGTAATATGTACCAAACTACGTCCAACCTACGAATCCTATTAGTGACTGAAAACTACGAATAAAATTCATAGAATGAACGTAGTTATTAGTAATATTTACACACAAAATTTTTGGAGTGTAAGAATACCTATTGAAAAGAGCCTGTGAAACAAGGGTAAATGAAATGGTTAATGAATAATGAATAATTTTTTATTCATTTGAATGATATTCACAAAGAATTTTAGAATTTTTAATTATTCTTTCTTTATTCATTATTAATTTTTTATTAATTATTAATTTTTTATTCATTGTTCATTTGTTATTCATTATACATTTTTTATTCAGTATTTACTTGTTATTCTTTATTAATTTTTTATTCATTGTTCATTATTAATTTTTTATTTATGGCTTGGGACTAAAATGAATAAAGAATGACAAATGAATAGTGAATAACAAATGAATAATGAATAACAAATTAATAATGAATAACAAGTGAATATCGAATAAAAAATTTATAATGAATAACAAATGAATAATGAAAAAATGAATAATGAATGGAAAATGAATAATAAATATATAAAGAATAATTGAAAATTCTAAAATTCTTTGTGAATAGCATTCTTTGTGAAAATCATTCAAATGAATAAAAAAATTATTCATTATTTTGAATAACGAAAATGAATAATAAATCACTTTTTAAAAATGAATGTTAATTTGAAATTTTGTTTATAAATCAATTTTGCATTCATTGAATGCATTTTTATTTCGTTATTCACTGATTCACTTTTTTGTGAATAAAATCAAATTGAATGCATTCTCTTACAGCTCTGGTAAATGAAACAAATGTTTTCGTACAATATAAATTTGTTTTTGTACGAATACGAATAAAATTTTTGTAATATGTACCAAACTACGTCCAACCTTCGAATCCTATTAGTGACTGAAAACTACGAATAAAATTCATAGAATGAACGCAGTTATTAGTAATATTTACATACAAAATTTTTTGAGTGTAAGTATACCTATTGAAAAGAGCCTGTGAAACAAGGGTAAATGAAATGGTATCGTAACTTATCACTGCGGCGGGTACACATACTATTTAATATGCATGCATGGTTTAGCTCAGCATTATTTATAAATATCAGCATTATTTATATTTATAAATATAAATAAATATTTTTGAGTTCTCTTAAAAATATATTAACTTTTAAAAATATCGTCATATAAAATCAAAAAAGCCGTAAGTTACAATAAATTCAAAGTCGACTTTTTGATTGATTATTGATGCACTGTATCAAAATACATGTTTCTGCTAAATTGTACACTCCTACAAATAAAAATGAAGTTTTTAGTTAAAAAATTTCTAAAATTCCTAAGTTTGAGCGCAATATACAATTACAATTACAACTTAGATAGTTTTTTGACTCTCCCGTAAATTTTTTTAACTGTAGCTTACGGCTTTTTGATTTAATGTGAAGATATTTAAAAAATTCACTGCCATGGGAGGAGCGTGCCCCCTCCCCTTCCCCCTGTGGACGTCCTTGTTTCGATCAACGTAAAAGGGTATTGTAGAGAGACCAGTACTGTTCCTATTTGGAACTAGCACAGAACTATTTAAAAGTTGCTCCAATTTTCTGCAGGGATGATTGAGTTACATGATTGCTCGATGTGATTTAATGCTAGTTACGTCCTCTTTTGCAAATTCCTCAAAATTTATTTGTACCCCAATACTTATGTATATTCAGTCAAAAATTTTCACTTTTTTGGAAAGAATGAAAAACCCAAACAGAACTTTGATCCGTGAATTTTTAGCTGACTGAGACTTTTCTTGACTTTTCTGACTGAAACTTTGTTCTTGTGGCCAAATGGAAATTTGTTTGCTACCTAATTGACTAATGTCTTAAACAATTAGCTGTCAAAATCGCTAGTGTATTTAATTGCATACATTCGCTGAAGATCAGATATATTTTACAAGTATATATTGCTTTTACTTCGACACATCATCACATTTAACGGCTTAGTGGCTGCAAATAACTCTTGATTACAATTGTAATAATTTTGTGTGAAGAAGTGTTTTACGCCAAAGTAAAAAACCATTTTTAAATAATCGGCTGATTATTCGTATTCCTTGGTGTGCCACAAGAGTAGATTAACCACTACTGAAAGTTTGGCCCTCAGGCTTGAATACCAGTAAAAAGAGCTTTTAGCTTGGCAGCGAAAAAGGCACAAGCATCATTCGACGAACAAGTTAGTAGCAAGGTTGCCAGTATTTTGGGAAAAATCCCATTCGTGGTAATTTTTAATTGGTATTGGGAATTTTTTTTTTGAGAATTCCCGTGGTATTTTTTAATTCAGCGTGGTATTTTTTAATTGGCGTTGGAATTCAGCGTGGTATTTTTTAATTGCATGGGAATTTGGGAATTTTTTCTTAAAAAGTTTTTTTTTTCACTTTTATTAGGCAAAATATTAATCGTATATATACAGTAGAGTAAAGCTATAAGTTTACGCTGTACATTTCTTCGAACTTACTCTTAATATAAATGAATAAATTACATATTTGTTTTAAGAACAAGTTGACATCACAAAATTGCATAAAAATGAGTAGCGCATTCTTTTCTGAAAAAATTCTAAACTTAAAATTCTGACCTTTCTGAAAATTCCACATTTCTGCTTGTTTATTCTCTTATTTCTGAAGTCACTTATGTATATTATTTTATATGAGAAATAAGTACCTACATTTTTCAAAAATCATATTGTGTTGAAATTAACTGTTTATCTGTTCTTTACAAAACACAAATATCTTTGAAACTAATATTTAATTTATTTTGTTTATTTTTGAAGTCACTGACATTATTTTATATTAGAAATAAGTGCCTAATTTTTTAAAAAATCCTATTGTGTTAAATTCACTGTTTATCACTTCACAAAGCACAAATATCTTTGAAAACTGTATACATATTTTATTATGGTTATTTTTTATTTTGAAGTCACTTTTATTATTTGATATTAGAAATAAGTACCTAAGTTTTTGAAAAGTCATGTTGTGTTAAAATGAATTGCTTATCACCTCACAAACCACAAATATTTTTGAAAACAATATTTTTATTTTATTTTGTTTATTTTTTATTATTTTATTTTTATAAGCATACTATCGTTTTAGAAATTATTAAATGGATACATACAAATAAAATTAACGATCTCAAATATAAGACGAAAACATGTGATATGTGTAACAATTAACTTTATGTGAAACAATTTGTATGTTCCCAACTAGAACTGGTGGTCCATATTTGGGTTGCAGCGAAGTCGTAGCGTTTATTTTTGTGTCAACATTGACATCATGTTATGTATTGGTTACGTTACTGATATCACTATTTTTCGAAAGTGGTGCAACACAAAATGCCGACATTGTTTTAGTAAAATTTACTTTGAAGTTACTTATTACATTTTAGTATAAATGCATTACAGAGTTGCCAATTTTGTTTACAGCCATAATTATTATAAATTATTTTATAATTAGAATTTATATAAAATATAAGAGTACAACATAATATTAGGTGTTTTGGATATTTTTTGGAGCTAAATGTAGATGGGAAAGAAGATTTTCGGTAAAAAACAGCCAAAACTTCTTAAAAATTTAAGAGCAATCTAAATACAGAAAATATTGTAATAAATTCATATTTTAATAAAAAATGTTTTAAAAAGTTTTGTGAAGAAAGTATTGTATACAAATTTCAGAAATAGTTTTTAATGTAAGCAATCAATAAAACATAGTTGAAAAGCTTAACAATACAATATAAAAGCAATTTCATGTTTATTGTTAGGAAAATATAATAATAATTTGGGGCCACCATTTTAAATAGAAAGAGCCTACCTTAGGTCGCAATTATCTAATTGTTACAAAATGATAACGTCTTAAGTTATTATTCCATAGCTGAGTGATGCATTTTTTAAAGGTAAAACTTGATAAATCGTTACAACATTCCGTGACCTAGTGGTAAAATAGTATTAAAAAGTAAAGTCAAATTGAAGGCTTTATTTAAGAATAGGAATTTTTACAAATAGGAATTTTTACAAACTTTTCCCATAAAATATTATCCAAATCAGTATCTCTGCAACGTCGTCATGTAAAAAATGTGCATTAAGTAACCTGTGGTCGCAAAATTCTACTTGGATTATTTATTTGTTATAGTTTTGAAACAAAGACAATAAATGCAAAATTTTTAACTATCGACGTGTCTATTTATTTCTGCTTATTTAAATGCAAAAATTTCTGGTATTTCTAAACTTCTTAAAATTTCTCAAACATATGGGATTTTTCGTGGTATTTTTTAATACGTATGGGATTTTTTGTTGGGATTTTTAAATGCATATGGGATTTTTGGTGGTATTTTTAAAACGCGTGGTATTTTTGTGGTAATTTTAAATCATCGTGGGATTTTTTTTGGTATTTTTTAATTGCTGTGGGAATTTTTTTTGTTTATCTTTACCATAGGAATTTTGGTGGTATTTAATTTATGTGACTTTGGGAAAAAGGTAATTTTCGTGGGAATTGTTACGAATTTTGGCTGGCAACCTTGGTTAGTAGTTCGTTTTTATTGTTCGCATCGGTTGCTAATGCAAGCAAATATTTATCTGGTAAATATTATTATTTTACATTTACTTGGTGTTTCTCCTCCCCACTGAAATGCTTCCCCCGCCAATCCCACTCCTGACTCTAGCGAACGCCAACGCAGTGTTATCCTTAATTCCTTTGCTGCTGAGGTTGCCGCGTTAGTTGTTTCTTTTTGTGCTTTTTCTTTAACAACCGTTTTCATCTCTGTTTTTCCCTCAGGACAGAGAAGAAATTGTTGTAGCAGCAGCCATGTTCGATGATTTTATTACTCTCGTTGGAGTTGCAGGTATTTTATTTCCGGTCCAGTGATTCGAGCGGAAGTGTTAAATATTGTCAAGGAAATCTTTTATTGGATTTGCGTTTCTTGCAGCTGCAGGCTTGAATGTAAAGTGTGCAAATTGTGCACCTCAGGCGGAAGTTGTTTTTTTTTTGCTTTTTGATTATTGTGTCTGCTTGGTTTGGCAAAAGTTTTTTTTTTTAAAAAGCATCTTCGTGTTTGTACGTGACTGAATGACTATTGATAAATTGGCTATTGATTTCACTATGAAGTGTTGTGTTTCTTTTTTATCACACTAATTCACACATCCGTTTACAAAATCAGAACATCACATCGAAAAGGATAGGATATATGCCAAAAAAATGTAACCTAAAACTACCGTTTTTTGACAGAAGAATAGTTAATACATATTTTGACTGCCATAACCACAGATTGTGTGTTTTTATGCAACCTTTATATGGAATCCAAAACGGAAGTAAGTTATTTAGGACGATGGCACGCCTTAGTGTAACGGTTATTTTTATTTTGTGTTTTTTTTTTTGGTTTTATTTCTGGGCTTGGTTTGAAGTTAAAGTTTGCTTTTAAAGATATTCAGCACATAATTTCTGCATATTTTGGCTCAGTAAAAGTTTCGTGATAAATTACAACGTTCTTTTCAGAAACTTTATAAGTTTTTTTACTTTTCAGCATAGTCTTCTTGTTTCCTACCTTGCTTCCTTAAAGATAGACCCATAAACTGGATGAGAAGAAAACAAGTGAGTGCATTCTTTTCTCTTTGAATAGTTCCCAATAAGCATCGCTTATGGCTTAAACAATACAACAGGCGATGTAAATGGCTTTTTCACCATTTCTTAATATAGCAGAAAATTTGTCTAAAAAAACATGTTTGTTAACAGAATAAAAATAACTTTTACTTTTAAGACTTTAAATATTTCTATTTATATTTTAAAATATATTAATAACACAGCGTTACAAATTTAAATAAAAAATGAGTACCTATTTGAATTTTTGCTGTTTATTTATTCATAAACATCGCTTAAAAAGAAATCATACTTACTTTTTCTATTACGTACTATTTTTTAGTATGGCAAATTACATTTATTTGTAAACAAATTAAATCGTAAGTATCCAGCTTACACGTTGCTTTATGTAATTATAAATAATTCAAATTAAACTGACATCAAAAGTTAGTATTAACATTTGCACATATTAAAATATTGCATATGCGGTATTGTACACAAAAAATTAAAAATATTAAACTGTTTTCTTTTATGTTGGGAAGTATCTTCTCGCATTAAGCGCCAGCAGTAATCTCCTAACATAGCGGCGCACTAACGAACTAGAAACCGTTCTACAAGCTTTTTACATCCTGGTGAAACCGCTCCACCTGTTCATCACTCACAGCTCCAAAATTTGAATCGAAAAAAGAAAAATGTGAATGGAGAAAAAAAACCTTAAAGACATCCGGCAACCCAAATTTTTATTTGCAATTAACAAAGCGTTTGATTACCGGCGCTGTGATTACCTAAAAAACCTTTAATACAGCCTTAAACAGCCTTATATTAAGGCGCCTCACAAAAAAAAAGTCCGGAATGGAAAATCAGGCAAGAGATTTAGTAGTTATACATAATTTACTAAAAATTTCTAAAAAAATATTCATGAAATCACTGAAAAACTCAATATCTTCTGTGTTAGGGCAAATTTTGATGGATAACTCTGTAATTCTTCGATTTACACTATTTGTGACAACTTTTTTTACTAAAAACATCATGGCAAAAAAGTTATCCATACAAAACGCGATTTTTAGATGTTTTTTCGAACCATTCTAGGTAGCTGATGGCTATCGCTAGAGCTGAAATATTTGGGGAATCATCATAACATTAACCAAAGTTTATTTTGAGAGGGTGACCCGGACAACTTTTTTTTCTTCCATAGAGAGTGAGGCGCCTTAATGTATATACGGGTGTCCCAGATCAACGTTTCAATCCGGCGCTGGTTGATTCCTTGGGTCAAGACTAAAAAAAAATTGTGTGACAGGGGGGTACATCTCCCCCTGTTTCGAGCTATAAGCGGAAGTATAGCAAAAAATGGCATTCATAGGTGTCATCAGTTTTAATGCAGTAATTAAAAAAGTATTTCAGATAGGAACCTCTTTGAAACGGTTTTTAAAGATTTTTAATTAGTTAAGTAATATCTGTTAAAGTTTTTTGGTCTTTTTAACCATGATAAATGATTAACCAAGTGACGGCCGTAGCCTAGTGGGTAGAGTACGTGGCCCCTAAGCTAAAGAACCGCGTTAGCCCGGGTTCAATTCCAGCTCAGACAGAAAGTTTTTTCAATTGAATTAATTTTTCTGTTCGGTATTCACCTCTATGCAGACAATGGCAAACCTCAGAGAGTAAAAATTGCCATGTAATGCTTCTTGAGAATATAAGCCGTTCGCAGTCGGCATTAAGCTCGTAGGTCCAGTTCTCGATCATTTGTGATCAAACATTTAATAACACGCTCAACGCAATTGATCAATAGAAGCTCGGTCAAAGTCCTTCCAAGGGCTGAAATGGCCAGTTTATTATTTTTTTAAATGATTAACCATAAAAAAGTTGTATGGAGGAAGAAAGTTTTTGCCGATTTTGTCAATTTTGTGCACCCTGTCACTTATTTTTGGCGGAGTGACAGGGTGCACAAAATTGACAAAATCGGCAAAAACGTCGAAAATCAATTTTTACGAAAATTTATATCTCAAACACTTCAAGTTTGAACTACCGTGGCAAAAAAAATTAAAAGAACTTTAATTTGCAAATAATTTTGGGAGATTTTGATAGTTAGGGAAAGTAATTACCTTATCGCAAGAGATGAGACTCCAGCTACCAAAATTTTTCAAAATTATTTACAGATTTAAGTTATTTTTACTAATTTTCCAATGGCTTAAATTTCAGATTCAAGTTCTTTTAATAACCTTTCTAATGGTTGTTTAAACTTAACAATCAGTTAAGAAGTGTTAGAGATATGAATTTTCGTAAAAATCGATTTTCGACGTTTTTGCCGATTTTTGTCAGTTTTGTGCAACCTTTTACTCTTTAACTTTTTTCCTCCAAGTCAAGTTTTTTATTTCCATCAGTGATGCTCCAAGCAAAATTTCATCCAAATCGGAGATGGTCATTCCGTAAGGCCGGCACCTTTAAAATGGAATGGCTGTATGTCCGCTTTTTTTTGGCCCTACGAGATTATGGCCAGCTCAAAAAGGGCTGGCCATAATCTCAAATAATTTTGGGTCCTCAAAAAAAGGGGACATAATGGCAAATTTAAAATTTGGGATTATGTCCCTTAGGGCTGTGTCCCGTCATCTTTTTTAGCTCACTTAGAACAACTTCAATATTTCCGTGTGCGTTGTAATTTGAAGAATTGACTTCGTCGGCGCATCGACAGCAAGAAAAAAATATGCAAACTTTTGTTGTTGTTTGTTTTTATTGCTGCTGTGTGTATTTTCTTGGTTTTTCTCATTGGTTTCAACACATGTTGCTGAATAAGAAAACGTAATGCTTTAGTATTTTGTTAACACTCGTTTTTTCTACCTATATCATTTCTATACTACGCACAGTGTGGGATTTGACCAATCTAGCAGGAAAAAATTCTAAATTTTTATGATATGATTCCTTGGTTCATTCCTAAAAAAAATTATTCTGGAGTTCGGGGTTTAGTTCAAACACCCTCTTGGTTAGGGGGTGTTTCATTGAGTCTTTATATATTAAAGAGACTGCCGTCCGTGTTTGCACTCATAATTCGAGAGCCATGGAAGGACGTTTTGGAGGAAAAAAGGGGCGTGACACGTCACATACAACCCAAATTTGCGATTTCGAATTTTGAGTTTAAGGTCGCACTGCCTCGAAGGTTTGTATTCGATCACTATTTACTTGTGCCGTTTTACTGATAATATTTTATGGGCGTTTAAAACAGAGGAGGGGGCACTTCCTCTACAATTAAAATTTGCGATATCAAATAGCAAGGTTGCGGCCGAACAGAAATATTTATTCAATTGAAATATATTCTGTATGCATAAACCCGGGCTACCATGGTTCCTTAGCTTATGATCAGAGTTTGGCGTGGTGCACTAAATGTTGAGTGTACTCAGCCTTTCACTAGCACTAAAATATATTGAAAGAAATTCTATTTTTCACTATTTTTTTACCAGCCTAATGAAGAGATGCTTCACTATCACTAGGGATTTTAGTGGTAGTGTTATATTGTTGCACTATAACTAAATTGAGTGGTAGTTACTAAATCTCCACTACACTAAAATAGTGCAAAATTTGAGCAGCCACTAAATGAAAGCTGCAATTGAAAGTGTTTCCACTCAACTTTCAAATATGACTGGTTTTAAAACTATTCGATAAAACTCGAATGAAAAAAAAATCTATAATTAAGAAAAACCAGTTTTCGAGCTTCAGGTCATATATGTTTATGAAGAAAACAACAACTACAGCTCTGAATGAGCATCACTAAGCTAGGATCAGATAGACAGTTTATACAAAATTGGTGTTATTTAAAATAATAGTTTCATGAAAGTTAAATTGCTTAAAGCAAATAATTGTTAGCATAGCTTATTTTTCTTGTTTGACTTAATATTTTTATATTTTACTAAGAATAGCATAGAAACATACAAATTTCTGTGTAATATTTAAATACTCAATACTACAAGTAAACTGTTCCTGTTTTCTTTCAATTGAGTGATAACATTCTGTGCTTTACCACTATTAGTGCAAGTATTTTTTTTTGCACTATTCATTTAGTGCAAAAAAAAAATGTTCCACTAAGCTGTAAACATTTTTTTATTCCACTATTCTTATATGAATTTGAGTGAGAAATTTTTCACTATCACTATCACTCATGTATAGTGAGGCTTATTTTTTCAATTCAGTAGTCAAAAATAATAGAAGATAGAGAATAATTTTACACTATCAGTACATGCAAGCTGAAACTGCAAATTTAGTGCACTACGCCCAACTCTGCTTACGATCTACGAACTCTAGTTAGTAATCTGCGGCCACCACAAAAATGGGTGTTGGAGAAAGGAGCGTGTCATCAATTTGCCGGGTGTCAGCTAGTAATAGAGAAAATTCATACTTTGAGTCTTGACTTCGATGTAAAAATGACCGGTAGGTTTCATGTGTTGGTGGCAGAATTGGGACAGGTCCCTATCCCTTGGAAACTTTTCACGTGAGTAGTTCTGAATTGGTTCCTTTTTCGTCAAAACAGGTCACCAATCTACTCTTCTGGACTGGTCACTGGACGGGTCCAAGCTGATGCAGCAGGTGGCAATTGATCCTGTTAATGACAATGCCATGTAAAAGTAACAGGTTGGTTTAATATGTTGGAAGCAGAATTGGGACAGGTCCTTATCTCTTGGGATAAGTTCAAAACTGGTTCTTTTCTTCATAGGGATATTAGAGTCTTTTCCTAAATTGGAAATATTTAAAAAAAATTGCAAACACTAGGAGATACATTTTTGTATGAAATATCTATGAGATTGAAACTTAACAATTACTTATTCAATTTATATGCGAACAAAATTTTTGGTAGTCCATCAAAGCGTTAGCTTAATTTAAATTTTTTTATTTAAGCTATACAAAGGTTTTCCATAACAAAAAGAAGTTTAAAAGCCAACTACTTCAATCAGATCACTTAATACAAAACTGCTATCTTGGAGTTTGAAATAATTTTAAAAACACAAAAAGCACCGTTAAGACAGCCGTTGTAAGTATATCAGATACAGCAATCGTTTTCAAATTTTTGACATGGCTTCTTGTGTGTTTTAGCGTTATTTTCTGTAAAAAAATTTATTTTTTGCAACTTTTCCTTACTTTTGTTCTATATAAAATCGCTATATATAAAATCGATTCTAAGGAAGTAAACCCAAAAAGGAAGTACATAAAATAAACTCTTTATTTACGATTTATAAACACTAAATCCTGCTTATTGCTAAAACATCATAAGTCCGCACTAGTTTTTGGTTTTGCTTTTTGTATAATTCATATATTCTAAAGATTTTTCAATAAGTCATAAACGGTCAAAATAACGTTACAGCGCCAAAACAAAATTTTACAGAAGAAGCATTTTTTGTTTTGCCTTCATACGTCATACATATAAACTTCATTTGATGGATATAATTCCTGTAATGGATATAACTTTAAAATACATAAGCTTAGAGATATTAAGTTTTGGGATTTGATGGCTTTGTTATAGACCTATATAGAAAAAGTGAGTTTCGAAAAAAGTGGTGCTGACGTTAATTGTGCAGTAAGGGCACTACATATATCAAAAGTTCTAAAAAATTCGTCTATTTGCGAATGACTCATATGTATATTATTGATTCCTGTAAACTTCAATTTGTGGTACTTATTGTGTTTTCAAAATTAACGATTAAATTTTTCTTGAGCGTTTCCCTTTTTGAACACTAACTTTGAGCAGATGTTTCTCTCTCTCTCTCTATCTCTCTCTCTCTCTCTTCCCACCAAGCTGCAAACCGTAAAATGTAAGAATTAAAACTTTTTAAATTATTTAATTAGTAAAATTTTTTTCGCAATTAGTATTGAGTTTTTGCTTAAAATTGTGTGGTTTATTGCGCTGATTCGATATTCAATACATCTTTAGCAAAAGCATCAGTCTGTGCATTCTTCTTATTTTTGTATTGATTGTAATAAATATGCTTAGTAATGGTGCAATTTAATTATAAAATATAATTGATATTAATAAGTTATTCGTTTGCTTTACTGCGGAAAATGGTATAAAAAGTTTTAATTAAAAAAAAAAAATGAAGGTAAGTATTTGGGTTTTGCTCCAAAGAGACACGATTTATTTTTTATTGTTATTGTTGCCTATGAATTATCACATTTTTAAGGAATACATTACAGTAAATTTGGATACCTTATCCGTTGCAAAAATAAACTTTACAACAAAATCGTAAAAACTTTTGGTTTATTTTAAACGCAGGCTTTGGTTTATTAAAAGAGAATATAAAATAAAATCTTAACGACTGCCACACAACTAAATTGCCAAAAAGCAGCCCAAAAGTTACGGATTTTATTTCTTATCAGTCTGTCTACCTGCTTAATAAAAAGTTTCAGTCTTTTGTTGTTATCGCGAACCACCGCACTCATTGTGTTTTATTAAGGTTTGAATTCTAAGAAATTTATATAAATCAAAATATAAAAAAAGTTTAACAAAAACTTATGCACGCATTCATAAATTCTTATTCAAAGTTCCTTGTACTCAAGAGAGGTCAATCGCAAACAATTGACTCAAGTCCCAATTGGCTCTGTTGTAAGTAGGTTGCAAATTTTGCACTCTAACTAGAGTTCACTTGAGCTTGAAAATTTAAGAATATTTTGTTTAGCAAAAAATAGATGCCAACAACTTTTTATTCCCTCAACATTGCCGACGACAATCTTCCAATCAATGTATTTTAAACCACCTCTTCACAATCATTATTGAAAATCGTTTACGACGCACGAACAGCTTTAAAGTCTTAAAATTTTCCCAGATAATTATATTCAAATTGTGATCATTTAGTCGGTAATATAAATTTGTATGCCTTTTTTCACCCCCACTGTTTGCCACCGGAAGCTTACATTTCAGCCACAAAGACAAACATCGTCAATGAAGGAGAGGAAAAGTCGTTGCATACCGTAAGTTCAATTGATTTCCCGTTAAACGTTGTATCGTTGGGAGGGTGGTCATGCCGGCGGTTCTACTTTGCTACTGAATGTGGTAACAGAAAAATAACAACAAATACCCACACTAAAGAGACTCTGGCAAGAGCAAAAACAAAAGTTCAAACAATTATGGGCAAATTTGTATCACATTCAAATTGAATGAGGCACCTTAAAAGTTTTACGAGTCACAGAAGTATGTTCGCTCAACGTGGTGCGGCATAGCCAAGTAGAAATAAATACATAAAAAAAGAGGGTGCAAAATGGGATAGCAAAGTTATGGCACCAAGAAAAAAAAAAAACAAAGAACATAAAATAAGGACATTGGTTTTTTGCAGTGTCTTGTTAAGAAGTGGAGAAAAAAAAACCATAAACTTAATATAAAAAAGGCAGATACCATTGAAAAAGTCGGTGCAGTTCATGAATTAATTTCCACTAGATTTCAAAACTATGCAATTGCAAACATTTGCTATCACTTGTGAACAGCTTTTTTTTGGCTACTCTGCAACACTTGTTGCAAAACTAAACACAGCTGATTTGTAAAAGAAAGAAAAAAAGACAACAACCAGTTAGTGAGGTATTCATATTTTGTATTTTTTAAAATCTGCAATATTATGCCAAAAAAATGTCTCATGAAGCGCCATTTGCAGTCTTTATGGTTACCTTTTGGTAATATATTTGTGCTGCACAATGAAATGAGCATCTATACTATTGTATAAAGCTGAAGTGAAAATGCTTTGTTACAGAAAAACTCCAAAAGTATTGGGCTGATTTTTATGAAAAACGTTTTAACTCTTTGAAGTACAATGAGACAAAATTTGACCCACCGAATAATAAACCTTTGTGTTATGTTGCAACAAATTGCAATCCATTCAAATTTGATGTTTGTAATAAAATATAAATAAATTAATATGATGAATATACTAAAAATAAATAATAATAAGAAGAGACAAATATTTTTCACTGTTTTTTTTCTTGTACCTCTATTGTATTTTTTATAATGAAATTTCCCTACCTCAAAGTTAAAATATCATATTTGTGCTACAGCAATTTATTTGCAAAATAACAACATAAGTAGATTAAATTAAAATGTTAAGTTTTTAAGAAATCATTCCAGCTGCCACGTATTGCTAAATCGTTTTGTTTTCACGCGTTTGTATTGCGAGAGTTTCCAAAGAACCGCCACAAGCAAATGAACAAAATATTAAGGGTTCTCATCTAAGCATGTAACTGACCCGTCAAGATTGTAAACCTTGTGAACTTACATGCGCGTAAGCTATCTGTCAAAATTTGTATGAGCGTGAGTTTACATAGTTTCCGAGCCTATTTTGTAGTGTAAACTAGCATGTAAATCTACGTGTGTGAATGAGGGTTGCCTTTGGCGCTAATTATTACATATTTAAAGTAGTTGAAGTAAATTAGAACACATTTTATTTATTTTTCTATGTTAATGAAGGTTTTTAAAAGGTTTAAAATTTAAAAAAGTCATAATGTTGTCGAAGCCGCAGCCGCCATTTTGTCAATATTTACGCTATTTACACTTTATCGCTCATCAAAAGTTTAAATGCTTTACATGTTTACATGTCTACATGCTTAGATGAGAACCCTTATTATATATTACTGGTGCAAGGCCAACAATTTTTATTTTTAGCTAGGCGTGATTTGTTACCAGTGATCATCCATTTCAAAGATTTAATAACACGCACAACACAATTAATATGGCCAAATTGAATATATTTATTATATTTTTTGTTAAAAATTACATAATGATGACTATTTTTTGTTTGAGTAAATATGCACTTAGAAAAAAGATCAACTTTAAAATAAAAAACACAAGTTTTTGTTTTAAAAATCTGAAATTTTCTTAGTTCTAAGGAAAATTTTTTTGAAAAAAATTGTTTTTTGAAACAAAAGTACTTGCATTTGTTTCAAAAAAATTAAGAAATATGCTGATTTTTTTATGATTTAAATACAAATTCTTAATGTTTGATACACTGAAAAAAAAACATATTTTTAAATTTAACAAAATATTTCAAAATTGCAATTTAACTCATTTGCGTTTCTACAAAACAAAGCTTAAAACAAGCGTGTTTAATTTCACAGTGACGCAATATTCAACTTTTTGACTCCAAACAAAAAATCACTTATCCCAGCCGAAAGTACTCGATGAGAGGAGAAAAGCGATTTCTGGATTTTGCTAGATTGGTTGCCGTTCGTTTTTTTATGAGCCTCTATAGTTTTTTCGCCAAATTCGATTTTGAGCACTTTTTTGCAATTTTCTTCTATTTTTCGCATGGCCATAGCTCGAAAAATGCTGTGAACTTTTCTTTGCAGTCTTCAGCACAATTGTAGCTCTTGACTCGGCCAACAAAAATGCTGAATATATAAGGTCAGAAAAATTTCATCTTCATGCTCAAAACCCCAAAAATGTCGAAAAAATTACCACTTTTTTCACCGATTTTTTCCGTTTTTCGACTACAGCTCTTGAACCATTGAAAATTTTACCAAGCAATCAAGCAAAGAAATGTAGCCTATAAAATTATAAACAACTTTTTAGTACATACGAACTTTATACGACTACTCCTTGATACGGATTTTGCCATACAAATGTGATTCATTTTAATTTTTTTTTATTTTATTATTTTTATTGCGCAAAAGTTTAAAAAAGGAAAAAATGAAAATTAATCACATTTGTGTGGCAAAATCCGTATCAAGGAGTAGTCGTATGAAATTGGTATGTACTGAAAAGTTGTTCATAATTTTATAGGCTACATTTCTTTTCTTGATTGTTTGGTAAAATTTTCAATAGTTCAAGAGCTGTAGTCGAAAAACGGAAAAAATCGGTGAAAAAAGTGGCAATTTTTTCGACATTTTTGGGGTTTTGAGCATGAAGATGAAATTTTTCCGACTTAGCATAGGCAAGAGCTACAACTTTGCTGAAGACTGCAAATAAAAATTCACAGCATTTTTCGAGCTATGGCCATGCGAAAAATAGAAGAAAATTGCAAGAAAGTGCTTAAAATCGAATTTGGCGAAAAAACTATAGAGGCTCATAAAAAACGAACGGCAACCAATCTAGCAAAATCCAGAAATTACTTTTCTCCTCTCATCGAGTACTTTCGGCTGGGATAAGTGATTTTTTGTTTGGAATTTTTGTGTATAGTTAAAAATTTTCAACTATAAACTCATTTCTGTTTTTTGCATAATTTTCTCCTATTATTTTTTTAAATAACAAAAAATACGTCGCTATCAGAGACTGAATTAAAAAATTATGTGCAGTAGAATCATTGAAAATTGAGATCCCGATTTTACATATGATTGATTGAAAATATTTTAGAATTAGTCTTACAAATATTGAACATAAGATGATATAAAAACAAATTAATTATTTTAATATTTAAAATATTTCAAGCCGCAGTAAAACGCAAACTTTATCAAATTTTGTAAAAATATTTGTTATTCGGGGGGTCCCAGGGGTCGCTGATCACGAATCTTACTGCAAAAACTCGAAAAAGTTAAAAAAATGGCATCGAAAGATGGTGGTTTAATTTATTTGTTTTTAATTTAATAATACATTTTTTTTAAATTTTGTTTGAAAATATTTATTTTTAATATTGAATTTTTTGCATTAAATTTTTCGTTTAAATAAATGTGTTTAAACTTAAAATTTTTACAATGAAAGTATATTTAAAAACATTGTTTTGAAAACAAAAGTTTTTGTTTTAAATTAAACTTTAAAAACATTTGTGTTTAACTCAAATGAAATTGTTGCAAGCTCTATACAAAAAAAATTCATTTAATATGAACACAATTTCATTTAATTTTAACACAAATTTCCCTCAGTGTAGTTTAAATCATTTTTGATTTTAAATACAAATTCTAGTTGTTTGATAGTGTAAAATCGTTAATTGAGCTTAAGGTCTGGTTAGAAGAATTAATTGCTCTAACGAATTTTTTTCCAAAGTGACAACAACAACAATATTTTCAATATGAAAAGGAAAATATCACCAGCTGATTTTATTGCAATTTCGGCCCTGCTTCAGGCTTCATCCGAAATCTTTGTGATGCCGGCGGGAATCGAACCCGGGCCGTGCTTGTCTCGTGCAAGTGCATCTTAGCGCACTTCACCACAGAGGCGATGAGATTTCAGTATCGATTTCTCAGTTTTCCTCCCTTTTCTTGTTGTTGTTTTTATTTTTGCTTCACTTAAGTTTATGCTTAAATTGTTCGATTCGGTTCGATTCCCGTAGCCTGTAGTAGGGCCGAAATTGCAATTAAATCAGCTAGTGATATTTTCCTTTTCATATTAAAAAAGTTGTTGTTGTTGCTTCTTTGGAAAAAATTCGTTAAAGCAATTAATTCTTCTAACCTGATATAAAGCTTAATAAACGATTTTAAACTATCAAACAACTAGAATTTGTATTTGAAATCAAGAATGATTTAGACTATCAAACATTTAGAATATGCATTTAAATCATAGAAAATCACCATAATAAATAACAAGGTCATATAGAAAAGTAAGAATTTTGATTTAGAAGTAAAAATTTCTTTGTTTTATTTTATAGATTGTTTTTAAAAAGGAATAAATAAACACACTCAGAAAAAATTGTTTTGAAAAAGGAATAACACATTCAGAAAAAAGCATACTAAAATCAAAAAAAATTTACTAAATATTCAAGAAAAATTTACTTGATATAGCGCCAAGAATATTTTTTTTTCAAATGGAAATTTTTCTTTAGAAGAAATAATTTTTCTTTGAAAGAAATAATTGGCTCTGTGAAATAAAGCTCCAAAACAAAAACAAAAAAGGCCCCAAATATGCGGCTTTATTTCATTAAGAAATAACACCCTACGAAATAAAGCCCCAATTCGACGAAATAAAGCCCCAACCTAAAATGAAATAAATCCCCAAATTTGGGGATATACTTCATTATGGAACAAGTTCTTATGAAATAAAAGATCAATTGAAGAATAATGAAAACTCGAGTCTTAAAATTTTTTATCATATGTCTTAAAACGTTCCAAGTCCATTTATGAAAAAATTTCTTTCAAGTGGCTTAGAAGTTATAAGGGTTCAAAGTTGCAAAAAATTACCATTTTAAGTATGTATATGAAAACGACCAAATTTTTTTAATGTGAAATAAAATGTACAAAAAATGTTTACTTTTTAAAAGATTTAAATGTGATCTATTAAATGAGATATCAGTAAATGAAATACTTTGAGTACTTTAAGAAACACGAAGTATAACTCGTGGCTCCAAATGTGAAAATTTGTTTTTTATATATGAATATATACATGTTGCTGGAAGTCCAAAATTTTTACTATTAAAAAGAGAATTAATTTAATTTTAATTTTTACTATTAAAAAGAGAATTAATTTAATTTTAATTTTTACTATTAAAAAGATATTTAATTTGGACTTCCAGCAACATGTATATTAGGGCGGGTCAATTTATATGGACGAATTTTTTGGAGGTCTGGCTCAGCGAAATTCGTAAAATACATGTAATTTCAAGACTTTTTCTCCACTACAGCATATACAAATTCTGAAAAAAAGCTGTGCGGACTTTCGTAAATAGATTCATACACATACATTCATACATTCATATTTTATAATTGAGAACAAAATCTATTTCCGAAAGTCCGCACAGCTTTTTTTCAGAATTTGTATATGCTGTAGTGGAGAAAAGTCTTGAAATTACATGTATTTTACGAATTTCGCTGAGCCAGACCTCCAAAAAATTCGTCCATACAAATTGACCCGCCCTAATATACATGTTGCTGGAAGTCCAAATTAATTCTCTTTTTAATAGGCGGCCTTCGGCTACGCTGTATACAGTACTTCTGGATATAATTTTCTTTTTAATGAAACAGGAACATAATTTGTGCAAGCAATGCATAATACGTAAAATAATATAACTTCAAAAGTAATTCATGGATTTTTATGATAAATGGCTCGTTGAATAGGTAACAGAATAGCCTTTGTTTTGATACCCATACTTATTAGTTTTGTATGAGAATAACAAATTATCACAAGTTTTTCAGGCCAAATTTTACAATTTTGGAACCCTATAACTTCCAAACCACTTGAAAATAAAATGCAAAATTGTAAAATTTGAGTTTTCACTATTCTCCAGTTATGCCGAAATAAACCCCAATATGATGCAATAAGCCCCAAACTTAAATATGCCAGTTTTTTAAAAGGCTGCGTAAAAATGCACCCCAAAATAAAAGGCCTCAAATCTTAAAGCGGAATCAAACCCCCATATTAAGAAAATAGCACCCCAAAATTTATGAAGAATGACCCCACAATAAATAAAAACACCCTTCAATTGCTATTATTTTTATTTGTAAACAATGTAAAATTATTGTTTTTATATTTTTTACAAAAAAGTCAAGTCTCAAAAATAATTTATGTGAAAAAATAACCCCAATATCTCTTTCCAATCAAAAGTAAAGGTTAAAAATAAATTTTTTCATACAATTGACTATCTATAGTAATAAGACTCATTTTCTGTTTGTTTGTTTGTTTGGCCTTTATCGACGTCAAAAACACTCACATATCTTCAAAATTGGAGAAATTTTCAGTACCACGACTTTTTCATAAAACATCGTTACCTAAGAATGAGAAAAAAACGACATGAAAATCAAAGTTTGGTCTTTCGATGCAAATATCTCCGCTGTCCATTAGTATTATTCATTCAAGTTTTTTTTGTTCAAAAGTTCAATAAAAGCAATTTACAAAATTAGGTTAAACTGTACCGTTAAGTCAGTGTGTATATGTTTTATGATTATGTCAAAAAAGGTCCAAAATATTGACTTTTTACTCAAAAAATGACTCACTAATTGTTGTTTTTGTAAAAATGAAATCAATTAAAAATTGCTCATCTGGCTACCATTCATATGTCATAGAATTTTTTTGCAAAAATTCTTCCAGCTAAACGCAAAAATTATTTTACTGTTTTTGTCATCAAACAACAAGGGTTTGATTTGATTTTTTTCCGAAATGTTGTTTTTATATTTTTTACAAAAAAGTCAATCTCAAAAATAATTTATGTGAAAAAATTACCCCAATATCTAATTAGTTTTTATGATCTATTGAATAATTACATGAATTAAGATTTTGAGCTTTAGATCAAGTGAGTTTTCAAGAAGGCAACAACAACAACAACTCTGTATAGAGTCAATCACTTAGCTGACTAGACAGTCTGTTTCGGAAATCGCTACAAATTCCTCTTCAGTAGTCTTTGAGTGATTAAGCTGTGATCAACTCACGGTTTAAACTAGCATATGAATGTGCAAATCCTCTAATTCATTCTTGTATCTTTTTACAATCAAAAGTTATGGCTAAAAATTTTTTTTTCATACCAGACTATTAATACAACTTAGTTTAGTGTTAAAATTCTCTACATAGTTTGAACGTCCCCATTTCTCTCTAAGTTTGCAGTTGTGTGTCTGAAGTAATTACGAACATTTTGGATTATATTTAATCTTTCTTATAGTAATCTACTTAGTAATCTTCAAGAATTCATCAATCTTATCAAGAATTTGAAAAAATAGTATTCCCCTGTACGAAATATTTACATATATAAATTTGTAATCCAAATCGATTGAGCTTAGATGATATAATTATAATCTTGTAAATCTATCTTAATTTACAAATATGTAATTATAAAGAAAATTTTGTTAGTTCTCTTATATCTCGTACCTAAAGTGTAATTTCAAAAGAGTCCAATTTATTTATTTATTTATTTCAGTCTACGGATTTTTACAATCTTACAGACTATAAGGATATTTGATCTTAAAACTAATTAAAAATAGTGAACAGTATTAGTCTAAATTGGTGCTCAGACACATAAATTTAAATTTTAACATATTAGAAAGACTGTTGCACTAGTGCATGTATCTAGCTATTGGTTCATTATTAGCATAATTGGTCCTATGGAGATTTTCTTCAAACATACGAATGCGCCTCAAATCCTTTGGTGCATTGTAAATTTGTAAAAAATTTGACAGTTCAATGCAGTTAATTTTACCAGAAAATGTGTTATACACAAATAAAAGAGAAAAAAACCGATCTTCTGTCTTTAAGGGATTGTAATCCAAGGAATTTACGACGAGCCTCATATGTGGGAAGACCATCAGGCCAGTAAAGTGCATATTTACTCATTAGTTTTTGAACTCTCTCTATTCGGCTTGCGTCAATAATATAACACGGGTTCCAAACAATCGAACAATATTCGATTATACTTCGAACCAAAGAAACATATAACGATTTTATAGTTAACGGATCTTTAAAAATTTTAGTATGCCTTTTGATAAATCCAAACATTGAATATGACTTAGAAATTATGTAACCATAATGGCTTTTAAAATTTAGCTTAGTATCAAAAATAACCCCCAAATCCTTTATCTCAACTTTGCGCTCCAAAATACAATTATTCAATGTATAATTGAACAAAACGCTATTAGTACATTTAGTATAAGAAACTATACAACATTTTTTGATATTCAAGAACAATTTATTTGACAGACACCAACTATGCAATGCGTTGGAAATGCAATTTCGTTCGAAATTTTAAGAAATAGTTTGACATCATCAGCGTACAAGAGACATCTAGCAAAATTTAAGTGTTTTGGTAAATCATTAATAAAAATCAAAAAAAGAAGAGGACCGCAATGGCTACCTTGTGGAACACCTGACAAAGCATCAATTGCAACGTCCGCAATAGTTGACCCAATTTTTACATACAGCTTTCTATCTTTCAGATAACTTTTAAAAAAAGCAATTAAAGTATCCGACAAACCGAACTTTTTTAATTTGCTTAGAAGAATAAAGTGATCAACTTTATCAAATGCCTTAGAAAAGTCAGTGTAGATGATATCTAACTGACTACCGTTCTCCAATGCATTAATATTGTTTTTCGAAATAAGCAGTAAATTTGAACATGTTGATCTCTCGAGAAAAAACCCATGTTGAAATTCAGAGATGGCACACTTCACATGCTCGAATAATTTTATTTTTAATATATGATCAAACAATTTGGCTATTGTGCATTGTTTCACAATGGCCTTGTTATTATTTACATCACAACGATTACCAGTTTTAAAAATCGGAACGACCAAGCAAATTTTCCATAAATCTATAAAATGCCTTTTTTAATACATAGATTAAAAATGAAAGCTAAAGGAACAGCAATATTTTCTGCACAAAGTTTAAAAAACATTGGCGGGAAATCCCCATGTTCAAATGTTAAGCTAGATTTAAGATGATTAATTGCTAAAACTAAGTCTTCTACACTTATATTAAAGACATCCAAAAAATCAATATTTAGGTCTTCAAAATTGAGATAGTTTAGATTTGTTGATGATCTGTGATTCTCATACACATTTTGGAAATATTTAGAGAAAATAAAGGCTGATTCTAAAGCATTATTAGATTTTAAACCATCAAATTCCATACTGGTTGGATACCCACTAGTTTTTTTCTTAGAATTTAAGTACTCCCAAAAATACTTTGGATTTGATTTTAAATTACTTTCTACATTTAAAACATATGTTTTAAAAAGGAAATTATGAAGGCAATCAATCTCTAGGGGCCTTCATTATGAAATAAAGCCCCATTTTTCAAAAATGAAATAAAGCCCTAAAATAGGATATAAAATCCCAATTATTTGTGTTGTTGTTTTGTATAGAAATGTTTGGGGCCTTATTTACTTTGGTCTTATTTCATAGGAATAAACCAAAAGAGATAAATTAGAGCTTAGAAATAATTAAATTTTTGTTTGGATATTTATTTCTTCCTTTAAAAGAAAAATTTACAGTTAAAAAAAAATTCTGTAGCGCTAAAATAAGTGAAATTTTCTTTAATATGGAGTACATTTTCTTTGATTTTATTATGCGTTTTTCTTAGTGTGTCAAAATTATCAATATTATTTTTAAAAGTTACGGGAAAAACTTTTAAACACAAAAAATTGTTTCATTAGCACATTTTCCGAAAAAAAATTATTAACAAAAATTTTAGATCCAGATCTACATCACCATCTTCATCTCTTTATCCAGCAATATTTCTTTACCATTTTTACTCATCTTTATCCGAATTACTTCTCTTATCTCAATTATGAAGCACTTGCTTTGCATATTTTAAAAGTGTCTTTTATATTTGTTATTATCTCTTGAAAGATATTTTAAACCATACATTTTTGGTTATTATAATTTAACATGTTTAATCCTCTTCTTAATCTTTATCCTTGAAAACCTGTTTTGCATACTAAAGCTTATCTAGTGTTGTTGTTTGTCATTGTTTTACATTTTCTCTCCTTTTGCCTTGCCTGATGGAGATAAAAATAAGCAATAAGTATGGCTTTACACATTTTATTTGACATCTCTGTTCTTGTCAGTTTAATTTTATTTGTCGATTGAAGGGCTTTGTGCAATAACATGATTTTAAAAAATTGTTTTTTTAAGGATCAGTATATTACTTAATGATTACCAACGCCTACTGAAACGATTTCAGTTATCTCCAAATAAATTTCGAATGTATGTACAGATGTTGATTTGTTCACTTCTATACACAAATACGTTTTTAATACGATTATGTCGAATGTGTTTTATGTGGCATATCATGTTTTTGCAATAAGCTGTCAATTGTTTGTTGTGATGCGCCACTTAAGTCCACCACTCAGTTGTTGTTCGAAAGTGCTGCTCCTTACATTATTCCCATCTATTGACATCTGCATTTACCTATTGCTGAACCTGTCTGTCTGTGCGTCTGTATGTCTGTCGCTTTCACCGACTTTTGGACTGTAAAATAACCATCATCGGTTCATTTCGAGCCTTGGGTTCTACGCATGAGCCTTAATTACAATTGTTGTCATAATTTGTGTTTATCTGCTGTCATGCTGACTTGGTTGTTGTTATGTGACCGTGTTACTCTGACCATGTTGCTGTCATTCCCAGCTGAATGGATGGAATGTTCGTCACACTTTATGTCGTTGCAAGCAGAAACTCTCGACGTAGTATTTGAATAACCTAAAGTTGTGACGCAGCACATTACGTTTGGTTCAAAGAGTTTGACAATGGCCGCATTCTAGCCGAAAAAGTGCTCAAGTAGCGAAGTAGCATAAAATATTTTCGCTATATAAATTGTGACATCTCAAGGAACATGTTCCGTGAGAGCATACCATTCAGCCCGAAAGTTGTGGAACAGTTCTTGAGCACTTTTTCGGCTAGAATGCGGCCAATGTTATTGTGGTTGATTTGCTGTTGATGTTGTCGTATTTTTGGTGTGGCAGATGTCATTAAGTGTTGTAAGTGGCATTGTTGTTTACAAGACCTATTGCTTTGACACTTTGCGACTGGGTACTCAATTCAACGAATTGTTTTTATTAAATGGTTGGTAAAACGGAATGAGTTAATTTCTATTATTATTTAACCTGCACCAATAACATGAGTGTCTACGATGTTATTTCATTTATTTACTTATGTCCTAAGAAAACACTCATCTAACCATCCACTTGAGGTTGGTACCAAAAACTCGTATTAGAACACATGAGTGGCGAATAAAATTTATGTAGAATGTAGATAAGGTCGAACTAGCAAGGTTCTATTGATACTCAATCCTAGTGCTGAACATAAAAAGATGTATACATGTTTTAGCTTTTAACATTCAGGCATGATATCAATAACATCAAATAAATTATTTGTAAGGTAAACGATTATTTTCTTTAATATTTTAAAAATATTCATTCGGGGCCAAATGGGGTACTGGTTTGCATTTTAATGTGATGCCTTTACGTTAAGAAATCCTTGAGATGGAAAGCAGCTGATGTGGAAAAAGGGAAATAAAGTAACATCTTTGAGCGCATTAAGCGTACGCAACTGCTGTCGTAGCGACACAATAATAAGCGTTGTTCTTTTCGGAATGAATTGCTATGTCAGAAAAGAAACGTCAGAAAAGTTGTCGAGTATTTTTTTCTTTTGTGTTATGAAATTCTGAAATATTTTCAAATGTCAAGTTGATGTTAACAAGAGTATACAAATTTCGATTCAAATTTGAAACGTGAAAAACAATTAGAATTCACTGTATGAGATGGAGCAAGTATTTTTTCTTGGAGTGGAACACATTCGCGTTGGCCAGCTTACTCTGCAATGTAAGTACTCTTACCCCGCATCGGCGAGGGGCCCCACGCATCGAGAAAAAAATGTGAAAATGTTTCATCGAGTGAAAAATAAATTTAAAGATTTGTATCCGCAATGAAAAGGAGGAGATTCCCAAATTCGTTTGTTTTTTTTTAAACGTATATAAATTAGAGTGAAATAATAAGTATGCAAGCAAAAAATCTTCATCGGTTTCATATATTCCTGAAAACTCCTCGTCAAAACAAATTTTTTACATCTTTGGTTTTTTCTGCGACATAGCTTTTGACTTTGCCCGGGGGTTTTTGTATTTCATTGCCATATTTTTTTTTCACTGAATTATTTTTTAATCTGAAATTGAAAAATTTTCGTTGCAATTTTTTTTTGATGCAATCCACTAAGCTAAGTCATAATTAACAACTTGTCACGATTTCCTTAATGTACACGCTAGAAGTTAACGGATTTAAAGTTTACCGAAATCGGTCATTCACGAATATTATTACACTCCTCTATGTCGGACTTAAAATATGACTATAAAAAAATTGTAAATTAGATAATTATCTTCAAAAATGTTTTACATGGTTTTAATGTAAAATCAACAGTTTACACGCTATGAAATTATTTATGTCTAACAGTGCAAAGTAGAAATTGTGTACTATAACACATATTACTTTTATGATTGCAGTACATGATTGCTTGGTTGGCGGTAAATGTCCGAAGTGAGAACACAACATACAAATATTAAAATGCTGCCAATAACCTACTTATAATGAAAGTTAAAAATCTGTATATAGTAAAAAATTTCTACTTTGCACATTTAGACATAAATAGTCTCATAGCGTAAGAACTGTGAGTTTTACGTTCCATCTGTTGATGACATTTTTGAAGGTTATCATCTGATCTACAATTTTGCTGTAAGCAGATTTTATGTCCGACACAGAGGAGCAGAGATATTGGCGAATAACCGATTAATTGAGAGGCTTGCATAAAAAAAATTGGAACTTTTGGAATTGGATTAAAAAAAATTTTAGTGAAAAAAAAATTTGGCAATGAAATAAAAAAACCCTCGGGCTAAGTCAAAAGTGTTGTCCCAGAAAAAAACTAAGGATGCAGAAAAATTTGTTTTAACAAGGGTTATTTAAAAATATATGATGCCGGTGAGGTTAAAAAATCCTTCCACTCTTATGTACATCGATAACTCCTAACGCACTTGTCCAATTGCCGAACTTTTTTGTCAAGAGAAAGAGACCTTATTGAAGAAAGAAGCGTGGCAATATTAGAAAAACAAACATTTTGTACAGGGGTAGGCATAATTTTGAAAAATTATTATCAAGAAAGTGGGCGTTATTAGAGAAAGGGACGTAGAAAACACAATTTTAAAAAATATTGGGTCTCGAATAATACTGACACTGCCGTAGTAAAATTCATTAAACGAGTGGGTATGATTTTTAAAAAACAAGATGAATAACGTAGGCGGAATTCGAAAAAGGCCGTGACGATATTAGAAAAAGACTGTACCTAAGTTAATATTGACATTAGGGTACCGAAATTCGCTGCAAGAGTACCAAAATTTTAATAGTGATGTAAATTTCTTCCATTACCATTAAAATTTTAGTGATAATGCAATTTTTTTCATTACCATTACAATTTTCCTTTGCCACTAAATTGTTTTAATGTATTTAAGAACTCAGCCTATTTTTAAATATTTGAATTATATGGTGAATATTTGAGACCAAAGCTTATGTGCAAAATTTCAAGTCCTTACATTAGTTTTTGTGGTATTTAAAGAGATTTTACCATTTTGTTTAATTTACTTTGCATGGGAGGTAGGAGTGGTTTTCATCCGATTTTAACAAATTTCAAATAAAGTTATGGTGAACTTTTGCAACCAAAGCTTATTTACAAAATTTGAAGTCATTGCATTAGTTTTGTGGCATTTAAAAAGATTTTACCATTTTGTTAAAGTCACTTTGTATGGGAGGTAGGAGTGGTTTTCATCCGATTTGAACAAATTTCGAAAATATGGTGTAAATTTTACTTCAAAGCTAATTTACGAAATTACAAGTCAGTACATAATTTTATGCGGCATTTTTAGAGATTTTATTGTTTTGATAAAGTAACTTTGTTTAGCAGGTAGGCGTGGTTTTAAACCGAATTTTCTCATTCTCGAAATTGATCTTCATTATTTGAATACAAGCATATATACCATATATCAATACGAGAGCTTTAAAATTTTCGGCTGTAATTTTGTCGACAGACAGACGCACATGACGAAATCAACTCCGGATGTGATGCTGCTCAAGAATATATATACTTTCCTGTAACTGCTTATTATAGAAATGAGTCAAATTGGATAAAAACCACGCCTAAATCCCATAAAAATGGCTTTACCAAAACGATAAAATCACTTTTAACTCTTACTTGAAAGTGACTAGACTAAACTCTTAACTTAAACTCACCAAAAATTTATCTAATGACTTTATATTTTCATTAACCACAGATATACACTCATAGTAAAATGAAAAGCGAATGAAAAGCGTACTTCCCATACAAAGTTATCTATAAATACGATAAACCCTTATGATCATCGTACCGGCGACGTTGCTATTTCGATTTTCCGCTGCTATTAACCTTCAGGATTCTCCGTGAGTAGGTGTCTAGTGTGTAGCTTGTATGCTCCGAATCCCTAATAATGTATAAGATACGCGACATGCTGTTCGTGCTGATTTTCACCTTTCAAACCTTGATTAAGATTTTTGACGTAGAATTACGTCTTACAGTGCGGTTTGTATGGGGGTCATTTTCACGAAATTTTTCAAAGTGATATTTGACACTTTGGGGTATACCTACCAGAGAACTGAACAAGCCTACTTGAAGTTCAAGCTTTTTCAAGTACTTGAATTCAAGTATGTATCCAATCTTGAAAAAGCAAGCTTTAGCCAGCTTGCAAAAATACCAAACAGATACAAGCCATATTCATGCTTGCTCGTTGGCTTGGCTTGTTTCGGCTTACTTTGTCGGGCAGAAAGTTGAAAAGCTTAAAACGATCGACAAAAGCTTGTAAGCTCGCAAGTATCCAAATTATTGAATTAAAGCAAGTATCCAAAAAATTTAATGAGCTTCTTTAGAGAGAGCTTAAGCGTAATAGGACTTTTAAGGATTCTGTGGACTCTGTGGTGTGAAGTTTTAGGGTAAATGATTTCGATGATGCTGTCAAACTTTAAAATTTAAGATGGCGGATAGAGTTGCCACCTAGATTTTTTTTATTTTTGCGAATTCTTGTAATTTTGAAATTCTGACAACGGATTTGATTTCGAATATATTGTCACAGTTTTAAAATTTAAGTTGGAGGTTAGGGCTGCCACCTAAATGAATTTTTTGGATACTTGCTTTAATTCAATAATTTGGATACTTGCGAGCTTACAAGCTTTTGCCGAAGGCATCAAGCTTTCTTTTACTTGAAACTTTGTGCCATTCGCTTGTAAGCTAGAATATGTGCAAGCTGTGCGTGGGCTTATTTATATTCAATTACAAGCTATACTTGATTCAAAATTATCAAGCTCAAGCTAGCTTGAACTTGTATTTTAAGCAAGCGCTTGAAATAGACTTCAAGCAGGCTTGTGCAGTTCTCTGATACCTACAGCCTTTAATATTCATCGTACAAAGAAAAAAAAAAAATGCCAAAATATCAGTTTTAGTGGGAAAAAAACGCATATCTAATAAAATAGCAAAATCTAAGAAGATGAAAAATTCATTTATTCGTATGAGAAATGCACAAGCTGCTTAGCTGCAGTAGCTTTTTTAAGGTTGTTGTTGTTGTTGTTGTGTTTGCTTGTTTGGTTCGTAATCACGTAGTACGTTTTTGTGCTGCTTTTGTTGTTGTTGTTGTTTTTTTTTATTAATATGTATGTAAAACATACATATATAAATATTCCTTAGTTGCTTTTAGTTTTTTTGTTACCCAGATAGCCAATCGGCTCGGTTGAAAACTGTGTGCTCTTTTAAAAGCACTGAAGCGGACCGTTTCGTTTTCAGCAAACTATGCAATGTGTGTTTCATAGAAGCGTACCATTTATTAAGTTGTATATTAATGTTGATTTTCTATGATTTAATACAAATTCTAAATGTTTAATAGTTCAAATCATTCTTGATTTTAGATACAAATGCTAGTTGTTTGATACTTTAAAATCGTTGAAATTGCAATTAAAATTTAGCTTTAGGTCAGGTTAGAACAATTAATTGCTCTAACGAATTTTTTCCAAAGAAACAACAACATTTTCAATATGAAAAAAAAACAGCACTAGCTGATTAATTAGTTATCTGTTTGATTAAATAATTAGAGCATTTAATTGTTCTTACCTGACCTAAAGCTCAATAAACGATTTTAAACTATCAAACAACTAGAATTTGTATTTAAAATCAAGGAAAATCAACATAATAAATAACAAGCTCATATAGAAAACTTTAAGTTGTATATTAATTTTATTTGTTGTTAAACAATTGTAACCTTTTGTTGCAACAATAAACTAAAGAATAAACGCCAACTCAACTGATTCAATGCATATTTCAGATTTTTTTGGTGAACGGGTGAAAATGAGAGCAGAAAAAAACAAGAACAAACGACGCATCAAGCGAATATGGCATAAATTTAAATTCGAATCTTGATAAATATAAAAAAGGACTTTACAATTACATAGAGAACGGTTTAAAGGTACAAAAACATGTCGTTTTCATACCACCAAATCAAACGCTGCCATTTTAAATACCGTTTAGCTGGAACAGTCACATTCATGGCTTGTTGGGTTGTATACAATAGAGAATACAGATGCATTTAGCTAGAGAGCCAGTATGTGGCTACAAAAAAATGTTTTACTACAAGCCAAGGTTTCCAGTTAAAATTTGAAACAATTCCGACAAAAAGTTACTTTTTCACATTAACATAAATTAAATACAACAAAAATTACCATGATAAAGATAAACAAAAAAGTTTCCACCGCAATAAAAAATATCAAAAAAAATCCCAGGATCATTAAAAATTACTACAAAAATTCCACGCATTTTAGAAATACCACCAAAAATTCTATATGCATTTAAAATTACCACAAAAATATCATTCGCATTACAAAATACCACAATAAATCCCATATGCACAAACAATTTAAAAATGTTGTTTCCTTGGAAAAATTCGTTAGAGCAATTAATTATTCTAACCTGACCTTAAGCTCAATAAACGATTTTAAACTATCAAACAACTAGAATTTGTATTTAAAATCAAGTATGATTTAAGCTATCAAACATTTAGAATTTGTATTTAAATCATAGAAAATCAACATAATTAATAACAAGGTCATATAGATAAGTTTCAACTGTAATTTAAAAAAATTTAGAAATACCACAAAGAAATTTTTTTTACTAAAACAAAAAATTTTTAATAAGAATATTACCAAACTCCCACGAAAATAAAAAATACCCAGCTGAATTCCCACGCCAATTAAAAAAATACCACGCTGAATTAAAGAATTTTATAGGAATTCCCAAAAACAAAAATTCCTAGAGGTAATTAAAAATTACCACGAATGGGATTTTTCCAACATAACTGGCAACGTTGGTACTAGCTGCTGATATTGTTGTTTTGGTTCTGCATGCACTGCAAAGGGCCGTTATTCATTCGGCAATTCTATGAGCAATAATTGCTTTCGCCACAAGTAGTTTGTTGACTATTCGGGTTGAAAGGGGAATTTTGTAAATCCCCTCAGGCAGGCGAATAATCAGTTTGTCGCTTGCGGCATAGGCAATTATTGTCGAGTGAAAAACGGGACAAAGAGATCTTGCTACCAGAGCAAGAGAATAAGAGCCCAAACAGAACCAAGGCGGATGTCGGATGGCGGGCCTCTCTCTGCGAAATCCGCTCAGAACACGTCCAGAATATGAGCGGTTGTCGGTTGTCGGATCACGGTTGCATTTTATATTGGGAATGATACAAATTATTTTATATTATGCTTTGAATTCACATGAATGCAACACAGGCACAAAAACAGAATGTCAGATCATAGTAAAAACTAAGAAAATAACACTGAACGTACCCAATCTTTAGCAAAAATATGGCAACAATTAAGTCACTCAGAGAGAGATCCGACACCCGTCAGAGAGAAATTAGAATAGATTCTATTCTGGCGTTTTCCCGTCATGCATTTCTACGGCGATTTCATTTTTGGCGGCTGCATAGGCACATATTACACGATGATCGTTGATCGGCGTTCAATGAACACTTTTTTACGCTCTTTTACATTTTGATCGCTGCTAGGTCACATGATGATCGTTTCATCGCGATCAAGTCTTGTTTTTTTCTTTATTCCAGTAAGAATTCTTGTTAAAAATAAGGGTTTCATGCAACTTTTTTTTTAATAACTTTCAGTCGAAAAGCAGTACTTCTAGTACTTTTTAGCTACTAAAAGTGAACATATCTTAAATTTTTCCACTCAGCAACACTGTTTTGATTGTGATTGCTGTCATGTACAGCGTTCAAAAATGAACATATCTCGATCGCCCTAACAATTGTTCATCCGCTCTGGCTCTCAGTGTTTTTTGACAGTTTCGCATTGAAAGCAACAACAAAAATATTTTGAACGCCGATCAACGATCATCGTGTAATATGTGCCATATATTTTCATGTAATTTGTAGCACGGCGAATCCGACAACCGACATCCGCCTTGGCTCTGTTTGGGCTCTAATTGCTCTCGGAGCAATATTTGTTTTCGCCGCAAGCTCGAGAATTTTCGAGTGTGACGAGTGACATTGCTCGAGAATTGCCGAGTGATAAGCGGGACATAGTAAGCAAAGTTCTGTTTATTTTCTGTGGACGATTCGGTTCATTCTTTCTAACTCTGCTCAACCGCTGCGATCATGCTCTTCTCTGTGCGTCGTTGTTTTAGATTTGCTTGGTAATTGTTGTTGGTTCAGTTATGAAATTTTTTTATATGTTTTTAATTCTTAGCTTTTTTACGATATTTTGAGTTTAGTCGTTATTCATTGTCGACACACACACACACACACACACACATATATATATATATATATATATATATATATATACATACATAAAAAAAAGACACAGTTTCGATAGTATCGTAAGTACAGACGTAGAATTCCTTTTTCTACAGTAATAGAGAAAAGTTCTGGTTTTTTTATTTCTGAATAAAAATTATTCAAAAACGAATTTGTTGTTGTTGTTGCCTTCTTCAAACTTACTTAATTTAAAAAGCTCACAATTAAACTCATGTTAAAATTTGTTTTGTTTTATAAAAAGTTTTCGTTTGATACATATATTATATATGTTTATGCTCTTTACTACATGAAAAATAAATAAATTTTTCCGATATTTATTTCCATTTATTAAACATAACTTTGAATTACATTTACTTTTAACCAACATAAAAAATTAACAACAAATTCATCACTAAAAATATCAAACGAAAGCTTTTTATAGAACAAAACAAAGTTTTACATGAATTTAATTAGATCAAGTAAGTTTAAAGAAGAATAACAACAACAAATATGTTTTTGAATAATTTTTATTTAGAAGATGGAATGTTTTAAAAAAGTTTTGAAAAATATAAATGAAAAAAAAAAACAGAATTTTTCTCTATTACTATATAAAAAGGAATTCTACGGCTATACTTACGATACTATCGAAACTATGTCTTTTTTTTATAGATATTCTGAATTTCTACTCTGGAAATTTGGTAGCTACAGTCGGCACATGACAATCGAAGTATGACATATTAAAATATTTTAAATCAATTTATTAAAATATATATATATTTTTACAACGATTTGTTTTTAGTAAAAGTGGCATACATATAAATTATATATTTCCCTTACATATATATTATGTAACGTTCACAAAAAACATGATAAATATATTTACATAAATATATAAATATATATAAAAATATATATATATATATATATATAAATATATATAAAATAATTTATTGATGTAAACTGTTTAAAAAATATAACGCATGTGATATGTGAATGTAGCTATTCAATTACTACTGTTTATGTAAATATATTTATCATTTTTTTTGTGAACGTTACATAATATATATGTAAGGGAAATATATAATTTATATGTATGCCACTTTTACTAAAAACAAATCGTTGTAATAATATATATATATTTTAATAAATTGATTTAAACTATTTTAATATGTCATACTTCGATTGTCATATGCCGACTGTAGCTACCAAATTTCCAGAGTAGAAATTCAGAATATCTATAAAAAAAAGACATAGTTTCGATATTATCGTAAGTATAGCCGTAGAATTCCTTTTTATATAGTAATAGAGAAAAATTCTGTTTTTTTTCATTTATATTTTTCAAAACTATTTTAAAACATTCCATTTTCTAAATAAAAATTATTAAAAAACATATTTGTTGTTGTTCTTCTTCTTTAAACTAACTTGATCTAATTAAATTCATGTAAAACTTTGTTTTGTTCTATAAAAAGCTTTCGTTTGATATTTTTAGTGATGAATTTGTTGTTAATTTTTTATGTTGGTTAAAAGTTAATGTAATTCAAAGTTATGTTTAATAAATGGAAATAAATATCGGAAAAATTTATTTATTTTTCATGTAGTAAAGAGCATAAACATATATAATATATGTATCAAACGAAAACTTTTTATAAAGCAAAACAAATTTTAACATGAGTTTAATTGTGAGCTTTTTAAATCAAGTAAGTTTGAAGAAGACAACAACAACAATAACAAATTCGTTTTTGAATAATTTTTATTCAGAAATAAAAAAACCAGATCTTTTCTCTATTACTGTAGAAAAAGGAATTCTACGTCTGTACTTACGATACTATCGAAACTGTGTCTTTTTTTTACTGTAATGTTTTAAAACTACTTACATGTTTTATCTTTCAAATCCAGGCAAATTTCGGAAGTTTCTCAGTCCTTCACGTATATTTCTCAAATAAATAAAGAACATATAAAAATATGCGGTTTGAAAATTAGACGGTCAGCACGCCATTCATTCTTATCAAGTTATAATATTTTGATAAACACATCATATAGATATAATCAATATACGTATATACATACATACATATTCGAAAGACTACTAGTTTCCGTTCCATTACCAAATCCAACGAATTGTGGAACTATTACCAAGATCATCAACGATTTTCACAGTTTGCGTGTTTATGCAAACTAGATGCTTGTCATATTAAATAAACCACTTTGAATTCCACACAAAGCTAACCACGAAAACAACAAAAATACGAAAACAAACAGAAACAAAAAACAAACCCAAATTTAAAACCATAGCAAAAAAGTTGAACGCAACACTAATCGAAATTTTTACAGTGTTTTATGAAGTGAGTGCTAAAATGAGTCGGCATTCCAGATCATTAGAAAAACATGATAAGAGGAGGACGTTGTAAAGCACAGTAACCTAGATAAGCTGAAAAGGGTGGCTCACTGTACTGCTGTGTAGAGAAAATGTTTCAACCAATGCTGTGACATTGGCTGATGGGTTTGGGCAACAGTTAGAAGATAAGTTTTTGGCAAATATTGAGATATTGTCTGTAATAACTTTAGAAAACCATTGAGGTTCTGAAGTGGAGGAGAAAAACCAAAACAATAAAACAATAAATACTAAAAATAATTTGACCTTGCAGATTAATAAGACGCTAATAGATAATATTGACAAAAATAAAAGACCAAATAAGCTAAAACGGACTGGAATTTTCCACAAAACAACAGCCACTTTATGAAAAGGCAAACATAACAAAAAAAAAAAGCATACCGCGAAGTGAAAAAAATCCGCTTAACACAATTTACATAACTACGGATGGTTTTGGATATAATGGTGTTGGGCAGCACGCGCCAAAAAACTTTCTCTAAAGCTGTTTTTGTTTGGCCAAAACTTGGGAAAGTTTTGAGAAAAAAAAAATCAAAAATCTGTAATAAATTTAATCTTCATCTTTAAAAGCTGCACAGATTAGAATAAGCTTTAAAGATTAGATTAGATTAAAGTTTATGCAGTTAAAACGAAGTTTCTTGAATGAAATCCTACTAACTGGTGAAGGCGTATAAAAGACTTTAATATGTTTATCGTAATGTTTAGGTCCCTGCCTCTTTTCCTCTTAGAGTCAAATGTCCTTTCCTATGACAGTCTTTTTATCTTGTATTTATTCCCAAAGCCATGTGCTCATTAATAAAATAAAGATAGCGTATGAAAAAAAGCTCAAGAATAACGTTGTTATTTAGTGGTGTGCAACATTAGGACCAACCTTATCTGTGGATTTGTCATTTAATATCCGGCCTTGCTCAATTTTAAGAAGGTCATTCATCTCCAGTTTATATAATTTTTGTTTTATTTGTGCCGCTTTCCCGCACAGAGCAGGAAATGTCAGATTGTGTCCTTTTGATGTCGAACCTTGCAGCTTGATGTTTCCTTCATTAAAATGACTTAAAATATGTTCGATTTGTTGCAAAACCTCCGCAGGCAATATTTTGTATATCTTTGCTGTTATCCTCATTAATTATGTTGAATTAATCGAATATTGTCTTAAATAACATTCCAAAGGCTGTCGATTAACGAAACAACACATAAATTGAAAGCATTTTGTTATTTAATTTTGAAAAAATTACAAGTTTTACGTTACTATATTTTTCGATCTTCATTAAGTATGACAACAGAGACTGTTGCTGATGGTCTTTCTTGGCTTTCGTGCTGATTTTGGTTACAAATAATAAAATAAAATGAAATGCAATAAGCTAATAATACAATATTTACTTATAAAAACATGTATACATTAAAAAACAAATAATAAATGCTATAATTGGCAGCATTAAAGCGATTGTTTGATGATAATGGTTATTTTCCGATCCTTTTCTTGCCCTATGTGACGATTGTTTATTGAGTTACAAGAACAAAATCTTTCGTTATGGAATCGCAGGAATCTAAATTGACGCTACTTAAGGTAGAAACGACGATTGTTGATAAAAACATAGTAAGGAATCATCAATTTATTTTCAGTTGCGTCGTGAATTTTAAACAGAAATTAAATTAAATTTGATCTTTGCAGCAACAAAAAAGAAAAAATTTTAAAAATCGATAAAAACAGAAATAATAAATAGTTCATATATAGAAAAACCATATTACGGCTGGTCACAATTCTGTACAAATGGTATTGCATAACCGCATTTTGCTAAATTTTTACTCTACACTAACAAAATGTACAGTAATGCATTTACTACGCTATTGCAAATATGCAACACTAAAACACATTTGGGTAATTAACCATCTTGTTGCATCGCTGCAAATGCAATTTAGCTAGTTTTACAAAAACTAAAAGCATTGATATGTATATGCTACATTCATGCATTTGCTATAAGAGAAGGTTGTGGCATATGCAAATTCAATAATATTACGTGACGGTATTGTCAATGAATGTGTTCATTTTGCACTGAACACCACCACCGATACTTTTTGTACATCTTTGATTGTGCAGCTCGTTTCATTGCCAACATTTTTAACGACAAAAAATGTTGAATATATAATAATTGCATTCACTTGAAAAATCGAAAATATGCGCCAAAAAAATCGATAAAATATGCAATTAAAAATATTTTTCTAGTATTTTATTATTGGTACAAAAATTAGTATTGCATATAACACTGTGCGCTTTTTTGTATCGTTTTTCTCTGTATTTGATAATTTAAACGTTTTTCACTTAATTTTGGTATAAGGAATCTTGTGGTGACATTTATTTTACCACTTTACGGAACATTTTAGAACAAAATTTTCTTTTTTAATATATTTAAAAAATTACTCAAGATATGCACTCATTTTCATGTTGATAACTCTTGAACCATAGGATTTTAATTTTAGTTTCTTGCGCAATGTTCTTTCTTTAATTCTGGCCAACAACTTTGCTGAATATATGAATATGAAAAAATCGCTTTCAGTGATTCTTACAAAAAGTCAAACGAAAATAATTCGAACAACATTGCGTATGAGTAACATTTTTTGCTTTGAAGCGTTGAAAGCGGGCAAGACATATCGTCGCCCTAATTCTAATAGGACGTACGTCAAAATTGGTCAAAGTAACGTTTATTAGCGGTTTAGGTAGATTGGTCAAAACTACATCTATGTCCTTTTTTAATTTTTAATGTTTGTATGAAAAAAAGGGAGGTAGAACGTTTGAAACAATACGTTATCGTATGAACTTCGTACAAATAATAAACAGTTTCCTTTGCCTCCTGAACAATAGACAATTTTTGACTTACGTCGTATTAGAATTAGGCTGACGATATGTCGCTTATTAAAAGTTTAAAGACAATTTCAAATGATTTTTCGTTACATATTTGTTCAACAAAGTTGTTGGCAAGTATAATAGAAATAACTTTGCTGAAAAAACCAAAATAAAAATCCTAATGGTTCAAGAGCTCCCAACATGCAAATGAGTACATATCTGGACTAATTAAAAACAAAGACTTTGGTGAAGTCTTCGTTAAAGTGGAAAAACGGATGTTACCACGAGATTCCTCATATTAAAATTAAGAGAAAAACTTTGAAATTATTAAGTAATGATTTTCGTGACGCACAGTGTATTTTAACAAAAAAAAAAAAAAAAAAGATCAACAGTTTATTTAAAAATACATATAAAATTTATTTATAAGAACCCGATAGGAAACCGAGCGCTTCAAGAGTGCAATTGAAGCGCTCCCAAAAAGCAGTAGAGCGCTCTATCCTTGTTGATAAAAACATATCGAGAACTGAGCGCTCCGTTCTTCTTATAGTAAGTATGTTCAAAAACAAAGGGAAAACAGAGCGTTTTTTCTCCTTGAAGCTCATATTATATACTTCACTCTTTAAAAAATTTGCAATATTTTAAAATAATTGCACTTTTTAGAGAAAGTTTCAATGCGACGCGTCTTTGGCGTTTGTTCTTTGTGTTTTTTTTAGCACTGCTGTTTTTTTCAGAAGATATTAATTTAGCTTTCTTTCTTTTTTATTTTGCGGTTTGTGTTTTTTAATTAAGTGCTACACAATAGCTTTGGAATTTGCTAACAATACAGCGCTTTATAATCAGCTCTATTTGTAATGAGAAGAAATCACTTTTTAACTGCATACAGACAAATAGCATACAAATTTTACTGTTCGGAAATAACAAAAAAATTAAGTGAACATAAGAGTAATCTTTTCTCCAAAGATGTTGTACTAATTTTAAATGGTTGCAAATAAAAAAAAGCAAAAATTTTTGCGAAAAACCACATGCATTTATTGTAAAATATACAAAAATATGCGCAATCAATATGCAAGAACAGGCATTTTTTGTAAAACATGCAAAATCATGCATTTATTGCAAAATATGCAAAAATATGCACTAGCGATTAAATGCCATTTTAAACGAAATTTCTTGATTCGCAAAGATAACTATTAACCATTTCCATTTTAAGATGCCCAGTAAAAATATGCATTTGCATGAGATTCCTAGACCTAATAAAAACAGAAAATGCAAAAAAATGAAAGGAGGAAGAAATTCTAAACATAAGAAAAAACAGCTATTCTAAAGCATTTGCAATATTTTTATTTTTTTTATTTTTTATTTATTTATTTATTTGCCTTTATGTATTAATGTACAATAAAAACTATGTTTTTTTATAAAACAAAGCTGAATAACAAGTAATATTTGATATAATTAAAAAAACTTGAATTTAATTAAAACTATAAAAACTAAGTAGCACACTAAAATTAATTAACATTAAATATATATATATTAGGGCGGGTCTTTTATTTATTCGTAAAATACATGTAATTTCAAGACTTTTTCTCCACTACAGCATATACAAATTCTGAAAAAAAGCTGTGCGGACTTTCGTAAATAGATTCATACACATACATTCATACATTCATATTTTATAATTGAGAACAAAATCTATTTCCGAAAGTCCGCACAGCTTTTTTTCAGAATTTGTATATGCTGTAGTGGAGAAAAAGTCTTTAAATTACATGTATTTTACGAATTTCGCTGAGCCAAACCTCCAAAAAATTCGTCCATACAAATTGACCCGCCCTAATATATATATATATATAAATATTTTTTTTTTAAAGTAAAAAAGAGAGAAGAAACAAAAAAAAAGGAAATTTAAAAAAAGATATGGGAAGCTGTTTATTAATTTCTTAAATGCTTTGTGACGAAAAATTTTTCAGTATGGCATGCTTGAATTTTGTCTTTAATCTAATAGACTCTAAATGACACGGTAATGAGTTCCATATTCTAATACCGCTAACAAAAAATAGTCTCGTAGAGTTTAAAAAATTATGACATATTATAATAAGAATTTGTATTCTTGACGACTGACCAAATTGCAATTTTTCAAAAAGATTGTTTGATATTTTGGGCTGAATCAGTTTGTCTAAAAAAAAATAAATATAATTCCTGTCATTGAGGTAGCTTATTATTATTATATAACCATTTCTAAATTTGGCTAGGTGATCATATCTACAAAGCTCATAAACATAGCGTGTAGCGCGATTGAACGCAACTTGTAATTTATGTTGTGACTGTGAATCTAACTTACTGTAGACTAGTTCAGCAAACGTAATTACAGGAATGACCTGCTGAAGAATTAGCTTGCGTCCTGTATCAATTGGTGGATACTCGGTTGACAGTCTATGATTACGCAGCAGATAAAGTATATTTTACGGACCACATTTTCGATATGATCTGTGCAGGTGAGAGAGGTATTAATATTAAAGCCAAGACTTCGAACACTGCAGACAAGTTTTAGGTTTTTGTCACCAATTGACAGCTCTGGCATATCCGTAAAGTTTATTTTCTCTTTGAAAATGGGCAACACATAAGATTTTAGGGAATTTAACTGAAGATAATTTTTGATAGCCCACTCACTGGTTTATGCGGCACAGGTCTTCATTTAGCTGGAATACTAAATCTTACAAGAGGTTTGTTTTACCTCCAAGAGACAGGTATACTTGGATATCATCAGAAAAAAAATGTCATGGAAGATAATAAAATAAAAAAACGAATAAAATGTGCCTTAAAGATTTTTTGCGACATAAAATTGGATTTACAAAAAATTTCAGCAGAAAATCTTTTTCCAATAACGACCAAACTCTGTGTCTTCAGTAATATCAGAAAACAATTATTTTGTTTAAAATCGTATAATCTCTACATTTAATCTATTTGATTTCAACAGTTTGTATACATCATTATTTTTTGCAGCTTGTATATTATTTATTACAGCTTTTTCAAAGAGGCATGTTTCAAGAGAACTCCAATTCCTTTCTTAACCCATTTTCTACCGCTGGTCGTTTATCCGACCAGTGAAAGGACCCATCATACTTACGTTCATATCTTCGCTTCTATACATGGAATTTGATCACTTTATTTTCTCAAATAAAGTTTTAGTGTTGTACTTTTTTAAGGGTTTATTGAAAAATTCTTCAAGATTTTTAAACTAAGTCGTTCGGGGCTGCAAAGAAAAATCATGATTTTTGAACTTTTTTTGGCTGTTTGGGAAAATTTTTTAGAAAGCATATAACGCAAGTGTAATGATGAAAAAATACTAAAAAAACTCAAAATTCTTCTTAACAATAATTAAAGACTACTGGAGGAATTGTTTTTACCATATTTGATCACCTTTTACGCTGCTGCTTGGAAAAATGACCACCACATTTTTTCTCGTAACGGAAAAAATTTCAACTCAATAAGCAATTTGAGTATTCGTGACTTATGTTTAGACCTTGATTGATGATTTTTAGAAGTTTGACACTTTTTGTCAAAAAAAATAAGGAGCCCGGTAGAAAACGGGTTAAGCAGAATATGTGATGTTAGTTTTTTAATATAATTTTAACAAAATCCTATTTTATTTTTGCCACTTAATTGGGTTAGTTTTTCGCTTCCGTGTGCTGGAACTAGAACAGCTTAGTGTTGATGTATTTTTGTCGATTAACACTGTTTGATTTGACATGATATTTCCTAAAGAATAAAGGCTCAAATATAATATGCTCGAGCTGGCTGCAGCTAATGCCAAATTTTATACGAATACATAGAAATGATGCGTACAACCCATAATTGCTTAAGCCAGCTTTTTCGTCAAGTTTCGTTTACTTGATCTGGCTGCAGCAAAAGCGATTCAAATCGAATGTTCTGTAAGGAATCAATTGCTTTTTTTCAATTGAATTTAAATGAAAATAACATTATCTTTTTTTTAGCGATTCATTCCTTATCTTAAATCCAACTGAACAAACCAAACAAAACGAATTGATATACAAATTGGTCAAAAGTCATTTCGGTCAAATTGAGTACTTGGCAGAACTTTTGCTAGCTTTTCGTTGAGTTTTGACATTAGCAGCAGTCAGCTCGAGCCTATTAACTAGACTTAAAACTCGTTCTGAAAAAATTGGCACTTAGAGTCTTAAATTTTTTTAACGATTCGAGTCATACTAACAGATAAGACTGCATACATAACTGTTTTTTTATTTTTTATTAGATGTCGCGTTTTGGAAATGAGCTCCTCGAATGTTACAAACAGTGTAAACAGAAAAAGACCGTTCACAATTGATAGGAAGTTTTTACAATTGCACAAATTTGCAATCTCAAATTCACAAGATTGTGAACTGCTATTCTGAAAATTTAGAATTGATTTATTGTTTTGGAGAACTTAACCCACATTCAGACCAATTCTATTGTTCTGTTTCTAATTTCTATGTCGATGAAATGGGTGCAAATCTAAACAACCATCTTTAATTCTTTTGCAAGATATTTCCGAATGAACAATTTGTGAAATTACAACGAATGCTTTGCTAACTTAGAAAAATAAAAAGATTGCTTTAATTCTTGCTATTTGTAATAAAATTGTTCTATAAAAAACAAATTCTAAGCAATCTATACTTAAATACTTAGGAAACAATGCCTTTTAGAATAAAATATAAAATCATATTTATCTACCGTTTTTTTATTGTTTTAGTGTCCGACTGAAAGTGGATTTTTGGGCGTAGCTGACGCCGAATGTTCGGCGAAAGAGAAATAATCGGCCGAAGCCGAATACTAAAAAATTTTTTTCAATTAAAAAAAATAATAAAATGTAGACCTTGCTTTCGTTATTTATTAATTTCAGTACAAAAAACGGCAATCATTGAAGGTCCAGTCTGATTAAACAGGCAGAAAAATATGCAATTTTCATGAATCTTTTTTGGAAAAAGTAAATAATATAGGTACATTTTAGGTATATTTGCAGTACTTTGAAGAGCATTATATAACATTTTCAGATTATAATCAATAATAATTTAATTAATATACTGCAGCAAGCCAAGTTACTTTTTTGTTGATTAAAATTCCAATATGAAATTTATCAATGATATAATGGACCATTCACTTAATTATAACTTGTATTTTGGAATAAACAACACAAAGATTCGTTAAAAATTTGACTGAGTTATGAAAGTCGCAAGCTCGAAAACGCAGTTTTAAAGAAAATTCTTTTAAAGTTTAAAATATAGTGCGCTTCCTGCTTTGACGGGGTTGGCTTATAACTTTTGAACATTACGAATTTCTATTTAACCTTCAACCTTCTATTGTGTTCACAGAGAGATAAATTTATCCCCGAGTTAATTCCATGATTTTTCCAGTTTTTCATTTGTTCACAGTTAGTTAAGCATTTAACTCTTTAAGCTGGAGATAAAAATGGTGGCGAGATAGCTTAACCCCAGAAATATTTAACTCGTGAAAATTGGTGAGTTAAGATTTTTAATTCACTCTCATCACTGTCATTTTAATATTTGTTATTTACTTGGTGTCAAAATATTGCAAATACAGATTTTTAAATATAGGGAAACACTTTTATTTCAAAATTTTATAATTTTGAAATTCTGACCATGAATTCGTATTCAACGACCCATTTTTGGTGCACCATTTTTGGCCAGTCCCAAATTCATAAAAATACAAAAAATTAAGGTGGTAACCCTATCCACCATTTTGAATTTTAAAATTCTGACATCAGATTCGAAATCAGTGACTCCTTAACACTGTTCAATAATGTGTAAAATTCTTAAAAATACATATTAATAGGTGGCAACCCAATTATTTTAAAACTTTATAATTTTGAAATTCTGATCATAAATTCGTATTCAGCGACCCATTTTGGGTGTACCATTTTTTTGCCAGTCCTGAATTCATAAAAATACAAAAAAATTAAGATGGCAACCCTATCCACTATTTTGAATTTTAAAATTCTGACATCAGATTCGAAATCAGTGACTCCCTAATACTTAAATAATGTTTAAAATTCTTAAAAATACATATTCTTAGGTGGCAACCCTATTATTTCAAAACTTTATAATTTTGAAATTCTGACCATGGATTCGTATTCAACGATCCATTTTTGGTGTACTATTTTTTTTCGCCAGCCACGAATTCATAAAAATACAAAAAATTAAGGTGGCAACCCTATCCACCATCTTGAATTTTAAAATTCTGACTTCAGATTCAAAATCAGCGACCCCCCAATACTCTTTCCTCACGTTTTGAATTCTTAAAATAAAAAATTTTTAGGTGGCAGCCCTATGTGTAGAAAAATTTTCGAGTTTTGAAATTCTGACAACGAATTCGGAATCAGCGACTCAATTTTACCTAGTGTTTCTCCCAGAGTTGAATCCGCATAAATAAACAAGAAATTAGGTGGCAACTCTATCCGCCATCTTGAATTTTAAAATTCTGACACCAGATTCGAAAGAAGTAACCCCCAATACTGTTTCTTCATGTTTAAAATTCTTAAAAAAATGTTTAGTTTGCATTCCTGTGTAGAAACATTTTAGAATTTTAAAATTCTGACATCAGATGCAAAATCAGCGATCCATTTTTACCTAGTGTTCACTCCAAACCCCAAATTCGCAAAAACAAACAAAAAATCCCACACATTTTTTGGGACAACAAAACGTTCCAATGGAAATCGATATAAACTGAGAGCGAATTCATGCTCTAAGTATAAAGCCGGGATAAAATGTGAACAAAACCACTTTTTTATCTCCCGACTTATACGTTTGGTATAAAATTAACCTAGAGATAGTTATTCCCGAATTAAATCATATTTATGCCCTTTGTGAACAAAATGGCCCTTAGAATGATATTTTTCACAGTTAGTGCTATCGAAAAATGTAAAAAACAAAAATATAAAAAATTTTTGGATTACAAAAAAGCAAAAACATTTGGTAAATATTCGGCTATTTTAGGCCGAAGACGAAGGTTGGAAAATTGGTCAAATTTGCCGAATAGCAGCAAAGCAGCCGAATAGTCGGTCGGACACTAAATTCTTTGTATATAAAGTTATTTTTGTTATACAATCGTAAAATAAACTTCCATGCGAGTAAGAAACGATTCTTTAAATAATCATCAAAGTGACTTTTTTCGAATCAATTCCGGTGGTTGAGAAACGATTCTGTTGACAATCGTCCTGAAAATGATTTTATGTTCAATTTTGGCGACGCGTTAATGCGTCTTTTTTAAGCATGTTGACGGGGAACAGTTACTTCAGATACTCTGAATTTAAGCGTACAGAACGAGCGCTCGTTGACGAAATTTCAATACTTTCTACAGTCGCGAGAGACTCTTTCTCGACCGAAATTGCTGCCTTTGAAAATATATTCAAATTCGTTATTTTATGCCACTAAATCTACAAATAAAATAAAAATAGATCAAAGTTGTTTTCAACAAATTGTTTTTTTTTAATATCGGTTTCAAAATTCAAAATTCCTTTAAACCAAATTCGGAGCGCTCATAATAAGGACTCTGAAAAGAGCCTCAGGATTTTATGAGTTCCCTCGTATTAATGAGTTTTTAAAGAGTATCTTTTGTATTTTCATAACGTAAACTCCTGGAAAGAACATATTTCGGATTGTTTTTGGATTACTTCAGTTAAGGGCTCTGAGAGAATTCGTGTAAGAGTGTTTTGTGCATAGCCTCATAAATAAGAGTTTGTACATAAATAATGTGTAGTTTCTGTAATAACAAAAAACGAGATTCTAAAAACATTCGAATTCGAAAAAAAAGCATTATTTTTAAAACTGTTCTTTCACTTGAAATTTTATTCGTTTTGTAATTGTGTTTTAATAAGGTGTTTTTAAATATGCACACAACTATATATTTCAGCAAAGGATTTGAAGGAGTAATCCGCTTTTTCTGACGCTGTTTTCAAAAATAAAATTTTAACATAATAATTGAAAAATTCAGCTTTATTCCAGCATTTTTATGATTATTTTATGAAAAAATAGGGCAAAAATAGAAATCATAAAAGAGTATTTAAGACTCATATTGATGCCTCTTAAAAGCGACCAGTTTCAAAGAAAAACTGGCACATTTTTGAAACTCTTAAGAGTCTATTATGAGTGTTAAAATGCCAATATAAGACTCATAAAAGAGTCTTATAAAAGTCCAAAAAAATGACGTTTAAAAGTCAAAAAAGTATCGTTTTGTACTCTTATTTGAGCTCTTAAAGAGGGATTACTTTCAAAGGAATAACTGCTTTTTTATGAAACTTATAAGAGTTCATTATGAGGGCTCAGGCTCTTGCAAATCAGCCATAAAGTCAGTCTAAAAAGACTCATATGGTTTTCATGGATAAAGTATTTTCAAACATAAGTGTGATATGACAACGTTGTCACACAGTCTGAGTGGGACATTTGAGTGGTTCGTTGTATATAAAATAAGACGTAACTACTAAATGCTTGCCTCCGGAGGTATGTTTTTAGATATGTACTTATATTAAAGCTAGCTCTTTTGAATTAGTAACTACATAGTTTTTAATGTCTGTAATTTTTCTAATTTATTTTTAAAATTACAAAATCAAATCAAGCTGTAAGTCACTAAAGTGCCGTTTTCAATGTAGGTCTTCCTTCATTTCCTAAAAAACGAATTCTAATTTTTTTCTTACATCAAAGAAGTCTTTACGACACCAACGCCTATTTCACTTATCATGCTGACTTCGCTCAATTCTATTGCCACATCTGAAAATGTTTCCTCAAATTAATATGGTTATATTTTTGCTTTGAAGACTTCTTTGCTACCCCACTGCCTCCATTCCACCCCCAGACCGAAAAATCACACTTCATTTAATGTGCCCGCCTGTTCTTGCTCATTATTAAGTGAGAGAGTTGTTTCGCTACGCCATGATTTTGTTTGTTTTTAAAGCTCTAACCTGTCACTTTTAATGCAGTATCTTGCTAGATGGTGGAAACCTAGGTTAAAATGTATGTATGTAGAAATGTGTGAATGTTTTGATTTTTATTTTTACTTAATTCTGTTAACATGTGAAAGTGCCCCAAGGGAATGATTTTTTTTTTAATTTTCGAATTACATTTGCCATGTTGATTCACAATTTCTAAATACTTTTGATGATGTGCATTTATATGCTTTTAGCAATTAATTTGACTTGTATCATCAAACATGTGATTTAATATGTAATATAAAAATAGTAACTAAAATAAAGTTAATTGAAACAATTTTAGGTAAAATAATAAAGTTTGAGCCAGTAAAAAACTATTTTACTGGGACTTTTCTTTAAACTAAATTTGATAAAAAAATTATACGATATTTTTCTTTTTTCTTTGATAACTTGTGCCGTTGTTCCAAAAGCAATAATTACACAGGTTTACAAAATATGGTCATAATTTTGACCAGAGAAGATTAAAGTGGTTCCATATGTATTTTCGTGCACTGAATTCAAATCCGTACATTTTTCTCTATCTGGTCGAGTTAAGGAGATATAGACAAAATGCGAAAAACATTTCTTTTTCTGATAACTGGACTGTATCTTTTTAACGCATCAACCTATTTTTATTGTCTTTAATAGGTTTTGTTAACAAATACTAGGCCTAACTATAACTGCTTACAAAATTAATAGCCTTTTGTTGTTTTAAAGATATCAGCCTCCAAAGATTAAACATTTTAAATTTTTTTTCATGTTTGCAATTCTGTAACTTTATTGCCTTCCATATATTTTTAAAAACTTTATTTTTTCAGACAGAGAATATTATTAGCTTTAGTAAACTTTTTATTTTTTGCCAATATCTTTGACAGCTTATGAGTTATTTAAAAAAATCTAAATTTTCAGCCGCTTGACAGTTTTTTGAAAATATTTTATAAAAACTCCAGTTTTTGAAAAAATTTCCAAAACTTTCTAAAACATTGTCAAAAGGTAAAAATTATACTAAAAATCCAGAATTTTTCTACCAGACAAAAGAGAAAAAAATCAACTGCACACAGCATAACAAAATCATGGTAGCCATAATAAATACGCTGGATTTTTTGGTATATGAAAACATGTCTCTAACTTTTACTTAAATTTTTGTTGCTGAAAAAATATGCCATCATTAATTTTTCACAATTTTGTTACGATAGGTCGTATTGTATCGAGAACAGTAATTTCTCAACATCGAATTGATATCGTTTCTTTAAACGTTTACAATAAAAATTATTACCTTGACGATACTATTTTGATATCGAAACGATATCATTTGGTTTGGTGGGTTATTACTCAGATGTAAATTTTTAAAACGCTGACAAACGTAAAATTTATTTTATCTTCTCTACCAGAATACGTTGATGGAAGTTTGTTATTTCTTTAGTTGAACAATTGTGTAATGAATATTGGTTTTTAACACTTAAAAGATCTTATATGAATAGAAATTTTTCCAACCATCATCATAATCAGGACAAATTCTAACCAAATAAGAGGTCTGTTCCCGTACTAACTTCAAGTAAAGTTCAATCTGTGAGTGTAACTTAATTATCTGTCAAAATGTGAGAATATGCAAAAAGTACGGAAACGACTTCAAGAACAGTTGCTGTTGACAGCGGATTCACAATAAATTGAAGCAATTGGAAAAAGAAGATTCGTGCTCGAAGAAATTTTTCAAGTAAAGTTCAAGCTAGTTCCGGGTAGTTGTAATAGAATAGAGAGTGACATTAAGCTTGTTCTTCTTCTCTCTCGAGCTAGAAAAATGTGTAAAGAAACTCTTTCAAGCAACTTCAATTTAATTGAATCGAGTACGGGAACAGACCTAATATAACGTTATGCAAAGATGGTATAAATTCATAATCAGATATACATTATTATTATGTCCCTAAAAAAAATAAAAAAGGCGATTAATGTTTTAATGAGGCTAATTTACACAATTACTATGCTATAAAATCTGAATACATATGTAACTAGAAATTTACTTCTTTCTTAAAATTTGCTTTCAAATATTATTAGATTGAAGAAATGCCTTTTTCTGCGTGTTAAATTGGTTATGATTTAAAATGTATATTTATCAATATTGTATCAATTTGTGGCTCTTTGTTCCACTTACTTACATAATATTTATGCCCAACTGTTTGCAATCTTCATTTTCTCTAAGTTTTGTCAGTTTTGAATATCAACTGTATCTGCACCTTTACGGTTACGTGTGTGTGTGTGTGTGTGCAAATCAGCGCACACATATAGTACGTAAATGTTTCTTACTTCCAATTTAAATATTTTCATGTGTTAAATTTATCCCTCGTCTGCAGTAACCCTTTTTGATAACCGAGATCCATTTTGCACATTTGCAATATTTGGGTTTTTTTATTTCTTTTTAAACGCAGCTGCCACACTTTTTAAAGCTTCATAAAGCACTGCTTAAGCCAATATGTCCCCACTTAAGGTTGACAGCGGTTAAGAGGGTGAATCTTTTCGACAGATTTGGACCTTTTTCCCTGTCTAAACTTTTTTGCTTACTCAGCCGTCGGAAGTGTGTGACACTGTGTGCACATAAATGTGTCAAACACTGAACATATTTATATTTCACCTTTTATGCGCTTCACTTGGAGCACATTTTTAAAGTCTTTGTGTGTGTAGTGATGGGTCAGCTAGCTTTTTACTTTTATGCTCAATTTGAAATTGCTTAAATGCACGAATGAACGGAACACATTCGAAGAAACACGGATCGGCAAAATCCTAAGAGAAGTTTGGGGACAGTACAGAATTCTGGAATTTTGAAGAATTTAGATCAAATTTAACCCGAGTTAAAACACAACAAGATGTAGCACGGAACATTGCGATGCAGAGCAGAGGAATCAAAATTTGATGACAAAAAGGCGTCTTTGGCTTATATTGGCTATTTTGTGCCACTTTTTTTGTCGCTTTAAGCACTCTTGGGCTGGTAAGTAAAAAACTTATTTCTGCAACTCTTAAAAGCAGTTTGTAATTTTGTGATTTCTTCCAATATCTTTCAACACATTGACTTAATATCTAACCACCATCCATCTGGCATTCTGTGTAATTTTTTTATTCTCTAAAAATTAATTAGTTTTGCCTTTCTTTCCTGTGTCTAGGCCTTAATATTGTTTTGCATAAATTTATAATAGTCCTTCAGTAATACTTGGTGTGAACCGCCAAGTCAATTAAATCGGTTGTTATTCATAAATTATTCAAGTTTTCATCGTTGCTTATGTTGCGGTTAGTGTTGACGGTGCTGCCGCTGTGGTGTTGTCACCAGATTTCGTCAAAAGATTTTGTCCCACCATCTTATTGTGTAAGGGTTCAGGAGAGGATGTCTGGCTTCTGTTTTGCCTTCTTTGACATATTCTGTTTAAAACTTAAAGTTATTAAATAAATTTAAGAGCTTCACGGTGGACACGTCTAAAAATGTTTTAAGGCCATATCTAATTTAATCGAGTCCCAAAATGCTTTGAACTTTGTTCACAGACTAAAATTGAAAGCTATTTTTAAATATTGCAAATCCACTGAGAAATTTTTCATGTCGCCAAATTTTTAAGTGATGCTTGTGCGTGCTTATTTTACCAATTCTTTGTTAACATTTGATTTAGTGTAAACATCTTTAACGTGCAAAAACTTAAAAGTTTTCTGTTATGCCCTTGTTATTACCATGTTTTAAAACTTATAAATTTTTTAAAAGTTTAAAATATTGAACGAAAAATATTGAACCTATTGTAAGCATTGTTATGATTAAAAGCTATGCTCTTCGTAATCGTAAAATGATGAATATATTAGTGAAGCTCTTTTTGTTGTTGAACTTGAAAAAAAACTGTATTTACAATATCAGAGCTTTCTATAATACTTTAATTGAATATTTTTGTAGTCCTATCCTTTTCATTTATTTAAGGAAACTGAAAAATGCTTTAGAATGTGTAAGAAAGTTAGTTAAAATAAAAACAATTGTGTTTAGTCCCTGTTAACATTTTCAACAGCCTCAGAATCGCCAGCGAATCATTAGCGAATTACTTTGAAGATGAGATAATCATCGGGGAGCTCATTTGGGAGTCATCCGGGTTTAGCCTTCTGTAAGTAGCTGAGGCCATAGAAGCGATTCGCTGGGAAGATTAGCAAACAAATCGCCTAAAGGATTCATAAGCGATTCACTGGGAAGAGTCGCTAACGAGTCGCTGAGAGGGGTATTTAGCTATTCGCTGGGAAGATTCGCGAACGAATTGCCAAAAAAAGTCATAGTAAAAATTCGCCCACAAGAGTGGCAAACGAATCGCTTTTAAAGTTCCTCAGTGCTTTGTTGCGAAGTGTCTTTGTTGAACGTTACAAGTTGTTTTCTAGAGGACGTCCTTTGTCAAATCGGTGAAAAAAATATCGAAAGCACTGCAAATCGTGTTAATATGAATATTTTTAGTTTCCATATTTTTCAAAATATTTATTTCAATAGTTCAGTTTTTCGGATTTTTCAGAGCCTGTTACATATTCCAACGATCGATTTTGAAAATTTTTAAAACGTCATCCTCCAACGATTGTCGGAATAAACGAAGGACGATTTTGAAGATTTTTTAAATCACGCATTCATCGCTTAGGCGATTGAACAGCGATCAAGCGATTGAACAGCGATCAACGATCAATCTTAAAATGATTGCCGGAATAAGCGAAGTAAGATTTTGAAAATTTATCGTAAATCGGGAATTCATGGCTTTTGCCCAAGAGTTCTTTGGAAGATGGATCGCTTTTCGATCGTCCAAGCAATAATTGCGTGACTCAAAAGCAGTTTTCAAAAACTTCCTTCGTTCATTCAGGCGATCGTTAGAAAATGGATCGCTTTTCGATCACCCAAACGATGAATACGCAATTCAAGAAAAATTTTCCATTGTTTATTTTGGCGTTTGTTGGAAGATCGGTTTTCGATCGCCTAAGAGATGAATGCGCAGCTCAAGAAAAATGTTTAAAATCTTTCTTCGCTTATTCCGACGATCGTTGGAACAAGAAAAGTCTTTAAAACCTTCCTTCACTCATTTGGCTATCGTTGGAAGATGGTTTTTTTAAAAATTTTCAAAATCGATTGTTGGAATATAAGGCAGGCTAGTCTATTTACTTCTCCACTGAAAAATGATCATAGAAAAAGTTTTAAAAAATGATTTTTTTGTGTTGAAATGCTGTATGGAAACTGAAAATATTCATATCATCACGATTCGCGGTGATCGATCTTACGGTTGACCGATTTGACAAAGAATGAACCTAAAACTTACAACTTTGAACAAGATCAAGAATGATTTAAATTATAAAACATTTAGAATTTGTATTTAAATCATAGAAAATTAACATAATAATAAATAATAAGGTCCTATAGTAAAATTTCAATTGTAATCAAATGGTAGAGCCTAACAAAAAGAAAACATTAAAACAGCCTGAAGATTTTTCAGCAAATCTAAAAACAACTTCAGTAACTATTCTTTGTTAGTGGCGAATTCCGACAAATAATTGGACTCTATAATAACATAAGCATAATCTAAAAGTAAGCAAAAACGAACAACAACAAAAAAGAATGAAAAGGAGAAAAACTGAGAAATTGACACTGAAATCTCATCGCCTCTGTGGTGTAGTGCGCTAAACTGAGCTGACGCGACGACCCACGCCCTGGTTCGATTCACGGTGGTGGCATCACAAAGACTTCTGATGAAGCCTGTAGCAGGGCCGAAATTGCAATAAAATCAGCTAGTGATGTTTTCCTTTTCATATTGAAAAATGTTGTTGTTGTTGTTTCTTTGGAAAAATTCGTTAGAGCAATTAAATATTCTAACCTAATCATATAAATTTTCTTTTAAATTCTTCATATTTTCAAAGCACTCGTACTTTTTTAAAGAAACATTGAATACAAATCCTGTTCTGAAAATTTTAAATATCGTCGTTTGCGAACTTTTTGTGCCGAATTACCTCAGTGTATTAAAAGCACCAGACACAGCAAATGGTAATTGAAAACTAGTCGAATTTAATTTTTATGCATAATCGCAAAAGCAATTCTTTCAACAGCAAAAGCAAGTAACGGGACCAACCGCTCCAAAACCATTCAGTGTGGAACTTTGTGTTATTTGCGTATATGTTGTACTGTAAGGGATTTAGCAAATTTGTTGAAAAACGATTGTGATTGCTTTTATTAATTTGTTATGGACATTTGGTGCTATTTGTGTGCATGGTTTTGTTTTGGCATAAGGTCGAAGGCAAAATTGATGTTCGGCCGATGTTCGGATGAGTAGGCTTCTTTTAATTTGTTTATACCTTGTTGACCTCGAGTCAACCTTGTTTAGCCACACGGTCCTTGTTCGGCCACTGTTTGGTCACTGTTCGGCCAATGTTTGGTCTATTTTTTCACTCGACTCATCAAATACAACAATAAGCTATAATTTTTGCAATTAAATTTTTTTATTTTGATATTTTGAATCATTTTAATATTTTTCTTAAATTTTTCAAGTTCAGTATGTGTACCCTATATAATGTTTGCAATAAAATATTTTTAAACTAATATTTTTAAAACATTTTCATTTTTTTTTAAATTCTCCTTGTTCTCAAATCATTCGTCATTCTTTGAAGGAACAATGAATAAAAACCCTGTTCCTAAAATTTTAAATATAACATTTCTAAAAATAGAGTGTTCACAATCATTAAACCCAGTAAAAATTCAATTCTTTAATATATGTTATATGGGCCAATATTTATAATAATTTTATGATTTTTTTTGGAGGTTTTTTGGCCAGTGCTTATTAAACTGCAATGAAACGTTGGGAACAAAATTGAATCATTTGTTTGATTGCAGTTTAAAAAGCACTGGTCAATTCTTTTAATTAATGCCAAACAAGGGTCGTTATTAAGTTATTTTGACCAAACAAGGGTCGAAGAGTATTCATATCTTGGCGGTTTTGAGGCAATCTTTGCCAAACAAGAGTCAAATAGCGGCCGTTTTGAAGTTGTCTCTTCCAAAAAAGGGTTCAAACAGCGGCCGTACAACGGTCGTTTGCGAACTTTTTGTGTCGAATTAATTTATAAAAACGTTTAAACAAGTCTTCTTTTAAAGAGCATAAATTAATGTATGCAACCAAAACGCTTCAGTTTAGTATTTGAATAATAATATAATGTATTTAAAATAATTTTATGAAAATGTGCAATAGGTTTCAAACTATTTTCATTGATTGCAATAAAAAAAATAATTGCAAAAACTTTCTCTTAACCCTTTCAGACCTGACGCTAAGCTACTGAGAATTTTTTATGTTTTTTTGGAGTAAATGTTCTTTATGTGATATGAAAACATATTCAATGCATATACAATTTTGATATTTTCATATCCTGCAAGGATTTTCAAGAAACGAAATTTATACTGAAAATATTTTTTTTTGCATCAAATCTTGCCAAGTGATTTGAGATTTTAAAAAATGCTATTTTTTAGTTAAAATGTTTCAATTTCACTAAAATGGCGCTATTAGTATTTAAGTATATGAAAAAAATAACTTACTTCTACGACTCATTTAAAAAAAATATTAAATGTGACGAAAGAATTTCGTTAAATAATATAAAAGGCAAACATAAACAATTACCTGCGCAATCGACGCATGTAATATTGATAAACATTCGTGAAATAGAGATAAAGATATTTAGACTAAAAGTTACCCGCACAATCGATGCATCACGGTCTGAAAAGTTAAAAAAAACGATTTATTTTTTCATTTTGGGTTGGAGATCGGTTAGAGAAAGACCTTAGAGATCAAGTGAAAATCCAGCCTTATCTCAACTGGAGATCGAAGGTCCATGCCCCTGGAGAATGACTTGGATTTCAAGTGGAGATTAAGTTGATATCCAGCACTGGAGATTGGAGATACGAACTGGAGCTCAACTTGAGGTCAAGCCGATCTCCAAGGTAAATGTTCATTGGGTTGCCTCAAATGAGTTGGCATCAATAAAGCATCAAAAAACATGCAAAGTGAGAATATTTCCTAAGTAGTAATTTCGTGAAATATCGAATTAAAAAGGGAATTTCATTGCCAATTCTGTTGTATTACTTCAGCTGAAAACGATGGGTGGTTGTTCTGAAAACACAAAAAGGATTAACACACTAAAAACATTCTTGGTTTTCAAACGAGAACTATCATTTCTAAAGTATTTTTGTGTAGTATTAAAAATTAAATAAATAAATTGGCCATTTCGGCGATAAAAAGGACTTTGACCGAGCTTTTATTGATCAATTGTGTTGTGCGTGTTATTAAATGTTTGAACACAAATGATAGAGAACTGGACCTACGAGTTTAATGCCAACTCCGAGCGACTTATGTTCTCAAGAAGCTTTACATGGCAGTTGTTACTCTCTGAGGTTTGCCATTGTCTGCAGAGAGGTGATTCCGTATCTTACATTCAAGGGGTTAAAACGTTATCTAAATTAAAAGACAAGTGTAAGGTGTGCCTTTCGTTGTATTCTTAATGCTATAAGGTATATTTTTAAAATGCTTAATATTATTTAAATTAATTTTATGGTCAATAGCGTACATATAATGCCAAGATAGTTTCTTAAACATAAGTAGTCTTTGAATATTAAAAATTGTTCACCATTTTCTTAATACATATCTACTGTTTACATCATAACTTCTGCTAAATCTTGTATCATTTTCTTCGATAAGCTCTACATAAAGCTTAATTGCATCTTCTGAAGAATGAAAGCTAAAAAGCTGTGCACTTATTTACGCTTTGTTTTTAATTAAATTAAAAAAATGTTCTCTAGAAATTAATGAGCAAACATTTTTGTTGCTGTTCGTTATGTTTGTCTAGAATTGCGCTAAGCTAGCTGTAAACAGCAATATAGCTTATTAAGTTGGAACACAAATTTTTAAGAAAATTTTCCCTGGCTGCAAGGTTCCAAACAAATCGTCCTAATATGCATAAATTTATGAGTGTCATTAAAAAAGCCAACTTTATGCATAAATTTAGAAGCTCAGCAATGATTGCTCGGCTTTATTAAACAGTAATTGAAATTTTTTTCGTTTGACTTAAGCCTGTATCTACCTACTCAAGCATAAATTTATGATTATTAGACAACTCGTGCTAAATAGAGACATATGAGGTAAAGTCTCGCCTCCTCAACTTTTACTCCACAATATGGAATTGCAATTTTTTGCGAATTTTTTACTAAATTTAAAATGTAAATTTATAGCTCAATCAATAAAATTTTGGGTCTACAAAAGTTTTACTCAGCTGGCATTTCCGTTAATTTAATTTGTAAGGCTTTGGTGTCAAATGCTGCAGTTATCAACTTATTGAAGCACAGAGATAAAAGCCTAAAATTTTTAACTAGGATAAAAAATATTTTGTGGGCGATGGTTGGTTTCGGGTTTCGCCTAAATTTTCTCCGTAACAAAATATAAGCTGAATTAATTAATTTATTCAGCTTTTAGCATAATTTGCACAAAACTTTTTCTCTATGTCTTGATGTCTGGCATATATTTGCAATGTGGTGGTGGCAGCACCACAGAATGTCAACTTTAGATGGCAGAGTTTTTCAAAAGCATTCTAAATTTTGTTAACAATCTAAATTGATTTTTTTGTGTTGTTCTTGTTTTTGATATTTTGTATATTTTGCCTTGTGAGTTCAATTCAAGTGTTCATAATCAAGTTTCATTTAATTTTATGCCCAATTAAGTGGAAGGAAAAACAGTGAGCGATGTAAAACCTTTGAAGTCAAGCAGTGGAAACAGAAATAGCAATAACTGGAATGTAACATTTGGAGTATTAAAAATAAAAGCAGCGGCTTTTAGATTTCAACTTAAGTAGTTGATAGCAGCGTTTATTTTGAATAGTTGTGGAAAATTCACTTAAAGCAGACACAAATGCTTTAATGTACTTGAGCTGTGTGGAAAAAAGTGTTGCTTGAATGTGAGAAAAACATAAAAACAAAATTTCACTTAGCCGAAATAGGGTCAACAGCAACTGAAATTTAAACCACTTCACGCTTCGAAATGCCTCAGTGATTGTTTTTCTAGCAATTTTGAAATGCTTTTTTCCCTATTTTCTGCTTCTGTGGTATTAAGAATGGGGTAACACAGCGCTGCGTTGCGTTGTAGAGATGATAAAACGCAACAGCATTGTTGCGTTGATACACATCGCTCATTTCGTGCAAGACCGTCACAACTCAAAATTTGGGTTTTTTGAGTTAAATATACAGAAATATGCATTGTTATCATATCTTCAATTTGAGTGAATTCCAGACCGATTTGCTGTTGAAAGTTTTACAGATACTTGTGTCGTTTTGACTCATAGCGATTTCTTCACTTTTTGTATAAATAACGTTTCATTTCTATTTATACCAAAATTTAATTTAAATTTCTGCATAATTTTTCAACAATATCTACTTACCATGAAACATTTTTTAAATAAAATCCTAGCAAGTAACCTAATATTTTTGTAGTAATAAAGCTCCAACTCAAATCGTGACATCTCTCTAGCTTAAAAGTATGTTATCATATTGTAGCAAAATCTTTACAACTCAAAAAGAAACATTTTTAAAATGAGTTTTTGTAGTAATAATGTCACAACTCAAACAGACACAAAGATATTGCTTAAAATATTTACTATTGACGCAAAATTAAATATTTATGATATTATTGGTAGAAAATATAATGGACTACAAATATTCTTAACAATTTTTAGTCTATCTTTACAATTTATGGGCGTGATGTCATTTCAAAATTTCACAAGGCTCTCCTGAAAAATGCTAAATTTTGAGTTGTGACAGTCTTGCACGAAATGTTCTTGCAGAGAGTAAATATATTTTTAATAAATAAATATATTAGGGCAGATCACGATCTTGTTGCATCGTTGCAAATGTAAAATAAGAAACTTTTACAAAAACAAAAAGCATTGATATGCATTTGCAACATTTATGCATATGCTATAACAAAAGGCTGTTGCATATGCAAACCTAATCGTATAGCATAACGCTATTGTGAATGAGTGTCTTCATTTTGCATTGAACACAACCACCAATACTTTCTAAACATTGCTTATTGAACAGCTGTTTTTATTGTTTACATTTTTAGCGATAAAAAGTTTCATTTATAATAAAAAAAGTGCTAAAGAAATGGATGGAGTTCTAAAAAAGAAAATAAAAAGGAGAAATACCAACAAAAAATTGGAAGGAAGGAACTGGAGGAAGAAATTTGGAAAATTTTAAATATTTAAGAGCAGTCCGATGTAAAATGTAAAAAAAAACAGCAAAGCATTTGCAACATTATAATATTAAGGGTGTGCTCACAAACATCTACCCTCACAAAAATGCATTTGCAACAATGCAACAAGATCGTGAACTGACCTTATGTCTTTGAAGTGCTTGCTTGATTGCAGTATCAACCTCAAACGATGTGCAGTTTAGTGGGGTACACATTATCGCTCATGAATGTCAGTTAGGAGAAAATATGAGCATGAATGATAGTGAGTACACTTCAATATTGCCTAATCATTCATGAGGGAATGCTCACAAAAATTTTTGTTATGGCTCTTGCACGTTGCCTGACAATGTGTACCATGCTTACCACATGAAGTTCACAAATGAAATGTTACGAAGGCGAGATGAATGATAATCAGGTCGTGCCGCAGAATGAGAAAAAAATTAGACCAACTTGACCGACATTCATGAGCGATAATGTGTACCCAACTTCTGGCTAAATGCTTGAAATTTAGGTTTGTTCAGTTTTGGTAAATGCAGCGTTTAGGTATACTTTATATTGTTGCATATAGATTAAGCGGTATTCACAGTTTCCTGCGAAAATGTGAATTATTTTAATCAAGAAAAAGAGCGAGCAAAAAAATACATGTAAAAAAAATGGAATGGAATGGAACATTTATTATCTTAAAAAAACCTTATAGCGGAATTCACTGCACGGAAAGAAAAAATCAAGCATTCTATGCTTGAATCAAGCAAATCGGCTATCAGTTTACACTCAAGCATGATATGCTCAATTCAATCATTAATTTGCTAGAATTGAGCAAATTAAAAAACATGATATTAAGAAAAAAATACTCAATTCAAGAAACACTTGCTTAAAACTCTAGCATATTTTTTCTGCATTCGAGCCTAATATTTACTTGAAGTGAGAAAAGTTTGCTTCATGCTAGTAAAAAATTTGCTTAAAACTAGAATAATTTGCTTGATTTTCGAAATTTTTTTCGAATTTATATTTATATGCTCAATTCAAGCATTAATTTGCTAGAATTGAGCAAATTAAAAAAACATGATATTAAGAAAAAAATACTCAATTCAAGAAACATTAGCTTAAAAATCTAGCATATTTTTTCTGTATTCGAGTTTAATATTTACGTGAAGTGGGAAAAGTTTGCTTGATGCTAGTAAACAATTTGCTAAAAACTAGAATAATTTGCTTGATTTTCGAAATTTATTTCGAATTTATATTTGATATGCTCAATTCAAGCATTAATTTGCTAGAATTGAGCAAATTAAGAAAACATGATATTAAGAAAAAAATACTCAATTCAAGAAACATTTGCTTAAAATTCTAGCATATTTTTTCTGCATTCGAGTTTAATATTTACTTGAATTGAGAACAATCTGCTTGATTCAAGTAATCAATTTGCTGAAAACTAGAATAATTTGCTTGATTTGAGAAATTTTTTTTTCTTGAATTGAGAACAATTTGTTTGATTCATGTTAGCAGTTTACTGAAAACTAGAATAATTTGCTTGATTTGAGAAATTTATTTGTCAACTAGAATAATTTGCTTGATTTGAGAAATTTTTTTTCTTGAATTGAGAACCATTTGCTTGATTCAAGTAAGCAATTTACTAAAAATTTGTTGGTTTGTGTTGTAATTGTTGTTATAATCTTAAAACAATTTTTGGCGATCCCTGTATGCATATTTAAGGGTACTTGTCTGTACAACCTATGCTAGAATTATGAATTTTTGCCTCGTTGTAAGAATTTTGCGCTGAAAAATAAATGTACGCAGTCATTTGCATTTCATTCGACTGATACGAAATTTGCCCGTAGTGGAGGCAAATTTTAACCAAAATTAATAATTCTAGTAGAGGTTGTAGCGAGAAGTGCCATTATTAATATGCACTTTGATTTGATGAATATGCACAGTCCAGTCTCTATGTATATTCACAAGAAATGTTTTGAATTGTGTTTGTTTTTTTTTTTTCCAATGTGCAATATCACTTTAATCCAATACTATTTTATGTAACAAACTCTGCGTTTGATTAAATTAAGAAAATTTATTCTTCATTCAAGTCTTGTTCCAGGTTCTAGAATCAAGTATTTTATGCTTGTTTCAAGCAATAGTTTATTTAACTCAATTTTAGCAAAAAATGCTTATTATAATTATTTGTTTCTTAGTTTTAGTTTTTAATGCTTGATTTGAGCAAATGAGACTTAATTTTAAATTTTCTTAATATAAGAAAATTATTTCACTCCGTGTGATAAATTTCCTTTTTATGATAAACGATTCTTTATTATAGTAACCTTCTTTTGATAAAATATATTGCTACTGATATCTGATTTAATTTTTTGAAATTTTTCACTACACTCAAAAAAAAAACCTCAACTCAATGACCCAGTAATCCGCGGCATCATTGACGAACTTTTCATGATGATTTCTTAAAGTAACTTTTTGCATGAACTGGACTTTAAAAAAAAAATTTATACAATATATAAAGCAAAGCAGTTTTTTTGCATTCGAAATGAAAATTTTACAAGGTTTACAAATTTGCTATCGTTTTTTATGTATCTACTAGCTGATATACCCGGTGTTACTCGAAAGTCATTTATATAAACATTTTAACATACACTTCTCGATTAAATGTTTTTTAAAATCTGGAATAATGAAAAACATGTTGAATTTTATTTGTAAGCTACCGTTAGAAAGGTAATTCAACGAACATTAATCCAAAAACGTTTTAGAAAATTAGTAAAACTAAGTAGATTACTATAAAGAAGATTTAATATAGTCCAAAATGTTCGTAATTACTTTAGACACACAACTGCATTCTTAGAGAGAAATGGGGACGTTCAAACTATACAGAGAATTTGAACACAAAACTAAGTTTTATTAATAGTCTGGTATGAAAAAATTGATTTTTAGACATAACTTTTGATTGGAAAGAGATATTGGGGTAATTTTTCACACATATTATTTCTGAGACTTGACTTTTTTGTAAAAAATATTAAAACAACATTTTGGAAAAAAAAATTTCGTTGAAAAATTCAAAGGGATGACCAAAACAGTAAAATAATTTTTGCGCTTAGCTGGAAGAATTTTTGCAAATAAATTCTATGTCATATGAAAGGTAGCCAGATGTGCAATTTTTAATTGATGTAATTTTTACAACAAAAACCATTTTTGAGTAATTTTTTGAGTAAAAAGTCAATATTTTGGACCTTTTTTGACATAATTATAAAACATAATTACACTAACTTAACGGTGCAGTTCAACCTATTTTTGTAAAGTGATTTTATTGAACTTTTGACAAAAAAAAAAAAAAATTTGAATGAAATATATTAATGGACAACGGAGATATCTGCATCGAAAGACCAAACTTTGATTTTCATGTCGTTTTTTCTCATTCTTAGGTAACGTTGAAAAAGTCATTGTACTGAAAATTTCACCAATTTTGAAGATATGTGAGTGTTTTGATGTCAAAATAACAAAAAAATTTTAAAATTAAATACACAAAAATCTCCGATACTAAAAACTTTTATAATAACAAAATTACCGTTATTTGAAAAATTTTTCGTCAGTGAAATATAGGTAACACTTTTCGAGATATTAGGTTGGAAATTTTGAACTACATGGAAGTAATCCTTATTTTTAAAAATTTTTGAACTTAAGGTAAGCCTAAACAGTAAGTTGCTAAGAGGAACAATAAACGGTATACGAGACATGAATCCTAGGATTATCACCTTTTCATCCGTAAATTAATTTTTTTCAACATCTGCCACCTGTTGAATAAACTTTTCATTTAAAAAAAATTACTAGATTTCATGGTTTGATGATTTTTCATAGTTATTTATCCGCTTATTAAAATAATTTAATCCTTTCTAAAATTTTCTTAAACGTTTCGATTTTCAATTAGTCAACGAAATTTCCTCAAGTTTCTGCCTATTGTTCGTTAACGAAACTTCCTCAAAAAAAAAAAAAAAGAAAAGAATCTCGACGTTTCAGCATTGCGTTTTTGCACGAATTGGAACATTTATATTAAATTTTCGTCAGTGAAATCAAATCAGCATGTTTCGTTAAGGATGAGGAAAAATCGTACATGATTCATTTGATATTTCTTCAAGACTGGAACTATTGGGGAGCTATCCAACTCAAAATCTCAATGCGTGGATTAAAGTTATGCTGATGCAGAAATCATGTTGAAATCATAGGCATTTTAAAGTACGCCCTGGCGCAATTGCGTTAACATATTACTCTGATATAGTACACTGCGCTTAACTTAGGGTATGTGTCAACGCTGAATTTTTTTTACATTACTCATGTCTACTGCCTGTGGCAACATTTGCGCTAGTGCTGCGCCTAAAATGCTGCCTAAATTTACAAAAGCGAAAGTGAAAGCAATCAGGTTTAATTTAAACAGTTGCCGCCAGCAACATAGCTTAGCGTGTGCAAGTGTTGGTGTGGTTTTTGTTTGCATACGGCTTTTTGTGCACTCATGTGCGTGCGTGTGTGAATTTCAAGCTGTTAAAAAGTTGCTATAAATCGATGACTTAATTCGATGGTATTGAGTTTACTTTACCGCAGATGCGTAGATATTTTATTCAGTTGAATTTAAAGTCCGCTGTTTACTTATAAGAGTTTCTTTTCTATATAAATTTTTAAAGAAATAATGAACTTGGCTTGATGTTAAAAAAAGATAAATTCGTTTTAGGCACCTTTACTAATGAAGGGATATAATTAGCCACATTTAAATAAACTCTTTAATTTGTGTGATTGTTTTTGCAACTTATTTCCAGCAAGCAAGTATTTTGCCATAAATTAAATTTGTAGTGAAAAAACTGAATTTTTCTTAAGAGAACACAAAGTATCTAAAACTTAAAGCGACCTTTTTGGACAATTTCACTCCTCAAGAAGCTGTAATTAAAACGTGCTGTTAAAATCTCTGAAACTTACGCAGCATAACAAAGAAGAGGTAAGAATGTGGAAAAACACCCCTCAAGCCTCCACCACGACCACCACACGACCTGTACAGCTCAAAGGATTGCCTGCTATTGGCCTCCAAGGTGAACCTTGTCTAGTGCCGTGAATTTATAGTGTTAGATAAATTATTGCAGCCATAACAAGAGCCAGTTATGGTATGGAACGGCAGAGAAGCATGACAGGAAATTGTTTGATGAAGCAAGAAAGTAAGCAAGCAGCAAGAAGCAAGACCTGATAATTAATTTTTTCTAGCATTTTTGCAGCAATAGAAAAGAGTAAAGAAAAAAAAAAAAGAAAAAAGGAAAAGTGTTTAACATAAATGGCGCAAAAAGTGCTGCATGCGAAAGCAAATTGAATTCTACCCAGTGAACCAAATATATCGTTTGCGAACGCATTTGTGAACCTTCGGTTCATGATTGATTTGGCATTCAAAAATTACATTTTTTTGAATCAATTATCACACTAAAAGGCCCCTCATAAACATACTTGAATACATACTATACTTACAAAGGAAGTTAATTTTTTCACTTATATTATCTTATAGAACTCGTAGATCTTTATCTATCTATCTATCTATCAATCTATATATTGGGGGTTGGAATTAGTTTTAAAGGTTTTCTAAGAGATGGCGTAACTATCAATAGATCGCATCGGGCACACCTGTGACTATATTCATTTCAAAGCACATTGTCTAAGCTTCATTTTTCAGTATGTGTCATTCCACTGAAGTGTAAACAACATATATTTTTTTCTCTGTGAACATGTCGACTTTCGTTCCAACAAAACGCAATTTGCGGGAAGGTTTACGTTTGTGCTTCCATTTGAAGAAAAAAGCGGTTGAAGCACAACGCACGCTTACTGAGGCTTACGGGGACTATGCTCCATCGATTTCTACTTGTGAGTACTGGTTCCGTCGGTTTAAAAGTGGTGATTTTGATACGGAAGACAAAGAGCGTCCGGGCCAGCCGAAAAAGTTTGAAGATGAAGAATTGGAGGCTTTGCTCGATGAAGACCCGTGTCAAACCCTTCAAGAATTGTCAGAATCATTGGGAGTCGACTTATCAACGGTCGGCAAACGCTTGAAGGCTTCAAAAGCAAGGAAATTGGGTGCCGTACCAGTTGAAGCCGAGAGACGTTGAACGGCGATTTTGCATGTGCGAACAACTGCTTCAACGGCATAAAAGGAAGAGTTTTTTGCATCGTATTGTCACTGGCGATGAAAAGTGGATCCATTACGATAATCCTAAGCGAAAAAAATCGTGGGGACCACCCGGCCATGCATCAACATCGAGGGCCAAGCCGAATATTCATGGCGCCAAGCTTATGCTGTGTATTTGGTGGGATCAGAAGGGTGTCATGTAGTATGAGCTGCTAAAACCTAACGAAACCATCACTGGGGAACGCTACCAACAACAATTGATGCAATTGAGCCGAGAATTAAAGGTTAAACGGCCGGAATATGCCAAAAGACACGACAAAGTGGTTTTTCAACATGACAACGCACGGCCACATGTTGCAAGAACCGTCAAGGAAACGTTGGAGGCGCTGAATTGGGATGTGCTACCCCATCCACCTTATAGCCCAGACATAGCCCCTTCCGACTACCACCTATTCAGATCGATGACGCATGGCTTGGCTGAGCAGCGCTTCACTTCTTACGAGGATACCAAAAAATGGGTCGATTCGTGGATTGCCTCAAAAGACGAATCGTTCTTCCGGCGCGGAATCCATATGCTGCCAGAAAGATGGGAAAATGTTGTAGCTAACGATGGACAATACTTTGAATAATATACATTGTACCGTTGTTTCTAAATAAATGCTCAAAAACCGAAAAAAACCTTTAAAATTAATTCCAACCCCCAATATATAAAATAGGATGTGTGTATGTATGTAACGTATGGACTCCAAAACGGCTGGGCCGATTTTGATGAAATTTTTTGGTAATGTTCATCTTGGTACGGTGGGTAACATAGGTTATATTTGGACCCGATAGGTGGCGCTGGGGTGGACTTATATCGAAAATTTGAATTTATGGACCAATTTAACTGAAATTCAGAATGTATGTTTATTTGATCATAAGAAAATAATTTGTGTATAAATGGACACGGTAGGTGGCGCTGGGGTGGACTTATTTCGAAAATTCGATGGCGTGAAAAATATATAAATACTTTTAATTTTATTTTATAACGAGGGGAGTAGCGAAGCACACCCGGTTCAGCTAGTAAAAGTATACTAAAGGAACGTTTTGTTTGAATTAATTTATGAGAAACCAAAAATATATCGATCATTTCGTGCAAGACTGTCATAACTTAAAACTAAGTATATTTCAGGAGAACCTTATAAAATTTTGAAATGACATCACGACCATTAATTGTAAAGGTAGACTGAAAAGTGTGAAGAATATTTGTATTCTTGACAGTGAATTTTTAAGCAATATTTTTGCAAGTGTCTGTTTGAGTTGTGACTTTGTTACTAAATAACTCATTTTAAAAAAATGTTTCATTTTGAGTTTTGACGATTTTGCTACAATATGATAACATACTTTTGAGCTAGAGAGATGTCACGTTTTGAGTTGGTACTTTATTACACCAAAAAATATTAGGCTACTTCCTTGGATTTTTATTTAAAAAATGGTTTATGTTATAATAAGTCGTTATTGTTGCAAAACTATGCAGAAATTTAAAATAAATTTTGGTATAAATAAAAATGAAACATTGATACAAAAATGTGAAGAAATCGCTAAAAGCCAAGTCGACACAAGTATCTGTAAAACCGTCATTTAACAGAAAATCGGTCTGGAATTCTCTCAATTTGAAAATATTATAACAATGCATATTTCTGTATATTTAACTCAAAAAACCCAAATTTTGAATTGTAACGGTCTTGCACGAAATGAACGATATGCTTTATGGTTGCAGTTAATAAAAAGTTTATATTATATTTCTGATTAATTAATTTGTCACTTCAAATATCATAACAATTTACGAAATTAAATAAATCGATATACATTTTAAAAATATATGGTTTGGAGTGACCAAAATCTTTATCAAAATAATTTAACAATGTTTTTACTAACTTCTGGAATCGATCCGACAATTACTTGTCTTATACACAGACTGCTGTACCAATTTGTCTATAGAAGTTACTTTTGGTAAGCGAATAAAGTGCATACACGAAATTATTTCAATGAAGTAAGCAATATATCATCATTATTAAATACATTTCTAACGTGAATCTTTAAATATAAGTTAAATTTAAGAAAAAAAAAAATTTGTTATAATAATTTTATATTCTTTTAATCTATAAGAATTTTTGTATTATGTACGGATAGCAATAAAAATTAAAAAAAATGAAAAAAGCAAGTGGATCTTATTTTTCAACAAGCCTTAAGATTCATTATTTTATAATTTCTTTTAAAATTTGATTATTTTTTGAGTAAAAGCTACCTTTTCTTTTTTTCCGTGTTTCGGAAATGGCCTTTTAAACACCTAAAAATTATTACTTTTACATTAAACTACCTTTATATGATTGAAGCAATAGCTGCGTTCCTTTCGCCTTATTATAATCGCGATAATAAATATTCTGAAAGGAACGGCAATAAAACGACTCATAGAGACCGCTACCGTTGCAGCCAAAATTCAATTAAAACAAACAAGCATGGTGTAGCCAGGGTGCATTAAAGATGTAGCCAGGGTGTCTCTGGAATCCTCCTAAGGTTTGCGAACTCAACTCAAATCTTTAAAGACTTTTGAATAAACACAAAGGTTCCTTTTGTTCGCTACCGGTACCACTAAGGACCTGAATTGGTCTATGTCAGCCTTCACGAAGGCATCCGGTTTAACCTAAGCTAACCTAACAAGCATGGTATAATCACTATTAGGTAGCCTTGACAGCAGCCTATTTTCTCATGAGCTGCGACCATAGGATGTCAAACAAAAGAGAACAAAATAAAGAGCGTGTGTTGAATCCACTGAATGCGGCCAATGTGTGTAACACTTGCTCTCTATTTGGTTTTCTTTTGTTTGACATTCAATTTTTGCAACACGAACTGTCACTCCTACCTTCTACTGATAGTATCATGCAATCAATTACCTCAAAAAATTAAATGGCAGCAGCTGTTTTTCGCTATATCATGTGAAAAAACTACCTTTAGTTTATATTTATATATTTGCCCATCAAAACGTGCACAAAACTACAAACAAGTCTACAACACTAAAACATTTTACATTGCAAAAAGTTTCATCGATTGTCAATACATGGTTTTATTCTTGCTTGATGGAACAGCTTGATCGAAATAGATTCATATCATTCAGCCGTGTGACTACCTCTATTCTTCTATCATGGCTGGGAGGTTGAAACAAACTTCAAAAACTAAATTCAAAAACTGAAAATTATTAAAAACTTCAAAACTTATTAAATATTTCTACCAAGACTGAACTCGCTTGCGTCTACGCTTTCATCATTTTAGTTGATGACGATGTCGCTGTTATAGGCGAGAAAATCTCTACCATCAAAGTATGCCAATGTTGAGGTTGAGCTATACTAGCCCGGTTTATTTGCCAAGGCCTTGGAATGCACCCATATCTAGTTTTTAAAGTTTGTTTCAACCCCCCAGTTAAAATAGTAACATAAGGCGTATATAACAAGAGCGGTCACACGATTTGCGTTACTTCCATATAAAATTCTTCATACAAAACTTGTGACCATTGTTCAAGCGGTGATCAAAATGTCACAAGGTTTGCATCTCTGATTCTCATCCGTGTAATCTGGCATCCCTTTCTGCCTCACATATTTTTACCACTAGAAAAATATATAGCCAAACTACTCACACCAATTAGGTATTTAATTGTGCGCTATCATTCCCCTCTCCCTATGCCGTTGTGTCTAACCCACTACCTAGCCGATAGGTTAGAGCTCTGGCGTGTTATATGACATATTATAAACACAATTGTTGAAAGTTTTTGCATTATTTTTTCAATAAAATATTTACCTCTCGGACAGATTCCTGGACAAACAATTATAAAAGAATAAGTCAGCATGAACAGCACATTGGTATATGTTTTATGAATATATACCATATAAACCAACGGATATACCTGTCAATTGATTAAATATATAACTGCGTGTAAATGGTCCTTTCCAAGAAGAAGCATTTTTTTTTTTTTATATTTTGTCATCACTTAGCTTGGGAAACACCGTTTTTAAATATTATGTAATACTAGCTGAAACCCGGCGCAAAGCTGCCACGCTGCCTTGTCCAATAGGGCGTATCGAATTACAATTTTTTTTCGAATTTCATATTCTAAGAGGTCTCAAAAGTTGCATTGGGTGGTCAGGATTTCCCAAAAAAAAAAATTTTAGAAAAAAAAGATATCTTCCTCTCCCGCAAGGACAAAGTTGTTTTTTGAGAAAAACAGTAAAAAATCACATTTTGTTAGAAAAACTACATATGTGTTAAAGCAAAAGTAAATATGAACTTGCTATGAATATGAACGATGCTACTCTTGGTTTTTACCCAAAAGGTCCTGTGTGAAGGATATTCGAATCTAAAGGTGCACTCAAGATAGCACAGACGTTTTAATTGTTATCTGATTATCTAAATTTTGGTGATATTGATTACAGTGTTAAGGCTTTCCTTAAATATGGCGAACCAATAATTTGCATATTTTTTGCATATGCGTTTTCTTGTTTTGAAGAAATGTATACTTGAATGCAATTTTTTAACTTTTTCAAAAAAATTAATATAAGGTCTTATATCTCGGGCACCAGAAGTGGTACCGAAGATAATTTTCTTAATTCGGATTCTGCAAACAAATTTGAACAAAACCCTGTCTAAAAATACTTTTTTTAAAACAGCAGGAAAATGACAAAATTTTTTTCCTATTTTGATATTTAAAAAATTTACTTCAAGCATGAAATGTAACAATTTTGTTCATATCCCCTTTATGGTTATTATTTCATTAAAACACTTCTAAGCAACAGTTGTTAAGTCAATTGAGACCCATCGAATGGCAAAGCTCAGAAACTCAAAATTTTAGTATAAAATTTTTATGGATGCTGAGTTGAGGTGTTTTATTTTTTAAATTTTTTTTAATAAATTGAAATAGGTAAAAAAATTGTGGTCTTAACCTGATGTTATAAATTGATTCTTTTGGACAAGGTGTTGTTCAGAAATATATGAAGAATCTAAATTAAGGAAATTATCTTCGGTACCACTTCTAGTGCCCGAGATATAAAATCTTATATTAAGTTTTTTGAGAAAGTTAAAATATTGCATTCAAATTTACATTTCTCATAAACAAGAAAATGCATATGCAAAAAATATACAAATTATTAATTCGCCAAATTTAAGGAAAACACCATAATAATAATCAAAATCGCCATAATTTAGACAATCAGATAAGAATCGAAAGTTCTGTGCTACCTCGAATGTACCTTTAGATTCGAATATCCTTCATACAGGACCTTTTAGGTAAAAATCGAAAAAAGCATCGTTTTTTGCGGGATATTGTTAGTTAAATTATTTATTTATTTTTACTTTAAGAGATATGTAGTTTTTCTGACAAAAATCAAAGCATTTTGAGATCGTGATTTTTTACTGTTTTTCTCAAAAAACAACTTTGTCCTTGCGGGAGAGGAAGATATCCTTATTTTTCCCTAAAATATTATTTGGTGGATCTTGACCACCCTATGCAACTTTTGAGACCTCTTAGAATACAATCTAAATTTTTCGATACGCCCTATTGTCCAACGCCCATAACATATTGTCAGTGAAACGCATGTGTGAATTGAAGTCGAATACTGAATTCCTAGGCTGTGCGAACTACAATTCCAAAGCTATTCGATATCTCAAATTTGGGTTTTATGGGTAAGTGCCACGCCCTTATTCAATGCAAAAACTATTCTTGGTATGTGTTTAGTAACCATATGACCTAAATTACCAAATTTTAGTCTTCTATGGTAAAAACCGTCTGATATATAGAATTTTTACTGATTTGCGGGCGATAAAAGTGGGCGTGTAAACATTAATATGCATAGTGACTGCCATCTTGAGCACCTACATACCAACTTTCAATGTCGAAACGTGTAAAATTCAGGAATTAGCATGATTTCGAAAAAGTGGCCGTAGATATAGTGCAACCATCCCCATTTTTTGTACAGTTGCCGACAGTCACATCTAATTGAAAAGCTAATTACAATAACGTGATAAGCCACATGATCTGAAAAATCGATTTCTTACCCTCGCTACATTACTTAATGCATTGTCAACAACCACTGAAGAGATTTTGGCTATTTCTTATAACATCTCGAACCTATTTGTAAAAATATCCGTGTTCAATGAAATTTCTTCACACAAAATTAAATTTTTTCAAAATTTTACAGTCGATTATTTCAAAATATTTTTTATGTGGCTTAACATGTTCTTGCAATAAGCCCTTCAATTAAAAAAAATAAATTTGTTTTGTACGATTAAAAGCGTTTGATATATAGAATTTTTTGTGCTTGCAGGCGATAGCGCAAATTTAGGTTGTATGGGAGGTACCACGCCCACTTTTTCAATCGACACAACCTATTAAAGAATTTTTGTAGCACCTTACTATTAAAGAAAAAATATAAATACGACTACGATCGCACAGTTTTTACCCTCAGTGGTTCAGCGAAGGTTGTGGTTCAGTGGGTAGAAAAACTCAAGGGAGCCAGTGCTGAATAGAAAAAGCCAACAAACGAAAGACGTGCCAACTGTGGGTGTAGAAGTTAAATGAGTAGTAAAAATGTTGCCGACAGCAAAAATGTCCCCTTTCATTTATTGCACCCACAGTTACAACAAATAAAAACACAACAACACCAAGTAGAGCACTATTGCTTATTTGTGTACATAATTCGCAAATATTGTCTTCTTACAAAGCCTGGCTTAAAGCCAAATGTTTGGTGGGGAGGAGATGAATGGTGACGAAATTGTGGCATTAATAAAACGATTAATTTTATTAGTTCCCTTTTGTTGTTGCTGAGCTTTATTTGACTAAGCTTTATTGTATCAATATGTTTCTTTTTGTTTTTATTAAGTTTTTATACATTTAACGTGCTAACAACGTTACGTTGCTACCATTTCTTCAGCAACTGATTAAAGGATTTCACAAGCAAAAGGCGTCATTAATTTATTTAAATAATTTTTGTGTGATTTGTAATAGCTTTAAAATAAATCTTTTAAACTTTGGCATATAATTAATTACTTTCCTTCATATCGGAAGGCTTTTAAATAGAATCTTCACTCTCTGATAAGAGCTTTTTTGGCAAAAGTGGGCTTACTGTATTTTGCAAGCCATCAATACAAAAAATTTTAATGACATAATTTATTAATTAAATCAATCAATATAAGCAATGGACGCTTATCAGTACTCAATTAAAATTTTCGTAAGTGTTTTGTACTGAGTTGTATTTAAACTTGAAGACAAAATTGACGTTCCTAAACATTTAAAATATTTTCACTTACACGGGGGTTACACGAGACAGAACTGTTAAGACAGCGAAAAATACGGATTAGTTGTCAAACTTTGTGTCTGTGAAAAAGAGTCCAGGCAGTTGGTAAGACAGTTGGCAAGACAGTAGACAAAATAGTAATAAATTTCTATTTTATGGAGAAAATTTTTCAAAGTTCTCGTGTAACCTCCGTGTTATCGCTTAAGAACCGATAAATACTTTTAGTAACCCATAGAAATTATAATTAGATTGTAAAATTCCATTAAGATAAAACTGAAGCAAAGTAATAAATAAGTATTCCTATAATAAGACTCAACTTAGAGCAAAAAGATTTGAATAATTTTCTGGAATAAAAACGTGGTTACAGAAATTTCAATATTGTTGTAACTTTTATTCTAGGGATCAATAGATCAATAGTGGTTCCTCGAAAAATTTCAAGTACAAGATACGCTCGGGCTCTTAAGTGAGACTATAATTTCTTGCTGAAATTTTTACAATAATCAGGTGCCACGTCTAAAATTTTTAAATAATTCAGGTTTTCTTTTACATTTCTCTATTTTAATCTGAAATCTTTCTGAACTTTTCCAAACAGCCAGCCCTCTTTTTCACACCAGAATTCATAGATGTGCATTCAAAATTTTATAAGGTCTAATAATAGAGTGAAATAATAGCTTTTCTGTGCTGTGATAGAATGAGACCTAACATGAATTCCGAGATAAAAATATTGCTTCGATTATTTTAGCATTATTAATTTTTCACGCCTTGTTATAATAACAATATAATAACATAAATTTTAAGAAAAATAAAATTTTTAAAATAAAACTTAGAGAAATGCTTTGAGCAGTGCTTTAAATAGTAATTTGCTTTTATATCGGAGATTAAGTTTTTCGATAAGTGGTACTTCAGAGTTATGGTAGTCGTCTTTTACATTTATCAGAATGATATCTGATACTATTATTGGCAAGGTCATGTTTATTATTATTAAAAACATGACCAAGCCAATGGCTGATATCTATAAAATACATGCAGCTGTTGTATTTATTTTTTGATCCCGATTGTAGTATTCAGTATATGTTGGTATCGGTTAGCAGTGGTTACGAAAATCTTTTTCCCTTGTCAGAAACTTTCTGGTTGATTTTCTTGCTGTTACCACTATACTCAGAGCTGGGTTTTAATGATTCTTTCTTTATTTAATTCCACCTCAATTCCAATTCCTTGGAATTAGAACCTGGTAATTATACATTTCAATTCCTCAGGAATGTAATTACAAAACTTCTCAATTACATTGCAGGAATTGTAATTGGTAATTGGACATCTAAGTTCCTCAGGAATGGAATTAAGAAAAATTGTAAATTCCATTACGGGTATTGTAATTGGTAATTTAACGCCTCAATTCCTTAGGAAAAGAAATGGAAAAAATCACTTAGTGTACCAAGCACCTTGCAAAAAGTCGGCGGGACTGAACTAAGTAGCGCAGCAGCTATATATTTTTTCTAAATGCAAATGTGGTATTAAAAAGATTGGCCTGTTCGATAATACATTTATTTGTAAATATTTCATTAATCTACTAACGGAGCGCGTTTAATAAAGCTTTTTAACCCTTAAACCACTGAAATAGAAATACGAGGTATTTTGTTACGAAAATTTTGGTTTCTGCATGATGGAAAAAACGAATCTGAAGTTTTTTGTCAAAAAAAGTTCATTTGGAAGCCCCTGGTGAAAATATTGAAAGACGCTCTGTGAAGGGTGTTAGTGGGTTAGCCGTAAAAAAATTAGACATATGAAGTATAAATCAAAAATTAAAAATTTGTATTTATTTAAAGTTAACTGTTAATACATTTACGTAACAGGTAAATACTTATAAAAAACAAATTATTCGTCCAAATGATATTTTCTGAAGCAGTTTTTTTCTTTAGAAAAACGCAAATGGATATTACATTTGACACAAAAAGTATGTGTAACAGATTTTTTGCATAGTTTACACGTTTTTTTATCCCCATTCTGAAAAATGGTTTAGCTTGTCGAATCTGACACTCGACACCGGATGAATTGATTTTTTACCTACACTGCTGCTGGCTGTTGGCTCAGTAGCAGCTGATGGACGGCCTATTGGCCGTTTTGCAATAGAAACACATAGCTCTTTCGCAACGCTCAATCGAAACTCATACATGGTCATATCTTTTACTTTTTCGTCATTTTCAGCGTTGAGTCTTCGATATAAAACAAAAGAGTTTGTTATAGCCATGTCCAGAAGGTGGTAAAAAATCCTGGTGGCCATATCCTGCGTTTTTATTTTGAGTCCATATACGTCATCATAATATCATTTTGCCAACCATATACGAGTCCATTAGATCGACTCCGCCCATGTGCGCATTGTACTTACGTAGTATTTGTGGACAATCATTTTGATCATACGATTTCGCCTTTCTATTATAACGAGCAACTTTTGCTGGCCGACAGACTGAATTCGCCCTCTGGAATGGCTTAGTGCCCACATACGTGGAGCACAGTCTAACATTCTTTGTATCCTTCCACAAAACTGTTGTAATGTCGATACCATAAGCCGATCCTACAAATTCAGTCATATAACCTAGAGGCGCTTTTTTCAGTTCTTCACTTTTGTCAGTGGGAAGTTTGCAGCTCGGAATCCGGTTTGCTCTCACAGTGCCATGGCTAAATATTCCACATGCTCTGAGGTATACCATAAGCAGTAGGGAAGTATAGAAGTTATCAAAATATAATATGTGGTTCACAAAATTGGGCAGAGTTTGTGTCAACCTGGCTTAAAAAAAAAAAGATAACATAAATGGATATCAGAAAAATGAAAATGTATATCAAAACAAATGTTTTACCGGATTACAACATTTCCTATTGCTCCAATGTTTGGTGTACCAGCCAAAATTATATCATCATTTTGTGCTCCAGTATAAACTTCAAATCGGCACGAGTATCCATTACTGTCACGCAAAACAAATAACTTTACGCCCCATGGATGTGGTTTGTCAGGTAAATATTGGCGTAAGTGATGAGTCATTTTAGTCGAACACATTTGTTCGTCAATACATAAACGAGCATTCTTAGGAATCGAATCGAAACGGTCATTCAAATAAGTCACAACTTTTCTAATTTGGAAAATAGGATTCTGTATCTCCTTTTTTTAACCCGCTGAGATTCGTCATTGAAAGATAAATGTTTTTTATTTGTTCAAATTTAATTTTCGACATGCAATCGGGTATGTGTCGAAATCCGTATTCGCTCCAGTGAGCTTCAATGTTTGGGTAACGGAAAATAGACATAAAAATTGGAATTCCAGTGTATCGACGAATTCCGTAATTATCAATTTTGAATTGAGTGTTTAAATTTTCCACGACTGCAGCACGATTCGTTTCCATGCTTATCAATTCGATCAGTTCGTCGGTAAAAAATACGAATAAAAATCTAATGGTGTTAGCAATTTTTTCACTTCACCCTGTAAATCAGTTTATCGTCTGAACGCAACCTCGTTCACATGCAATTGCATGCACATTTTACGCCAAAGAATTCCTTTGAATTCAGCCGAATCTTTGTTAATATTTACTAAGTCTAAAAATAGTAAAAATTTAAAATACAAAATTCAAATTTAATTGGATACTGAAATACAAACCACCTCTGGTGAAGCCACCTGCTGATGGTGATATTCGTGGTCCTAAGGCTTCTACATTTGGTAATGGTGACCGATCTCTCTTTTTGGGCTTAAATGACGTTGTTGATCGCGCATGTGGTTCTGGATCCACAGTTGGCACAGCCAACAATGAGGAGTTATCTTCAGCTTCGAGCTCATCAGTACGATAACTGGAAGATGCCGTCTTAGTCCTCAATGACATCAATATCTTCCAAAGAATCCATCACTTTAGCAATTTCTTCATCAGTCAATGAAGAAAGCTTCAAATTTTTGTTTTTTCACTATTCCGTAGCATTTTCCTAAAACACTTTTGCAAACAACTAAAACGCTTATTTTGACTAAAAAGTAAACAAACCACAAGCAAACTAACTGTTAATATTACAAATGCAAAATTATGTGTATACAATTTTTTTCAGCTAAGCCACTAAGACGCTCTACAGAACGTCTTCAGAAAAAACACCATTAGAACAAATATATTTGCTATAAAATCAAACGAGCAAAAAAAAAAAAACAAAAACACGCGAGAAAACTTACCAAAAAATTTCTGACTCGGTTGAGCTATAAGAAAGAATATTTTTTTTAACTTCAATCTGCACAAAAAGTACTAATAATTTTCGCGTCTGTTTTCTCAAAAATCTTCACATGAATAACGGTATCTCTCAAAGTATTTAAAAAAGTGCGTTCACACTGGTAGCATTAGATAAGTAATTTTAAACCAACCATAAACTTCTTTCAAGTTTACAATGCACAACCACTGAGTTCAGCTTCAAATTGATTTTAGTGATGCCCTTCTGTAGAGGGTGTTAGTGGTTAAAGGGTTAATAAATAATAAAAAAGTTTTTGAAATTTTTCTTTCCAATTATAATTTCTGCAATGAAATTGACGATTTTTTCCAATTCCAATTATTACGAGTTGAAGTCTTCAATTACCAATTATAATTCCTGTAATGGAATTGCCCATTTTTTCAGTTCCATTCCAAGAAATTGAGGTATTCCATTACTAATTACAATTCCTGTAATGGAATTGACAACTTTTTCCATTACATTCCTGAGGAATTGAGACGACCTATTTCTAATTCCAAGGAATTGGCATTGAATTGTAATGAGTTCTTTTTGACCCAGATATGACTTTACTATTTAAGGTGTTGTTGTTGATTTTTCTACTTCTGTGCCTTGTTTGGCAACGAGCCTTCTTGCTGTGCGAGTATATTATATTTGTTAGCTTCTAACACGGGGGTTACACGAGACAGTAGTGATAAGACAGATGCATCACATTTAAAAATTTTTACCCACACACACTCACTTTTCCTACTGTCTGCTACTGTCTACTCTACTGTCTTAACTTTTTTGAAGACAATTGGCGGGACAGTAGCTAGGACAGTAGCTAATGATATCTTGCATATTTAATGATAGAAGATGAGAAAATTCAATAAAATTAATTGTAAATTTGCAATACTTTGGCTTGCTCGTAGTTTAAACAAAAATATTCTTCAGAAAATGGAAATTTTTTACGATTTTGTCTACTGTCTTGCCAACTGTCTGGACGCTTATTCACAGACACAAAGTTTGACAACTTATACGTATAATCACCGTATTAGTGTTTTTAGTTTTTGCAAAATTATTAATTCGGCTATTTGAATTTTTAAAGACATCATAAAGCCTAAAAATTGTTAACTTCAAAAATTAAAAAAGTAAAATTTGATTTATAATATTACCACTAGCAACAATTTGGACAGATATCTTGTTTAATGTCTTAACAGTACTGAATCGTGTAACTCGGGTGTAAAGCACGCAGATTGAGATAAAAATATGTAAATATTCTTAACCAACTTCTTTACCCGACACGATGCAACCATATCGGTCTGTATGGTGGCATAGAATTTATATTTTTTTACGAGCAGTAGAATGGGTGAATTCTATTTAAATCGAGCCTATATCCTTTATACAGGGGTTACACGAGACAGTACCCTGCAAACCATATGAGTTTTTAAAGACTATTTTATGACTCACTTGTCATAAGTGCCTGATCCCTCATAATGAGCTATTATAAGTTTCATAAAAGAGCAGTTTTTCCATTAAAAGTGGTCCCCCTTTAAGATTTCAAATAAGAGTACAAAATTATATTTTGTTGACTCTCAAAAGTAATTTTTTCGGACTTCTATTAGACTTTCATAAGCCTTATATTGGCATTTTAAAAGTTTCAAAAATGTGCTAGTTTTCCTTTGAAACTGGTCGTTTTTAAGAGCCATCAATATGAGTCTTAAAATACTCTATTATGATTTCTATTTTTGCCCTCTTTTTTCATAAAGTAATCATAAATATGCAAGCGCGTCGGAAGCTAATTTCATCCTTGCAGTACAAAAGGGGGCAGTACAAATGGTGGTGCAAAAAAGTTCACCAAAATTTCTTCAAAGAAACATGAATGTGAATAAACAAATTTTTTATTTTAGTTTAAAATAAAAAAAATATAAAACTATATAAAAAATATTAAAATTTCATTATTTTTAAAAGTTCTTCCAATTTCAATATTAGAGATCATTTTTTAAAGGATCTTTCATATGGTAATATGAAAATATAAGAAATAATGGTTGCTTTTATAAAGCAAGACTAGGTATATCTTTACATGGTTTAAATGCAATAAGGTACAAAAAGTTAAATCAATTTAAATTATTCCAAAATGTTTCTTTCTGTCCTTGCGAGAACCAAACTCTTTCACCATCTCCATCGAATTCAATTCTTCGGTTTTATCTTTGTGAATGTGTATAAGTGCCGCATGAGTGAGTCGTTTCTGTGTCACATATGCTCGAAGATACGTTTTAAGTCGTCTTAGTGCACTAAAAAAACGCTCAGATGAAGCTGCTGATGCAGGCACAGTCAAAAGCAAAGCAATAAGTTTTTCAACTTCATTTAATAGTTTTTTTTACAGTTACCGAATTTTTCGCAATTTGGGATACAATGCCACTACAATTTCAAGGTGTTTGGCCAGGCAATTGCTTCAGCAATTTCATCTGCAAAAAAGTCATCTGCATAAAGATCTAGTTTTGTTTTTAGATTTTGGTCAGAAGGCACTTCTCCGTTGAAGGCTTCGATTACAATATTTTCCAACGATTCCAGAGTGTCAAGATCTGTTTAAATATAAAATAAGATTTACAAAGTGCCAGTTTAAGATAGCTTCACTCAACCGACTCACCGAATGTTAAATCGAAGTGAGTCGGTTGAGTGAAGCTGGTGTAAACTTGCAAAAATAAAAAAAAAAGTAAAATATCAACCTGTTTGATCGAATCTAGCCGTTATCTCATTTGAGAGAAGATCTAAAATTTCGAAATAATCTTTTCGTTGCCGATCATATAATGGCAACTGTACTCAAGGAACCGGATTTGATGTTTTCAAAGCGTCGAGGTGGATTTTCATCAGCTAATTCACAGTAGGGGCTTTCGTATGGTCCAAAACATTGGACCACCATGGCAGATTGTACAACATGTAGTACCATGCGTAAGCTAAAACGATAGTCGAAATTTTTGGTTTTTTTCTGCCGATTGTACAATATTGTACAACTATGTAAAATTACTGCTCAATTGTTAGGGCATCTAAAAGTTGCTTAGCTATTAGCCGGATGTGTTCTGCATGAGAGCTTGCAATTAATGATGTTGCTTTACAAGTTGGATCGTTCGAACGCTCAATCAAATAGTCCCATTAGTTTTCCATCTAACTTATCGTACAACATGTCGTCCTATATGGAAAGCCCCTAAGAACATGTCAAATTTTTTCTTACCAGAGTTGCAAAATTAACAAGCATTAAGCTACATACTTAAGGGTGCTTTTAAACTGAAGTGGTGGGTTTGCTGTAGAAACTCTACATTTAGTTCTATCTTTTTGCAAACACAGAGAAAGAAAATGGTTATCCGCAAGCATGCTTATAAAGAAGAGAGAAAGAAGAGGAAAATATATAATACAAAAATATTATCATTGTAAAAAAACTGATATTTTGAATAACTTTTGAAGTTTTCTTTTTAAATTGTTTATCTAGCTAAAAAAGTGGGGGGGGCAACTGCCCCCTTTTCCCCCGTTTCCGACGCCAATGTAAATATGACAAAAATTCGCTTGTTTTCCATTGAATTTGGTCACTCTTTATGAGCATCATTAAGAATCGTAAATGACTCTTTTATGACACTTATTTAGAACATTATGGTTTCATAAAAGACTCCTAGAAGTGGCAAAAAACAGCAAAGTTTTTACATTAAAAACTATGTAGTTACTAATTCAAAAGAGCTAGCTTTAATATAAGAACATATCTTAAAAAATACTTTTGGAGACATGCATTTAGTAGTAACGTCTTTTTTTTATGTAGAACGAATCACTTTTGGAGCTGGAAGTTCTACTTAAATGTCCGACTGTGTGACAACGTTGTCATGTCACACTTGTGTTGGAAAATGCTGTATCCATGCAAACAATATGAGTCTTCTAAGACTCCTTTATGACTCACTTGTAGGAGCCTGAGCCCTCATAATGAACTCTTATAAGTTTCATAAAAGAGTAGCTTTTCCTTTAAAAGTGATCCCCCTCTTTAAGATACATTAAATATTTATCATATCTTAAAATTTCATCAGTAAAAAAGGCCACCCTTCGATTTTGCTTAAATTTTCAAAAAGTCATCTTTTATTTATTAAAAAGTGCAGAAAAAAGATAGAGGTGCAATTTTGCGTTTTTGTTTTTATTTAAATTATATGTAATGATAGTTTTTCGCCTAAAATTAAAATTTTCAAAGTGAGTAGGTTTGGTTAGGGGTTTGGTTAAGGTGGCGGCAGGTCTTTACACCGGCCCACTTAGACTTGTGATACCATAGAATGAAGGTAGGGCGTAATCAAATGAAACTTTTTGTGTAGGATGTTCTTAATGTGGCAGAAGCTTTAGAAACATGAGCGTCCGCAGGAGGGAAGGGGGCCTAGGCGGTGAAAATTTTTTTATATCTTTATATATAAAACAAAGTCGGGTTTGTTACATCATTTATAACTCAAGAGCGGCTGGACCGATTTTAATGATCTTTTATTTGTTGGATTTGTGTTCATCCCGAATAGCAGAATAACTATTTAAATATAGGAAAAACTCAGGGGGCGTGGCACCTCCCATACAAATCAAATTTTCTATATCGAATAGCTTTGGAATTATAGGTCGCACAGCAACGGAATTCGGTATTCGACCTTAATTTTCACTTGCCGTTCTACTGGTAAAATTTTATGGGCATTGGACCTGTTTCATATCATTGGGCATTGAGCAAGTAAAGACCAAAGGGGTGTGGCACCGCCCATACAATTCAAATTTATGATATCGAATAGCTTTGGAACTAAATGCCGTATAATAATGAAATTCAGTATGGAAATGCCACTTGGAAATGCTTAAATTTTGGATATCAGATAGCTTTGGAACTAAATGTCGTATAACAACGGAATTCAGTATGGAATTACTATTGGGTGATATCCTTCATCTCTGATGACGACTTCCACAAACGAAAAACTGGATTTACGATTTACGGATATGCACCTGGAATGTCCGAACCCTTAATTGGGAAGGTGCCTTTATTCAACTGACTGATGTCTTGGAAAGATACAAAGCTGATATCACTGCTATCCAAGAAATGCGATGGAAGGGACAGGGTTACATTCGGCATGCACCATGTTATATCTACTACATATATCTAGATATATAATAGATTATGATGATTAAATATCTAAATTTAAGATTTGAAAATGATACATTTTTGACTCTCAAAAGCAATTTATTCGGAATTTATTGGCATTTTAAAATTCATATAAGACTCTTTTAAACGTTTCAGAAAAGTGCTAATTTTCCTTTGAAACTGGTTGCGCTTAGAGGCATCAATGTGAATCTTAAAAAAAAACTTTAATGATTCCTATTTTTTCTATATTTTTCTTCATAAAATAATCATAAAAGTGCCGGAAATGAACTTGTTTTTTTTTAAATTTGGTCTCATTTTATAATTGTTTATGTAGAAAAAAAGTGTCAGAGAACGCAGATTATTCCTTGAAATTTAATGCTCTTACTGTGCTATTTTCGTGGGCTTGAAAGAGGGGTTCCAAGTGTTTTTTGAACAGGAGGATTCACAAAGAAGGAGGGGTAAAAAAAGAATTTTTTTTTTAAATTTTGCTGTTTTTTGTTTTAAACTTAAATTTCTCAAAATTTTCGCTCTTATTATAAAATCTTGGTATGCAATTTTAAGCAACATTTAATTTTAAGTAACTAAAAGAAAAAAAAAAAAACTTTAGTTTATCCTTTTTTTTCTGAAGTTATGCGCATGCAAAGTTTTGAAAACATGTCTTTATTCGGTAAATTTATTAGTGTTTTATAGATTTATTAGATTTTATAAATAGTACCCTATAGGAACAAATTAACATGTTTTTAAAAACAACTTATTAAAAAACTAGTTTAAAATAAACTAGTTTATGAACTACTTTGAATTATATTAAGGCGGCATCCACTTCAATTTTGAATAGTTTTTATTGCATTATATATGAAGTAATTGAAAAACTACTTAAAAACCAGTGGTTTAAAAACTACTTTGAATTATATTAAGGCGGCAACTACTCTGATTTTGACATGTTTTTATTGCAAATTTTTATTAGATTACAAGTTTATATATATTTAACCATGCTATTTCATCAAATATTATTCACTTTAGGCTTTCACTAGCATGAATTTATGTATTTTTTTTTTTCTCAAAACAATAAAATAAATTATCTGTTTGATGTATAGAAATTTAAAGTTTTTATGCTTTTAAATTCATTGTCAGTAAGTGGAATATTACCTAGTTTTCGATTGATTTATTTTAAAGTAATTAAAAAAATAATTTAAATTTAACTAATTTAACAGGTAATTGAAAATATATGCGGTTTTCAATTGATTTATTTTAAAGTAGTTAAAAAAAATTTAAATTCAACTAATTTAACTAGTAGTTGAAAACATATGCATACGAAAGTCAATTGACTTATTTAACGGAAATTACCATACAAAATATGTTAGTTTGTTCTATGGAAAAAAGTCAGAATTTCAACTAGTTGTGGTTGACAAAAAAACTACTTTTTCAACTACTTTTAGATTATCTGATTTTCCTATTGGGTAGTTATAAAGTCTTTGGTATGAGTGTAGCCATGTATTACGATCACGATCAGGATCAAAAACAATTGCAAAATTTTAATATTTTTGTTAATTTTTTTTCTTTTTAGTTAAAGGTAAAATCAAATATACACAGGTGGTTGAGTACGGCTGCAAAAAAGAGTTAAAAAGTAATAAAAATTAATGAAAATTTCAACATTTTGCAATTGTTTTTGGCTTAAATTAAACTTTTTCTCCTCGTTATACATGACTACACTCAAACCAACGACTTTATAACAGAGCTGTAAAAGAATGCAATCATTTGTGATTTTAAATCATGTGATTTATATTCATAATGAATGCAATCATTTTTCCAAATCATTGAATGTGATTTGAAATTTCAAATCACAATCAATGATTTAAAAAATGATTGCATTCATTTTTTCAAATCATTGATTGTGATTTGAAATTTCAAGTCCCAATCAATGATTTGAAAAAGTGATTGCATTCATTTTTTCAAATCATTGATTGTGATTTAAAATTTCAAGTCCCAATCAATGATTTGAAAAAAATGAATGCAATCATTTTTTCAAATCCTTGGTTGGAGATTATTGACTGCATTCACGATATTTCATTCATTTATTTAAATCATTGAAAACAGTCACTGTAATCTCAATAACATAATGTTTTAAAATATCAGTGTGAAGTAAGTAAGATATTTTTTATTAAACAGTGTGTTTGGATCAATGCTTCAATCCGGCTTCGATCGAGTCCTTGGGACAAGATGAGAAAACACATTTTACAGAGGGGGTCCATTTTTTTCTGTAACATATCTTATTATCAAAAGTATTGATATCTCTGTTGAACAAGTATTGGAAATTCATAGACTAATATTATTTGTTTAACAGTTTATCTTTGTAACTTGCAAGCAACAATAATTTTTTAAGAGCTTTTTAATTTTATTTTGTTATTTATTGTTCGGTTCGCTCTCGCGCTCTTTCACATGTTTAGCTTACTCTTTTAATATTTCAATTCCTTATACACGGTTAAAAATCTTGGAATAAATTTTCATACAGCTCAAAATATACTGCATATTTTTTAACTTTGCGGTGTAAAATTTAAACTTTCACAAATACTAACCCATAACTAAAATTTTTCTGTTCATATGCATTTTTATTTCTTTTGTTTCGTATTGCGTAATAGCCCAGTGGTTAACGTCGTTATAAACAGGCAGTACAATTAAATTGTCGTGAAAAAATGTTGGTCAGAAACATGTTGCGATAATTTCACGCAGCGGAACAGAGTACTGCTCTGACGAAAATGTTGTGAAAATTTGCAGGCCTTAAAAATTTGAATTTTGTCCTTTCTAACAAAATATTTTAAATTAAATAAAAAAATAAAAAAAAATGATTTTAATGAATGAATGCATTCATTTATGATTTTAAATCATTTAATTCCCAATCAATGATTTAAAAATTGATTGCATTCATTTTTCAAATCATTGATTGTGATTTAAAATTTAAAATCTCAATCAATGATTTGAAAAAATGATTGCATTCTTTTTTCAAATCATTGATTGGGACTTGAAATTTCAAATCACAATCAATGATTTGAAAAAAAGAATGCAATCATTTTTTCAAATCATTGATTGAGATTTTAAATTTTAAATCACAATCAATGATTTAAAAAAAATTAATGCAATCAATTTTTTAAATCATTGATTGGGAATTAAATGATTTTAAATCACAAATGAATGCATTCTTTTACAGCTCTGCTTTATAACTACTACTTATAAAATCGTTGTTCACACTAATAAATTTACCGAATAAGGACATGTTTTCAAAACTTAAAATGCGCATAACTTCGGTAAAAAAGGATGTACTAACGTTTTTTTCTTTTATTTACTTAAGATTAAATGTTGCTTTAAACTGCATACTAATATTTCATAAGAAGAAATTTAAGTTTAAAACAAAAAACAGCAAAATTTTACAAATAAAACTCTTTTTTGACCCACCCGTCCAAAAAAAAGTTGAGAGCCCCTCTTTTAGCCCACGAAAATAAAATCTAAGCATTTTTCTTTTCAAATAAGGTCGTTGGAACATTATATTTTTTATTTAGGCACTCATGCTGAGTAGAAAAACAAGTATTAATTTTAAGCACTGTTTTTTGAAAAAAACAACCTTGAGCAACCTCTAAAAACCTGTTTCAAAAATCTGAAAAAATTCTCAAAATTTGTTTTTGTGACAACTTTCGAATTCCGCTTTAGCCCTCCAAAGTTTTCACAAAAAAAAAATTAACGCCCAAATATACATATGCGATTGCCGAACCGAATGAAATATTTTAAATTTAAAGGGATGAACAGTATTTAAAAGCATGCTTTCTTTTCTTTAAATTTCTGCTCCGAAAATGCTCCCAACTGGGATGTTTTTAGGAGCTCGTTTTTTTTAAATACAGAAAATAAACATAAAATTTCATACTCACAAAAAACTATTAAGTGGGAGTTTTTTTCAAAGTTCAGAACTGAAGTACTCCAAAAAAAATCCAAAAAATGTTCTTTTCAGGAGTGTACGTTATGAATCTACTAAAAATATACTTTTAAAACACATAAATAGGAGGGAACTCATAAAATCCTCTTTAATATCCTCGGCTTTTTTCAGAGTCCGAATTATGAGCGCTCCGAACTTGGTTTAAAGGGTACTTGTTAAGGTAGTTGCAATACATTTACAAATTTGTATCCACATACACTCACTTTTGCTACTATCTGCTCCACTGTCTTAACTTTTTTGTAGACAGTTGGTGGGACAGTAGATAGGACAGTAGAGTGATATTTAGCATATCATATGACAGAAGATGAGAAAATTTAATAGAAATAATTGGAAATTTGCGCAATACTTTGGCGTGCTCGTAGTTTTAACAAAAATTTTCTTCATAAAGTATAAATTTTTTACTTATTTTGCTACTGTCTTGCCAACTGTCTTACCAACTATCTGGACTCTTATTCACAGACACAAAGTTTGACAAATACGTTTTTTTTACTGCCTTAACAGCACTGTCTCGTGTAATTTCCGTGACAGAAAGTGATGTCGTAACAATAGCAAAACGTACCACATAATTATTTTAAAAATTATTTCCGGAAATTTTAACAAATTTATTCAGAAATATACTTCTTTGAAATGCAAACACATTTTGTTGCACTTAAGTGGTTTTGTAATGAATGTGTTGCATTTGGTGCTTGCAATAAAAATACATTAAAATAGATGACTTGGAGAATACTTAATTTTCTCTCGTTTCTTTTCCCATGATCGGTATTTTTACTCTTATAATAGAAATGGACGCAGATACGCAAGTATTGTACAAACAAATTTTAGAAGTTTTTATTGTATCACTTCACAGATCGAGAATTGACCTGACCCTCTGCTATATAATATACCTGCCATATACTCTGAATAGAAAGAAAAAGTGCCATTAATTTAGATTTTTGTTTCACAACTAATCGAACACACTGTAATTTTTATTTGCAATACAATTTTCTGTTTGTTTTTTGAATAGATACATTTTTCGAATAAACTAAGTTGTTGTAATAAAATTGCGGCCAAATAGATATTTATATATATATATATATATATAAGGGGTATTGATTGTTTGCTAACTTATTGATTATCGTTAGTTGGACTAGAAGTAGTTGTTAAGTTAATTAGTTAATTAGAACTAGGCGCAAATAACAACATTTATAAAATGAATCATTAATTATTACAATGTGTTAACTAACTAAAGGCTATGGTGGTTATGGTTATTGTTATGGGGACGATAATTATGCAAAATGTAGAGTCTATCACCGAGAATGCTCTGTTGATTTATGTTTGTGCTATGTTTGAAGATGTTCGTTTGTTTGGGGCTGATCTTCAACTTCAACACTGTCATCATGATGCTCATTATCATCATCGTCATTATCAACATCATCGTCATAATTATAGCATTTGTTGTATCATAATAAATGCTCTCGTGATTGAGGCAATGTTTCTATCTTGATATGTTTAATTATGTTAGGTTTTTTTTTGTTCTATATATCTATATGGTTCATACATTTCTATTGCTCTTTGGCGACACTTTTTCCCACAAGACGTGTTTCGTACGGGATAACTTTCCCTTGCCACTCACACATGCACACAACAACCAGACGGCAAGTTATCCTTGGAATTTTCATTCTTTCTATTTCTTTCTTTCTTTATATTTCTTCGGTTGACATAAATATGATGAAAACTTTCTTTCTCATTAATAGAGTTTGGACACTACTAAATACTAACGGTAAATTTCAAATACACTTTCGATGCTAAATTTAGAGCTCTGCGATTCGATGCTATGGCACTTCGATTATCAGATGACTTACAAACTGCGGAGTCAGCGAGTCCTACTGCGAATGGATCTCGAAGACACACTTAATTTTCAATGGAAAACTAAAGTTAATTTAATAAAAAATAACTGGAACTGCTTTAAAAACTAACAGAAAGTAGTAGTTAGGAAGGAAGGGTGAAGTGTAAGATGGGTGCGTAAAGAATGGGGGAATGGGAAAAGGAAGAGGGTGGGGAAAGTAGTGTGTGTGTTGAAGAAAGAGTAGTTTTTGTAGATGCTGCTGTTAGATGCTCTTTAATTGACTTCTTCACTGTAAGTCGTCGTTTTCTTTTTCTCTTTCTTTGTTTTGCTGCGATTTCCTCTCTTTCTCTCTTGCCCTAATAAACGATGAGCAAATTGTTTTCATTGAATCCGGCCGAGTGTCCAGCATTTCGAACGATAAAACACGAACCATCAAAATGCATGCGTTTTTCATTGCGCCTGGAAGAGGAAAACGAAATGGAAATAGAAATTGCAACGTGATGAAAGAAGCGTAAGTGCTCACCTCACAAATAAGTGTGAAGTCTTGCCCAGCGATGCGGTACAATGTATGCCAGGCGTTGTCAGTGTGGCCGAGCCATTACCTGGACTCGTGCGTATCAGGCATTTGTTGTGCGTACGTGTCAATCTGCAATAAAGTGAATAAAAATAAAAAGCTCTGAGCTGTCGGTATTGCTTGGTGCACTTTCGTCAAACAGGAAGGAGTTGCCTTTGGAAACTTAAATAAGATGTACAAATGTGCATATTGGCATTTTATTATATTTGCAATTTTGTATTTTTGCTATTTTACATTTTTGCAATTTTGCAATTTTGCAATTTTACATTTTTGCTACAAATAAAAAGTCAAAGATATGTGTTACTTACTTCACCAATCCGTCGGCTGCCTGAGTAATGCGGAAACCATTGATTTCGTAGATTTCGGTACCTTCATCGGTGCACGAGTATGTTGAATTCTGTATGACCTCGTTGGCATCCTGCACGTAAGACGGACCATGACGTGAGTCACTGCAAAGATGGGTTATCAAAGATGCGCACATAGCTCTAATGAGAATACTCAATACTCACTCATAGAACACAGTCAAGGTGTAGTCCTTGGTGAGATCGGTGAAGGTATCCGTGGTAGTGCGTGTACCAGCTGTATCTACTAGATAAATCAGAGCGCATGACTCGCTCGTAAAACTCACGCCCTTGTACCACATTTTGGCGTAGCGTCTAAAATATGCAGAAGAGAAAATAAGTACCCACTTGCCACTACTTCCACTACTACTAGAAATTCCATTACTTTTCCATGCAAAGTTAACTCGATGTTAACCCGGGGGTTGCTCTTCATGAAAGCGAGAGCAGAGTTGAATTGCGTTAAACTCAAAACTCCACGAAAACTTCAATTTTGTCTAAATGTCCAACGTAATTCTGCCATACATTTAAACAATAATGTCGTTTTTTTTTCTCAAAAAATACTGAATTTTTTCTGATAACGATAATTTTGAGAAAAGAAAACGCATTAAGTTTCATTAACGAAATAAGAGAAATGTCAAAAAAAAAAAATCCAAAAACTAACTCAACTCGATATTTTGCATGGAGATAATTTAAAGTTAGCGATGAATTTTTCTAGCTCGACGAAAACCCTAACACCGAGTTAACTCTGAATGGAAACGTAGCAATATAAACTAAAAATTAGTTCAGTGAAATAATGCCCAAAATGAAAACAAAATAAATTTGCAAAATTTTTGAACGAAAAAAGAAATAACGCCAAAATCGAAAATGAAAAACATATATAAATTTAAACACTCGAAAACTTCTTAAAAACAATATGTTTCCCATATCTTGGGTCTTATCTATAGTAATAAAACTAATTTTCTGTTTGTTTTGCCTGTATACAAATCTAAACGGCTCAACAGATATCGCTCAAATTTGGTATACATATTAAGTGCATTCTAGATTAAATGTTTACGTACTTAGTTTTTGCAAGGCTCTATCCTAGCTTTTTAAACTAACGGTTATTTTGTTTTTATATTACTTTTTACCAACGGAGTTTTTTGTGAATTTAATTCTTAAAATTTTTTGTGATTTTGACACCAAAAATACTGACATAGAGAAAAAACGACTTGAAAATTAAAGTTTTGACTTTCGATGCAAATATCTTCGCTGTTCATAAATATATTTCATTCAAATTTTTTTTTCAAAAATTCAAGAGAAGCACTTCACAAAAATAGTTTCAAATGTGAATAATAATAATTTGAAAAAAAAATTGGCCTTTTCCTTAAAAAATGGCTTTTTAAAACTATTTTTGTTGTAAAAATAAAGTCAAGAAAAAGTTGTATTTCTGACTACCTTTCATATGACATAGCATTTATTTGCAAAAATTCTTTCAGTTAAGCACAAAAATTATTTAACTGTTTTTGTCATTAAAAAAAGCGTACATTTTTTTGGCGAAATTTATGATGTTTTTATATTTTTACAAAAAATTCATGTCTTAAAAATAATTTACTAAATCTCTTTCCAATCAAAATTTATGACAAAAATTATCGTTTCATGGCCTCGGAATTCAGTTTTTGACCTCAATCTACACATGCAGTTTATTTTGCAGTTTCACTGATAACATTTTACAAGGTTGGACAAGGGGGCGTGGCAGCAACGCACCGAGTTTCAGCTAGTTTAGTAATAACGTAACGCCTTAAATTTGTACTCCCATAATTGTTGGGAGCTATTTTAGGTATTATTTCATAACAAAATAACGCTGAAAATTTAATATGTTATAACGGAAAAAAAATAAATAAAATTGAATGGGTTAAGGTATTTTGACCGTTATTGTGTGCACAACCCAAAATAATAAACAACCCAAAACAATAAACAAAATAATACTATGTTTCTATCTACTCTAAATCTTGAGATTTTGTGAGATTTCGTAAAATCCGTAATAAAATCAACAGAGTTCTCTATACAAGTTTAAGATTTTAATGTCCTGAGATTTCAACAAAATCTAATATAAAATGTCATAAAATGCAATGCGGTATCCCTGAAAAGTTATACCAGTATCCAGCACTATTCCACTTATGTCAAATTTTTCATATTGACAATTGGCAATGACAACTAATAAAAAAAAAAAAAAACAATAACGATAACAATAAAAATGAAAAATGCAAAATAAATTGAACATAAAAATAAAAATGCTTGGAGCTTCAGTGAGGAGCAATTGTTAGTAGCAATTTTAGATAAAAAAATTTAAGAGCTCTAGAAATGACAAAAGAAATACAACAACGCAATTGCTTCTTCACGATTTGCTCATTCTTAAATTTATCAAATGAATTCTTAATTGTCAAAAGAAATCTAGCTGTTATGACATGCCAGATAGAAACCCTTTGAAATCACTTTTTCTAAATCGCAAGATTTCGAGCAGATGGATACATAGTATAAGCAAAATAAAACGATTAAAATAAAATAAACAGAACCTTGAAATGCTAAGCACATGTGAGTGCAGTATGATCTCGGTTAAATAGCTACAAAAACACTTACAGAAAACGTATAAAGAATAATGATGAATGAGTCATAAATTATCCAGTGCGTTATCGCAAGCGGCCACTTTAATTTGAAAATAAATATAATATAAGAGACAAGATCATATTGCAGTGTGCACATGTGGGTCAGTATGTGAGGAAATGTGTAGAAGTGTAATTTCATCAGAATAGTTCAAGTAGGGTAGAGCAACTGATGAAATGATTGTCTTCGTAATTGGTATTTCTTAAATCTTGAAATATCAATTTGAAATCAATCAGAGTAAGAAAAAAGCACTGACATTTTGAACTATGTCATTTGAAAGTGCAAGTTTCAACATTTCTTTTGTAATCAAGAATAATGATTGGTTACAAAAGGTACATTGGAAAATATTTATTGTATATTTATTATATAAGTGAGACTTTTAGAATAATAAAATAAGTTCCGACTTGGAGTTAAAACCAATTAGTCGATAGTTTTATTGGTGTTGAACTTCAATAGAGCGGCCTTGAGGCCTTCAATTATAGCGTGGCTCACTTAAAAGTCAAACATAAGGGTTTCTGCTATAATATAATAAAAAAACCAAACGTAACACCGTCTTTCAAAAACTTAAAAGAAAGTCCGGCTTTTCAAAACATCGTTTTTTGTGTAATTATTCCTTCATTACTTAAACAAAAAATGAGATGAATTTATTTAAACATATTCAGCCCGATTCTAAATATTTTTCCCGAGGAATCGGAAAAGGGAGTTTTCATTTTGTACAATCTATACATGCAATTTTGGTAACGTCGATTTTGTTTTGGTAATTTTGATGTCAAAGGTGCTCCACGCTCTGGAAGGCCAATTGTCGATAAAACCATAGAAATCGTCAAGTCTGACTACCATGTGAGCACTGTTTTGATTGATCAGAAGCTAAAAATTCCACAAAAACCTGTTGCACTTGAAAAAGTCTATACACAAAATGAAGCTCGATGTTTAGATGCCACACAAGTTAAAACAATAAACCTCATGGACCAAATTTCCATTTGCAAATCGCTGCTGAGTCGCAACAAAATCAATTGTTTTCTGAATAACTGGTTATGAAAAGTAGGTCACTTACGGCAACGTCGAGTGAAAACTGTAGTGGTCGAATCACGGTAAACCGGCGCAAACGGTGGCTAAGCTAGGATTGACGGCCAGGAATGCTTTGCTGTGTGTTTCGTAGGATTGCTACGGAAGTATTTGCTAAGAGCTTCACTCCTACGGCAAAACTCTTTATTCGAACCTGTACTGTCAATATTTGGACCGTCTCAGGGAAGGAATCGCCCAGAAACGACCATCGTTGGGCAATAGGATGGGAATTGTTCCCCATCAGGACAACGACAGGCCACACACTTTAAAAGTGACTTGCCAGAAGCTCCAGGAGCTTCATCAACATCTTATAGTCCGGACCTGGCACTAAGTGATTACCACCACTTGTTCCTGTTTGGGCTAAATTTGCTGGTAAGACTTAAGAGAAGTATGAGAAAATAGACTATACCAGTTTTTTATGCAGTTTTTTCTAATGCAAAACAATTCTAATTTCACGCAAAAATCATGCATTTCTTATTACTACACCTGATGCTACAAAGCTGAGCGAATAGAATTACATGTGAAATTGGATTGTGGTCCATCGAACGATATTAAGCTATGTTCACACTGAGAGCTAAATACGCATTTAGAGCATTTACTATATATATTTATCCCTGTTACTCCCTACAACGAGTAAAAGGCAGTTCGTAAATGTGGATTTCGTAAATGCGAACTTAGCTCTCAGCGTGAACATAGCATAAGATTACGATTGTAGCAATCGTAATTTTAAAATAGTTGATATTACGATTACTGTATTCGTAATCTTAGCTCATACGGTGGATTACTTTTATTTAATATATTTGAGAAAACCACTGGTATTTGCTTAATGCAGTGTATTGCAATAAGAAAGTATTATTTTACAAATTAAGTCTACCATTAATAGTAACATATAAAGTATCTTTAATATTAACAAAATGCATATAACTATTACTCCACGATTACGATTGCAGTTATCTTTATAATAAAAAAACGGGACTACAAAAAGTAATCCTTCATCGCATGAGCTAAGATTACGATTACAGTGAAGGTAATTGCAACTTTTTCAAAATCACAATTTCTACAATCGTAATCTTAGCTCATTCAACGAAGGATTACTTTAATTGTAATCTCGTTTTTACTGAAATCGTAGTCGTGAAGTAATCGAATCGTTATCGCCCAGCCCTGATACAACACCTTTATGACTTGTTTTGGAAATGAATGAAAATCTTTTGTCACAATTAAAAACGCACAATTTATCTCTAAAATTACTCAAAAACAGTAAATGTTTGCGCGTTTTAAATTAAAAATTATGAACATTCGATTTAAGAATTAGAGAAAAAAGCTCTTAAAACCTGAAATGCTACGCTAAGAGCTAAATCACATCAACCTTAAGTTCCTATGTAGATTTAAGAAAAATCTACACAGCCCCTTCCAGTTATTTATGACCGTTTTCGAAAAGAGCTCAAAAATGGAGCAATTTAAAAAAAAAAAAAATTTAAATTCCCCTGAAAAACATAGATTTTTCTTACTGTAATTGATAGTGTTTTTTTGAGGTGATTCAGATTTTTAAAGAAAGAAAATTGTTACGCGATCTTTTTAAAAAAAGCAAGATATTGTAAAGCGAGATATTAAAAAGCAATACATTGAAAAGCGATATTTTAAAAGCCGAGATTTGACGAGGGAAATTTTTTGTTGGACCATACTTTGTGGAATCCAACCGCTCTTAAATTTTTAGGTCTTATTTCATAACGACCAAAATAAAATCCAAAAATTTTTTGTAGTGATTGTACTTGATATTTTGAGCGTTATTTCACTGAAGGGAGAATTCTTTTTCCTTGATTTAGAACTTCCAACGAGTGGAAAAAAGTCTACCATATATTTTTACCAGTCAATTTGGAAGTTTTTGAGAAATCTGACTTGTAGCTTGCCTATCTGATACTTTTATATCATGTTCCTTAACTTACACATAGTTGTTAGTCTTCATACCGTCATAGGTGACGATTTCCACCTTAGAGCCACTCTGCAAAACACGTCCATTGGGGTGTATCAGAGCCGAGTTGCTGCAGTTGCGCGATAGAGCAATGGCCACCATGCTGCGTTGGTTGAGGACGCGCACAGCCTTGTCCAGGGTCATGTCGATGCTATGTGTGGTAAATTGGGTCAAATGTGTTGAAAAAGCCTACATGTTACAGTTCACAAGGTAGAGACGGCAGTTTTTAAGACGACCACCGGTGAACAAATATTGAAAAATGATGGATAGAACTTCCGAAATGGATTTCTCCGGTTTTATGTACAGAAAAATCCATTTCTCACTTCTACCTTCTTCGTTGTACTTTAATATAACCGAGCTTACCGTATACCATCGCGGAGCCGCAGCTGTATGGTCCCATTGGTCATAGCAATGGGTCCAGCGCCTGGGCATGGTGGTGGTGTCGGATTTTCGTATTCAACACCGCGATGAGAGCCGCTCAGGCGGCCTACCGCGTACGGCGGTGGAGGCATAGGCTGTGGAAACTGCTGGGCGTGGTGCGAGGGCGACATTGAGGGCGGCTAAAATGAATCGTGGTGAATTCGCCATTTCACCACCTGAAAATACAACTCACCATGCGGCACATGTCGTTGTCAAAGCCGTATATGGGTGATGGTGGTGGTGCTACCGGGTAGCGTGCATTAAACACTCCACGAGTCATGCCGCCACTGCGTCCTGTGAGTGGACTCTCATAGCCACCATAGTGGTGAGGTGAGGCGGCACTCATGTGCACCGGTATCGGCATTTGGCGCGCCTGCATGGGTGCCGAGGGCGTTGAAGTCTCCTTCGGGGTCATGCCACCTGCAGCTGTGACGTTGCCACCTGCTGAACGCTGCTGCTGTGATACAAACGGTGCAGCACTAGCGTTAAAGCGTGACTGTGTGAGCAAAAGAGACAAATAGTCACAAAGTGTATTTTGTTACGAAACGCAAACTATCTATACTTACTGACGAAGGTGTTATTGAGGTAAAGACTGAACGCTGACGTACTCCGTTTGGCGTCTTTGTGGGCGAACGCAATATATTATTAATCTTCTCGTTCATGTTGACACGTGCTAGAAACTCCTCCGTATTAAAGCCATTGATGGTGGTCACCGTGGGCAAAGATGGTGTCTTCGGTGTGTCCGGTTGGGTCTTTGGCTTTTCAGCTTCCGTGGGCTGCGGCGCTTGCTGTTGTTGTGGTTGCAGCTCCTTGGCAGGCGCCTTGGTCTCGGCAGCATTTTCGGAATTCATTATTTTTTTTCTCTTTCTATCGTAACTTTTTTTAGTTTACGTAAGCGGTTCGCGTTGCTATTGTTTTTAGAAGTTGTACGTTTTTATTTGTTATTTTTTTCGATTTAAAAAAAAAAGGGAGAGTATCTTCTAATCTTTGCTATATTTTTGAGGTTGCCTTTTTTTAAAATTGCGAAAATGTTTGCGTGCGGAAGTAAATAAAAAAAACTGTAGACCGTCTGAGAGAAAAACAGAAAAATTCGAATTTTTATTGCATGTAACTGCTTCGTATAAAATTTTCAACTGATTGAGTTGAGAAGAAAAAATTTTTAACTAGGAAAAAAATTTTTCAACCTTGCTTGAGAAAAATTTCAAAGGTTGCTGTTTTGTGTGAAAGACATGGAGTGAGTGGCTGGCAAGCGGGGTGCGAGGTCAATAAAAATCATATGTTTTCAGCTAGTTTCAGCTGTTTTCGAGGAGAAAGTTTTTGTTATTTTTTTTTTTTGAAAATTATAGCAAAGCGAGTTTGTGGTTGTGATTTTGTGTTTTCTTTCGATGAGTGAGTACTTGCGCGAGTATTTGAAAAATAGTGTATGAAGGTCAAGTTAGCAGACAAGGTCAGTGATTGCGAAAAACCTTTGCACATTGTGTCTGGGCGACTGTGATTATAATCATATACGAGCTGGATGTAAATTGGATTATTTAAGGAAAAGATAATAAAAGGACAGAAATAGAAATGGGAAAACAATTATATTTGCTTACATAATTTTTTGGAAAACACTTAATTTTCTAAATTTTCATATAAAATTTACTTTTAAGAACCCAAACAAGTAAAAAACAGAAATTATGTGAAGAATATGTCTTAAAAAAAATTATTAAGAAGGTATGCAAGGTAAAAGATGTTGTAAAAAAAAAGATTTTTGATCTTGCAATGTTTTTAATAGTCATGTAAGGCATCCAACATTTCAACTTAAGAGTGTCACATTTTTCCCATTATTTTAATGTTTTTAAATTTTTTATTAAGTGGACAACGTTTTGTTTTCGAAGAAAACTAGGCTTCATTTCAAATAGCTATTAAAGAGTTTCAAAAAGCTCTAAAGCGTCTCTTACTTTATATCTAGTGGAAATGCTTTATGTTTTATATGCTTTCAAATGCTTTATGAATAGTTTATGGGAAATGCGTTCCGAAAAAATAATTGCTCTCGAAAGAATTCATTAAATTTGGATTATCTTAACAAGTACTTTTCGTTCTTATAATATGGTCTTAAGGTGCATTCAGAATTTGATTAAATCAACCTTGGTACAAAAACTCAGCAGTGGCAAACTCACAAATTTAACTTTTAATGGAAGAGCCAGACCAAATAAGAAAAAATGTAAATTAATATTACACTAATTAAATAATCTCAGCTTTCTAGCGGAACTCTCTTCACAATTGAGAAGCGTCGTAGGTGGGGTGGACGACTTGTAACTGCATACTTGAATTGCCGAATTTAACCTTAACCCAAATCACCCCGTCTTTGTCATCTAGCAACGCAAACGTTAACCGTCATGTTGTACCTGTAAACAAATTTTTCATGTTCAAAAAAGTTTTCCAGTGTTATTCGGGTTAAATTATGGATGCGAAGTCAAAATTTGGAAAAAATTGTTTTATAAAAAACATATAAGCTACAAAAACATAAATCTGTGTCAAAAAGCAATAATCGCTTAAGTCGACTCAAGACAGAACTGAGTTATTGATGAAGCTGTTTTCTAGGCATATAGCACTATAAACACACAAAATCTAGAGCTTCTAGCATGACCTTAGTCAAAGTTTTGAAAAAAACCCTTTAATACAACTTTTATGGCGAATGAAAACTTAAAAGCATGTATAAAAGCAGCAACTTAAAGCTGTTAAAATTACCTTTTCAACATTATAAAAACTAGGGTTAGTAATCAATGCGTTAATAGTAATCAATGTATGGTAATTTTAACATATTAACACAAATATTTTATTGACTAACAAACGATTTCCCTAACATAGTTTAAACTTTCGTTGAAAAGGTATTGAACGGGCTTTAAACTAAAAATAGTTTTGAAAAATATTGGTTTCATCCCTTTTAGTATGATAACTAATTTCAAAGTAGAGGTTCGAAGAACACCATTTAAAAATTGTGCCTAAATTATCTTTTCAACAATATAAAAATTAGGGTGGGAACCTAATTGGTTCGTGAGATATGGCCATTTATACATCTTAGCATAAATTGATATTAAAAAATGAATCAATTGAGTCTCCACCCTAATTTTTATAATGTTGAAAAAGTCATTTTGAAAAAATTCTAGGTATAAAATGGTATGGAATTTTTGAATGGTGTTCTTCAAAAAGCTACTTTGAAACCAATTACCTAACGACAAGAGATAAAATCCATAAGCACCAACATTTCTCAACTTATCTAAGGATTAAATACCGTTCAATTACATTTCCAACGGTTGTTCAAACTGAAAATTCGGTTAAGAAATTAGTTTGCTAATAAAAAAAGTTTATTTTAGATGTTTAAACTACCATGTCTCATTAACCCATTGAGTCCCCACCTTCATTTTTATATTGTTTTGCGTAGACAAAGCCTTTTTTATTAGCAGGTGCAAATGATTAAACGAATTAAAGTCTTCAATCCTCAACAATGCAATGCAAAATTTATTTATTTCTATTTTAAACTTAGCTTAAAGAGTGTAAGAAAAATGTTTCGTTATTCAAATGGTAAATAACTAGCAACAAGTAACTAAGCAATGTTTATCAGAGCTGTAAAAGAATGCATTCAATTTGATTTTTTTCACAAAAAAAGTGAATCAGTGAATAACGAAATAAGAAGGCATTCAATAAATGCTAAATTGAATTATAAATAAAATTTTAATTCACATTCATTTTAAAAAAAAATGATTAATTATTCATTTCAATTATTCGTTTTCGTTATAAAGAATAATGAATAAATTTTTTTATTCATTCGAATGCTATTCACAAAGAATTTTTAGAATTTTTAGTTATTATTTTTTTATTCATTAGTTATTTTTTATTCGTTATTAATTTTTCCTTCATTATTAATATCTTATTCATTATTCATTAATTATTCATTTGTTATTCATTATTTATGTTTCATTCGTTAAGTCCTTAGCATAAAAATTAATTATGAATAACCAATGAATAATGAAAAAAATTAAGAATGAATAAAAAATGAATGACGAATAAAAAATGAATGATAAATAAAAAATTTATAATGAACAACAAGTGAATAATGAATAAAAAATGAATAAAAAATGAATAAGAAATTAATAAAAAATGAAAAATGAATAACAAATGAATAAAAAATGAATAACGAATAAAAAAGAATAATGAATAAAAAAAGAATATCTAAAATTCTGAGTTTCTTAGTGAATTGTATTCTTTGTGAATATCATTCAAATGAAAAAGAATTATTCATTATTCTGAATAACGAAAATAAATAATTGAAATGAATAATTAAACATTTTTTTTTTTTAAATGAATGTGAACTGAAATTTTTATTTATAAATCAATTTTGCATTCCACGAATGCATTCTTGCATCATTATTCAGTTGTTTCTGAATATGAAAAATATGAATGCCGTTTTTACAGCTCTGTTACAAGCATTGAGTGAAAATTCGTAAAATTAGCCACCTAAAACAGAGAGTCGTAATTTTTATATATCTAATAAATATTATTAAAGTGTAGATGAAACAAAAATTTACAGTAAATTTTTTTATTTTTTAAAAATTTTTTTTCAATGATTAAGATTATGTTGGTATGTATCAATTAAGTGAAGGAACGCAAGAGAGCAAGACGGCAAATATAAAAAATATAATGGCTGTATTTCTTTATTCATTCCATACGTTCGGAATAACTTTTGTTTGTTTCTTTATTAATTTTTTACTATCCGGAATATTCTTTTTGTATTTCTTTATTCTTACGGAATATTCCAAACTCGTTCTTTTTTCTATCAGCTAAGGTATAATAAAAATAATATTCCTTGTGTGTGAGGTTATATTCGATTGCTTGAAATAAAATGGCGCTTAGTAAAAATGGTACATTTTTTAGGTTAAATGTTTTAAATCGCATTATTGCATTTTTATTTTTTAAATTTTATCTGGTGTCTTTTTTGTCTTTAATTAAATACGTAAAATATGTTTCTAGTTTTACAAAAAAAAAAAATGTACTTTCTTTTCCAATACTGTTTCTTTATTGATTCTATTCTGTATAAACAACAATCTATTCTATTCGTTCTGTTTTTTACCCGGAATGATTAAAGAAATACACCCAATATAAAAAATGTACAAAAATATACATAAAATGTTTTAACCCTTTTACGAACAAAGTGTTTTAACCCTTCTACGGACAAACAATTTTGAGCTTAAAAAAAAAATTATTTTAAATTTTTAAATGGTGCTCTTCGAAATCAATTACCTTATGACCAAAATTTCTTTAAATATAACATTCAGCCTAAGAGCCTTTGGGAGTTTTTTAAAAAACAAGACATTTTTTAAAGTTATTTTTTGAAGCTGTACTTTATTTTAGACCAAAATTTGTTTACATTATTAAAGAATAACTATTTAAGACTTATCCCTAACATTTAGGGATGTACCAAAAATATTTTTCGACAAGGTAGAAAAGTGCAACACCGCGAAAGTCTTTAATATTGTGGTTATCAGGATATCTAGAGACTGGTTCATCTGAAAAAAATTTTTTGTCGGTTAAGTAAAGAGCAAGTAAAAGCCATTCGTTGATTTTTGAAAAATTTTATTTTTTGACAAAATAGCGGGCGTAGGAAGCAAATTTTCATCTTTTGTGCACAAAATTGGGGTCGTTTTAGGTTTTAAATCAAAAAATATGCATCCCAAAAAAACGCCCCTTAATGAGACCTTAAGTATCTTTAAAAAATTTGGTAGCAATCGTATGAGTAGTTTTTGAGCAACCATATCGAAGAATATTTTTGGACCAAAATGTAAATGATAAATTTTTAATAGTTGTTCTTTAAAAATGTAAAATAAAATTGGTCTAAAATAAAGAACAGCTTAAAAAAAAGTATAGCAGTGAGAGGACTGCCGACCGAAGCGAAAACCTATATATAAAATATAAATGGAAGACGTTGTCCTGCCACGGACCGCCTTACTGCTATATAAGAATTTTCATGCTAATAGAGGGTTTTGGACTATCCTACATGTAGGACGGATTTGACAGGTCGGACGGACATGGTCATACTGCAGCCCGTCCTACATGTAGGACGAAAATCAAAAAGTTCTAAAAGTTCCGCTGTGATCTTGTTCTTCTCTGTGCGTCCTTGTTTGTAGATTTCCTTGGTAATTGTTGTTGGCGCAGTTAGCCGGAAATTTTTTGTAGGTGTTGTGAATTCTAATCGTGTAGCTACAGTTGGCATATGAAATAAGAATTATTTTTGTTAAGAGCTTATAACAATTTATTAATTTTTTTATATATTACTAAAACTATTTCTTTGAAGCAAAAGTGTTACCATATCAAAAATACATATAATTAAAGTAATTTATTTAAATTACTTCATTATTGATTAATATAAAAAATTAAAGCTTATTTATATCAATTTATATCATAACACTAACAAAATGTACATGTTCACCATATCTATATTGCGTTGTGTATTAAAAATATAATATTCTAAAATTAAGAAATATCTATAGCTTATAAATTATATATAATCCATATAAGAAATTAAGCTAAACAGTTTTAAAAAATAGAATGCTTAGGATAAGCAGACCTTAGTTATTCAATTACTACTGAAAATATTAATTATTTTGCAGGTGTAATACGTAATTGTTATTATATAAATATACATCAATATTCTTTAAATTTCCTCAATGAGCTAAATTGTTCATATATATGAACTATATATATGTAAATATGTAAAAGATAATATATATGTATTTCCGATACGGTAACACTTTTACTAAAAACAAATAGATTTACCAATAGATTTACTCTTTAATTCATATGTATAAACTGTTTTCTAAATTAGTTCGATGTCATATGCTGACTGTAGCTACAAATAAACATCCACAAAAAATTAAAGCTTACTGTACAACAATAACTACTTAGCAAATTTACAACAACAACGCAAAGAGAATTACAAGATCCCAGCGGTTGCGCAGCGTTAGAGGGGATGAACCGAATTGGCGGCGTAAAATATACATGCTATATTTTCAGTTTGCCTGCTGTTTCGTTATTTTTTTTTTAATTTTTTAACAGTTTTTTAAGTTTACAATATTACAAGTTTACGAAATATGTTGCAAGTACAAGCTCTCGAATTAAATATGTCGCAAATTGATAAAATGCAAATAAAATAAAATATTTGCGCTAAAACACGACCGAAATGTCAAAATTTCATCGTCCATTTGACACAGCAAAAAAGACAAATTTATTTCAACACACACAAATTTTATTCAACTTGATTTTTTCTATCTTACCACGACTGATTGACACACAGCCATAGATGACAACTCTGAATATAAAATGCCGCAGTGGTGAAAATAAAAAGCCACTGACAAATACGACAAGTGTGAAAATTGTCAAACTTTGTTAGACGATATGTAATAAAATAAGAGCATGCATGTAATTATTTGAATGTTCAACATATGCCTTTATCACAACTTAAAGATTAAAATGTTAAAACACTCAATCCATACATTATTTTCTTGTTTGCAAACGAAGTTCTAGCAGAAAAAAGAAGAAAAAGAAGAAGATGGATCTATTTTTAAATCTCACCATGAATAGCAGCTGTTTGAGTAAAAACAAATTTTTCAAAAATGTTGACAAATACAACAACTGAAGAAATTGCCAAACTTTAAAGGCATATATATATAAATATAAACTGAATTAATAATAAGTTTTGGTTGCAAACATCTTATTGCAACCTAACTTAAGTATTTATATACTAACAAACAGATTTTATGCATTATTTTAAGGAGTTGCCATGTGATTTCTTTGTGAGCTTGCGGCCGAATGACTAATTCCTTGGAAAAATACGATGATGCAAACGAATGATTTACCCTCTACCAAAATCGTTCAACGCGCCTAAAGAAGTTTTCACTTAAAAAAACATTAAAAAAGTGTCTTGGTTTTTTTTTTGAGAAACTTCTAGAAGCTTTTAAATCAATTTTGAACATTTTTGCCGATTTTTGTCAATTTTGTGCACCCCGTTACTTCGTCAAAAATCACGCTAAACTTTTTTCCTCCAAATTTTTCATTTCCGTCAGTGATGCTTGATGCAAAATTTGACCCAAATCGGTACTTTTAAAATGGAATTGCTGTTTTGCTTTTTACCTTTTTCACTAATGAGCTATTAGTTCTGAATCCAGTCAAAAAACCATTAAATTGTAATTGTAAACTGTAACGCGCCTTGTCTGATAAATTCTAATCTATTAAATGGCTAATTCTTTATCTTATTAATTTATAAATTTAATTTTTAGAATTTTATTCAAAATCAGATTGAAGTCATTAGTCATAAAGATCTTGTCGTTAGAACAGTCTTATAAGATTATATTATCTTAATGTCCTAAGTGTCATATCTTTATATAATCACTCAAGACTACTGATGATGGAAAGGGTAGCGTCTTCCAAACAGTCTGTCAAGTCTGCTGTGTGATTGACACTAAATACAGACTTGTTTTTGTTTCCTTCTTTAAACCTTACTTGATCTAAAAAGCTCATAATTAAAATTCAAGTAAAATCAAAGAATAGATCAGAATTAGTTATCACAGTAATTCTATCACAAATAAATTTGATAAAATGTCACATTTCTTCACACATGATTGAACTTTTATCACTACTTACAAAATATACTGTCAATAACAAGAAAAATAAAAGCAAACAAATACATAACCAAACTACTCTACGTTGTGCATATTTCTTTTGTACTAGCCCCTAACTAACGCTAATTTCACTTTGTAATGAACTAGATAGATACTTTAATCGCAACATTAAATTTTTATTAATTTTATTATTTTAACGAAAAAACATATGCATTGAAAAATTTGTAATTATTTTTGAAAAGCATCGAAAACTTTCAAAGCTGGTTACGCTTGAAAACAATATCATTGCATTTGAAATAACCTGCCATGAGCGTTAATTATTTTTAGTTATGTTTTGGCTACTGGTCACTAATTAATAGATGCAAGTTTCTCTGTTTTGGCAATATTTTAGTAAAGATAATTTTCACTTCCACAGAAGTTTCAGTTTTGCTTTTATTTAAAAATAAGTGCCTGCAACGCTCAAGCAAGCATAAAAAAATTCACAAAATTTTATGCAGCATACTTTTTGGCTGTGCTTACAATTAGTAACTTGTTAAAAGCTTTTTGCTTGTGAACACGTAAACTTTGAATGGAAAAATAATTCTTGAGTTTAATAAAGTCGAAATATATATATATATATATATATATTAGTAATACAAATACTCTTAAACACAAACATACACACAAACATACACACAAACATACACACAAACGCACACAAGTATTTACGCACACGAGCGTACCCAGACAGCATTTTGTATCGCGGAAGAGCAGAAAGCGATTCTTCTTGAAGAACAATTTTTCGGTAGCGAGCTCGCTACCTTTTCGCTTTCTTCTTCCTTGTCGGAGAAAAAAGTCATCGTTGCGAAATATTCTAGAAGAGCAGAGAGCGAAAGCGACTGAGGAGCATACAGCGATTCTTCCTAAGGTGCCGATTGTTCCTAATATTAAGCGATTGTTCCTAATAAGCAGAAAGCGATTCTTCCTAATGATAAGAAACCGATTCTGTCTAATGATTAGAAAGCGATTCTTTTTAGAGAGAAGTAGGCGATATCTTAAATTTGAAACCCCAGTTCCAAATGAAAGAAAGAAGAACATGTTTCAAATTCATAATTTATAATTAATTAATCTTCAATATTTAAAGTTACTACTAAAAATTAAAATATGTAACTTTAAATATAAAAACAATATTAAAAAATGAAAAACTTAAATTTAACTCAAATAACAAAAATTACAAAATAACTGGTTAAGAAGATTCATCGGGGACTAATTTTCGTCGCTTATTAAGCTTGTCCCTGGCATGCATGAAATGCTTTTGCATAATTGAATCTATATATTTGTCTTCAGCTGTGAATTTCTGGTGACATCTCTGCAAATATATGTATATGAGAATATATTTTATTATTAACATATTTTTATTAAAGCTTACACAATAAACAATTTCACCTGTAAGAATTGTAATGCAATAGCATTGCTCCGCACTAGATTTTTCCTTCCTCCCCTTTCATGTAAACTTTGTGGCTAGCTCTTTTATTTTAAGCACAAACGCAGTACAAATTGCTTTATGAACTCACAAAATATATAACAAAACCTAACAGAAAAATATTTACTTACTTACTTCTTGGTTTTTTATTTTTATTTCTGTAGTGGAATTCCCAAACAAGTTAACGGCGATTTTCGATGTCGTTAGTTAGTGAAAACTGTCATTTACTATAAGCGTTGCACGCACAATGACCGATAGCGACAACGACAATTTTTGGGAATTCCACAACTGATTTCTTGTTTTCTTCGCATGGAAGAGAAATAAGCGAATCAAACAAGCAAGGTGATAGAGAAGCTAAAAAAACTGCCTTAAAGTTGCTATAAAATAAACAGTAAATTTTTTAAAGCACCTGGATGATATCGTTTTTGACGTAGAATTACGTCTTACAGCGCGGTTTGTATGGGGGTCATTTTCACAAATTTTTTCGAAGTGATATTTGACACTTTGGGATACCTACAGCCTTTAATATTCATCGTACAAAGAAAAAAAAAATACCAAAATAGCAGTTGGAGTGCGAATAAAACGAATATGTAATAAAATAGCAAAATCTAAAAAGAAAAAAAAATTCATCTATTCGTATGAGAAATGCACAAGCTGCTTTAGTAGCTATTTATGCTGTTTTTATGGTTTTGTTGTTGTTGTAGTGTGTGTTCGTTTGGTTCATAATCATGTCGTTCCTTGTTGTGCTGCTTTTGTTCTTGTCGTTGTTTTTATTAATATGTTTGTAAAATATCCCAGCAAACCAAAGTTACCGAATTCGTAACGAATTTGCCGAAATTATTCCGAGTTCGGCATCCGAATTCGTTCCGATTTCGTAACGACAATCGTATGGAGGGGTTGACACGAATTCGTAACGAATTGTCGTAACGAATTTGGAAGGAATTTTAGTAAGGAATTCGTTAAAAATTAGTAAAGAATTGGAGTATCGTATTCGTAACAAATTCGTAAAGAATTGACGTATCGATTTCGTAACAAATTCGTAAGCAATTGAATTATCGTTTTCGTAACGAATTCTTCACAAATTCATTACAATTTCTTAACGAATTGCAGCACCGAATTCGTAACGAAATCAAGCATCAAATTTGCAACGATCTCTTAATGATTTTTGTACCGTATGTAATACAAAATTAAATAACAATTTCGAATCAAAGTTTAGTTCGGGCTTAAGATGCCCCAGACTATATGTTTCGTACAAATAACATGCCAAAAATTACAGATCCTTTGCAACTACTATTACGGAACATATGTAAATGTGAATCTGACATGTCGTTTGTATTTGCATCTGTAAAAATTAAAATTAGAACCATATTTTGTATCATCGGTTTTTAAGAAAAAGTTGTTTAAAATTAAATTATTTTACAAATGGAAAATTATTTAAAAGACCTCGAAATAATTCAACCCGAAATATTTAAAAGACCTCACAATTTAAATTTGAAAATTTGATTTCGGAACTCTTTCGAATTATTTATTAAAAATGTTCCGAAATTAGTGTTGCGAAATAGTTACGAATTCGTTAAGAATTCTCGAAATAGTTACGAACTAATCGAAATTCAGACAGATTCGGAAACTTTGTTTTGAAGGGATACATATATAAATACACATCAGTTGCTTTAATTTTAATTCGTTTCCCAGATAACCAATCGGTTCGGTTGAAAACGGTGTGCACTTTTAAAAGCACTGAAGCGGACCGTTTCGTTGTCAGCAAACTATGCATTGTGTGTTTCAAATAAGCGTACCATTTATTAAGTTGTATGTAAATGTTGATTTTCTATGATTAATATACAAATTCTAAATGTTTGATAATTTAAATCATTCTTGATTTTAAATACAAATTCTAATTGTTTTAAACTTTAAAATCGTTTATTGAGCTTTAGGTCAGGTTAAAACAATTAATTACTCTAGCTATTAAAATCTATTAGCAGTGACTGCTTTCGTCGCAAGTAGTTTGTTGACTACTCGGGTTTAAAGGAGACTTTCGTAAACCACCTCATACGGGCGAATAATCGACAAACTGTTTGCGGAAAAGGCAATTATTGCCGAGTGAAAAGCGGGACAAAGAGATCTTGCTACCAGAGCAAGAGAATTATTGCTCTCGAAGCAATAATTGCTTTTGCCGCAAGCTCGAGAATTTTTGTGTGGGACGAGTGAAAAGCGGGAAAAGCAAAATTCTGTTTATTTTCTGTGGGTTCATCCACTCTAACGCTTCTCAACCGCTGTGACCTTGCTCTTATCTGTGCGTCGTTGTTTTAGATTTGCTTGGTATTTGTTGTTGGTTCAGTTAGTTGAAATTTTTTTAGATGTTCTTAATTTTTACTCGACATGAACAGCTGATTTTGACAACTAGTTCGCTTTTCTCTGCTTTCTACTTCATTCCTCTCCGAGTCGGCTCTACCTGGTTATTCTGCCATGAGTTGGAGCATGGCATAAGGATAGAGGCATAGTAGAACTAAACAAGGCAGTGTTAGGGCTGAATGTGTTCTCATTGTTAGTGACCATAACTGTCAAACTCAGCCATTTTGGCATTTTTGGCATTTTTGCCAATTTTTGCTTTCATATTGCATTCTCATTGGTTGCTAATTTTGTAAGAAATGTCAACTTCGTTTTGAAAGTTTCGGTCACCGGCTTTCCGCCCTAACAATACCTTGTCTAATTTTGCCATGGATAGAGGTAGCTGCAGCGCTGACTGTGCTCTCTTTCCATACTGCCATGTCTGTTAAATTCAGCTGTGTGGCGAATGGAAACAAAAGAAAAGAAATAAAAAGTTTTGCTTCGTTTTGACTTGTGCTGACAGTATGCTCTCATCTTGTGCATCTATCTGTATTCTTCTACCATGAGCTGGAGTACGAATAAAACGAATGTTTATTTTCAGCAAGATAAATGCAATAGAGAAAACAGATGCGTGTAGCTACAGAGGCAGTGTGTATGTATACTACTACGCAAATTTGCGCATGTGTTACTAAGCATGCGTTGTGCTTTAAAAACTCCTTTTATTTTTTAAATAGCATAATAAATTCGAATTATTTATATTATGCATTATATTTTTTCCATATTAAAAATTTATTTTGTTAACTAAAATTTTAATTTTAAATTACTTTTAAAATATACATATATGTATGTGCTCTTTACTACAGGAAAAATAAATAATTCAAATTTAACCATATTAATTTTCATTAATTAAACAAAACTTCGAATTAAATTTAGTTTTAATCAACAAAAAAAAAAAGAGAACACGAACAACAAATTCATCACCAAAAATATCAAACTAAAAAATTTTCTAAATAAAACAAATTTTTACATGAATTTAATTTAATAGTTCTTTATTAGTAGAAAAATAGAAAACGTTACAAAACATAAGTTATCGCACAATTTACAGATATATGGTACTTACACCTTAATTCTTAAACATTATCTTAAACTTAGAATTTATCACAGATTTTTATTTTGAAAATTATTTTTTGAAGGAAAATACTACAATTGAAAAAACCTGCAATGTAAAGCTTGCAAACTAGTAATAAATTAACATTTGTAGACTAACAGTGAGTAATAAATTAATACAAAATTGAATATATATACAGGGTGGTCCAGAATAACTGTCCCCTTTCTTTCAAGCGCCATGTATTGCAAAGAAGTTGAGTAAAAGTGTTTCAATATATCCCGTTATGTTTGTCATTTTAATGAGCACTAATCTGAAACACGTACATTTTTTAAAACTGTAACTTAGTATAAAAATAGCTGTGGACGTGAAAAGACAATTGGTTTTAAGCTTGCATAATCAAGGCTTGAGACAAATTGATATTATTCGAAAGCTTCGTGAGCATCCAAATATCGGTAAAATAAATCGAAAATTTATTCAACGTACTTTAAAAAGATTTGAAGAAACTGGAACTGTGGATATAAAAAAAAAACGGGCCGAAAAAAGTCTGTGCGAACTAGTTGTTTAATAAAATGTGTTAGAGAGAAAATTCGGCGTAATGGTCAAAGAAGCGCGAGAAAAATGGCTGCTGAGCATAATATAAGCCGAAGTTCGATGGTAAGAATTTTGAAAAATGACTTGAAGATGAAACCATTTAAGAAAACTCGCCAGCATGGCATAACACAAAAAAATATGAACGAGAGGAAGAAAAAATGCAAAGAGCTTCAGAAACGGCACGCAACATCAAACATCGTTTTTTCCGATGAAAAGCTGTTTTTGTTGCAACCAAGCCTTAATGTTCAGAACGACCGCATTTATTCGGTGGCATTGGAGGACATTCCCAAAAATAAAAAAGCTGTCCAAAGGTTTCAAAACGTCCCAAAGGTTATGGTTTGGGGTGCAATGTCAAAAACGACAAAATTTCCCCTGGTTTTCGTTGAAAGTGGCGTAAAAATCAACGCAAAATATTATCTGGAAGAAATTTTGAAAAAACACCTACTACCTAATTCTAAAGAACTCTTTCCAAACAACCAATGGGTATTTCAACAGGATGGGGCTCCAAGTCATCGCGCAAATGTGGTCCAACATTGGTTACGGGAAAACATATCCGATTTCATCGATAAAAACTCATGGCCAGCTTCATCACCTGATCTTAATCCATTGGATTATTTCGCTTGGGGGTATATGCTAGCAAAACTTAAGGACCTCAATTTTACCAAAATCACGAATTTGGATAGATTTAAGTTGCTCTTGGTTAAAATTTGGGACGAAATTCCTATGGATATGGTGCGTGACTCATGCAACTCATTTCATTCCCGATTACGTAGTGTTGTTCGTGAAGGAGGTGGTAGAATCGAATGAAAATTGGCAAATAAAATATTTTAAGTATTCTTAATAGTATCACAAAAATAAAAATAAAAACAAATCATATTTGGATTTTTAATAAAATAATGAAAAGGGGACACTTAATCTGGTCCACCCTGTATATACAACATTTATTGGTACAACTCTGAAATTAGACTATTATCGGACATATCACAACGAATTTTAAATTTGTCAGTTATTTCTTTTATACGAACTGATACCAGTTTGACGTCAGAGTCGACGTGGAGTCTATTTGTGGAAGAATGCCACGGGAGTCTCAGCATCATTTTCAAAAGCTTATTTTGACATATTTGTAGTGTTTTTATATGAGTTTTAGCACAGACGCTCCAGGCAGGACAAGCATATAAAATAATGGCTTGAAATATGGTTTTACAAATAATGAACTTATTTTCTCTGCTTAAGCAAGAATTTCTATTTATCAAAGGATATAACATCTTTATAGCTATGCTAAATTTGACTTAATATGATTGATATGCTCGCGAAATAGTAATTTCTTATCAAAAACCACACCTAGGTATTTAACCGTATTTGTCCATGGTATACTATGATTATATAATGTTATGTTAGTGCTAGGCAAGTAGCAATGACTTCTTTTTCTCGTAAAAAAGATAGCTTGCGTTTTCTTAGCATTTATTTTGATTTTCCATTTCTCGAAGAAGTCAGCAATATTATAGAGTGCACTTCGAAGATTTGTCACAATATCATGACCAAATTCGTGCGAAAAAAAGATACCAACATCATCAGCATATATAGCATACTGGCAGTTATTATATCTCAGAAAATCAGAACAGAATATTATGAATAGCAGAGGTCCAATAACTGATCCCTGAGGAACACCGGCTGGCAATTCAATCATATCAGAGTACGCGTTATTTAAAGTTACGCAGTAAGAGCGATTATTCAGAAAGCTTTGAATTAGTTTAGTGAGATATATTGGAAATTGAAAGTTAATTAGTTTATAAATTAAACCTTTACGCCAGACAGTATCGAACGCTTTTTCAACATCTAACAAGATTAGCCCGGTCGATTTTTTCGCTATAAAATTGTGCTAATTGTGAGCTTTTTAGATCAGGTAAGTTTGAAGAAGGACAACAACAACAAATTTGTTTTTAAAAAATTTTTATTTAGAAGATGAAATGGTTTAAAATAGTTTTGAAAAATATAAATACAAAAAACCTGAATTTATCTCTATAACTGTATGAAAAGGAATTCTACGTCTATACTTACGATACTATCGAAACTGTGTCTTTTTTATTCCCCTAGAAGAAAAAAAGGCGAAATTGTAGTGATTTGATTTTGAATACAAAATTTATCACCAAGAAGTAAGTAAATTTATCACTCAGAGAAAAGTTATATTAAAAAAAAACCACAAGTATTTGTTGTGAAAATCTGAAATTTCCTTAGTTTTAAGGAACATTTTTTTAAGCAATAAATTTTTTTGAAACAAATAAGCTTGCATTTGTTTCAAAAAATTAATAATTTTGATTCAAAAGTAAAATTTTCTTTGTTTTATTGTTTGTTTTGATTTTAAAAATTAATTCCACACTCAGACTAAATCAAAGAAAATTTACTCAATATTAAAGAAAATGTTACTTGTTTTTGCGCCAAGAAATATTTTTTTTTATTTCAAATGGAAATTTTTCTTTGAGAGAAAGAAATTTTCTTTGAAATAATAAATTATTTCTTTGTTTTAAAGTTTATTTCTTTCTTTCAATGAAAAATTTTCATACAAGGCAAACATTTTTTTTGCGCTAAAACAAGTAAAATTGTCTTTAATATTGAGTAAATTTTCTTTGCTTTTAGTATGCTTTTTTCTCAGTGTAGACGAAAGGCGAACAATTTTTCGTCCAAACGTTGGCTGGCTATTTACTGTGTTATACTCAAATACATATTTACATTGATTTTTTTATATTTCTGCTGCTGCAGCTCGTTGCTTTGTCAAAATGCTGCCACCTTTAGTAGAAATTATTGCTGAACTTCGAAAGAATTATTGTAAAACTTGCAAAAGCTCAAAAATAAATTGCTTTGCTATATTGCTATATATCTGTGTCGATAAACAATAACAGCTTAAGTCGACTTAGGACAGAACTGAGTTATTGATGTACCTGTGTTCGACGCATACCCAGTTGGAAAAGGAGACCTGCTGTATGTCTGCCGGCAACATGCCTCGGAAGGACAGGAGACTTGCTCGCCTCCATACCTACTTATATCTTTTTTGTAAAGGCATTTCCCAGGCCGGCCAAATGAACTGCCGTAGCAGCAATGCAGCATGCATCTTATGGTATGAATGCAGAAGGTATACATGTCTGCCAAATAAACTGCCCTAGCAGCAATGCTGCATGCATCTCTCGGCATTAATGCTGCATTCATACCATGAGATGCATGCTGCATTGCTGCTACGGCAGTTCATTTGACAGACATGCCGTCCTAGGACATGCCTATAGAAAAAAGATATAAGCGGGTATGGAGGGCGAGCATGTCTGAGAATTCCAAGTAAGGTTGCCGGCAGTTGAAAAATTATCATTATCTGGAAACTTGAACGTCGGCCGCGTGAGTGTAACTGCATATGCTTATTCATTCGACCGTTGCAGCTGTTAACATCTAATCGTCGCTTAATTGGCTTCATTGAGAATAAACGTACGAGCACAGAGTAAGAAAATTAACACATTTGCTTTGTTATTATAAGCAATTAATGCACTACTCAAAATTCCAAAATACATGAATAAAAACTAAAGCCCTAGCCAACTGAGCCATTCGCACTGTTGTGACTTTGTTGAAATAATATACATAAAAACATTGTTACTATCAAAAGTACTTCGACGAAAACACAAAATGTCGGATAATTACAATAATCATGAAAATATTGAAGTTGTTGTCCCTTCAAATTAACCGGAATTTTGCATTAGCAAACATGATATTTTATTATGATATAGTTGTTTTTATACTTATATTGATGTATTTATGTTGTGCTATAAAAGAACTTAGTTCTTACTGTAATGATGCTTTTTGTTTATGAAAAATAATAATAATAATTCACCTCACTTAAAGGTAAAGAAGAAGTTTTTAAATTTTAAAAAAGAGATCTCTTAGCATTAAAATTATAACCTACCGATGGAAGGAAATCGGCAGGCCTGCTTTGTTATTCATCTTGGACATATCACTATAAACACACAAAATATGAAGCTTCTACCATGACCTTAGTCAAAGTTATGACACAAAAACGAAAGATACTTTCAATTAACTTACATATATGGTGATTGAAAACTTTGGTGAAAGTTTTCTCGAAACTTTAAAATAAGACTTACTGTTTTATTCTGTATAACGAAAATGCACACCAACGACAAGCAAGACACGAGAGGCAATAGAATTTCGTATAGAAAAAGTATTGCTTCTCGTGTCTTGCTTGTCGTTAGTGTGCTGCTTCGTGATACAGAATAATGCAGTTGAGCTGTTCTTGCTTATGGACACAGAAATATGGTATATAATATACTTCACAGTGCCGCTCACCTAAAATGTTTTGATTGGTGGACAGCTATGTTGAAGCGATGTGACATCAACGAAATGACAACAAAATTTTATTTCATACATTTAAGTGCTATTACGATGGTTTGAATGGTCTTATGTTGATTATGATGCTGAAAAATATAAGTATCATGATGATGATGATGACGATAATGAGGATGTTTGCGTTGTAGCAAACAAAGTAATATTTCGAGTTGTTAATGCTTTAAAAAAATTTATTATGTAATATAATTTTTTCAGTCCATGTCTATCAGTCGCTAAACATTCATCATTTTTTATACACTGTTAAGGAAGAAAAAGCGAAAATAAACAAAACAAAACAAAAAAATACAACAATATATTTATATTGAAAATGAAATGGCTTTTGAGTTCAGTTATTTGCTATAAGGCTTCTTTTATCTTGTATTTATTTAGGGTGAGTAGCAGATGCTTTTGTTATTTTTAATTTTCTTTTATTGGAATAATAATAAAAATCCAAGCCAGCACAAGGCGGATAAGAGATAAATTAAATATCTGGCCAAATGATTTCGGAACATGTTTCAACAATTTTCGGACAACTTCAGTTAAAATAAGCATTAACATTGCGACGTTCGAAGCTTAGAATATAACTTTTAACGGTCCTTTCACATAATAAAATTAAAAGTAGTGGGGTCGGGGGACCCCCATGAGGAACGAAGTTCCTTATGCTTTTTCTTCAACTCCTAAAAATTTTACTTGTCATAAGATTAAGTAATAAATGTACTAGCTTAAATGAAATCAGTTAGGAAATTTTAGTTGTCTAAATCGTTCAATCTTATGGCATTTTCTTTTCTCGAAAAAATTCCGCATGTTTTCTGCCCTCTTTGAGAATTTGCATTTTTTCTTTTCTTTTCCCGAAAAAAATTGTGACCTATAAAATGGAATCGTATTCTTTTCTCGAAAATGTTGACCTTAGAAGTGAAAAAATGCAGAATTTTTGCACTCTCAAGATCGACGGTTTAAAATTCTGCCCTCAAATGCTACCAACTGAATGAGCAAAAAAGTGACATGTAAGGATAATATAATAATATTATCATTGACATTTCATTAAAGTTGAAGCTTTTTCACGGATGATAAAATAAATATCATAAAAATTGTGATGTGGCAAATATAAACGAAACGCAACAGTTGGATCTTCAATTAATGGCCGCATTCAGCGCAGACAACTGTTGTGAACTGTAATGGTAGCGCTACCTTAGTTCACGATTTTTTTTCTCTGAATGTGTTGCTACTCTACACGTCAGAAGTTAGATTCAATTTAATTTTTATGTAAATTTAAATCAATTGCAAAGGTTTCTCACTTGAATTTGCTGCGTTCTTTCTGCGTTTATTAATTTAACAGCATCTGACACTTAAGCAAACAGTTGTGTCCATGTAGCATAGAATTTGTTCGCTCGATTAACAGGCGTTCGCTACTTTATCAGTTTTAGTTAGTGCTACCAAATTTGTACCATTCAGCGAATTTTTACACAACAGTTGCCAACTGTTGTCTGCGCTGAATGCGGCCAATGTTATTAAAAAAGAGTTGCTAGAAACGTCTTCGCTCTTATCCAATGATGAAGATCAAATGATTCTCCATTACCGAGAACAATATAATGAACGTAAGAAAATATTATTTAATTATTTTATTTACTTTTCTTTGTAACATATCTTCGTAAGATATTTTCGAAGTTGTTCGCATTTGTTTTTTTTTTTAATTTAATTTCTTACTCAATAGTAAAGCCCGTATGATACTTCATTGTTTTGTCCAATTATAAAATCTGAAAGCGTGAGCTAGACAGATATATATTGTTGGAAAAGGATGAAAACATGAATCGTGCCACTTTTTACCATGGTAGAAGAATACAGGTATATGCACCAGATGAGAGCATACTGCCGGAATTGTCAAAACGAAGCAAAACTTTTTCTTTATTTTCTTTTGTTTCTATTCGCCACACAGCTAAATTTGACAGACATGGCAGTATGGAAAGAGAGCACAGTCAGCGCTGCATATACCTCTATCCTTCTACCATGCTTTTTACATCTCCGCAGCGTGACTATTTTATCTTTCTGTTCTTCTTGGCTGCGGAAGAAAGAGCTCAAGATTGTTTTTGACGCTTTATATTTGAACGAAACTTAACGACGAACGAATTGAGAGAAACGCTAAAAACAACCAGGAAAAATCCAGGAAAAATCGGAAGGCTTCCATCTAAAAGTGATAAAGAAACATTCCCCACCGTATCTTTTGAAAGCTTAAGGGTAGTTTTGTATTTATATTGTTTCCACACCGCTTCTTCTTTCTTAGAACAGGGAAGAGGACTGCTTGTAATTCGCTTTTTAAGACAGCGGAGAGGAATGTTTCCACATTCATTTTTAATGCAGTTGAGAGGCATGTTTCCCTCTAATGACATTCTATGTAAAAAAGCAATGGAGTGAGCAACAAAGGGGAATGCTTCCTACATTCCATGGAATGTTTCCTGTTAACATCCGGGAATGCTCACATTTCCTGGAGGAAATGCATTGAAATTCTGTCCGACGCACATTTTTTTGTCCAATTTGTACTACATGCGTATACACTCTCACTTCTTGAATTTTAGCTTTAGCACTATTTCAACTGCTCCAGTTTCATTGTCAATGAATAAAAATTGGACATTACAATGGCTGCATTCTATCCGAAAAAGCGCTCAGGTAGCGAAGTAGCATTAAATATTTTCGCTATATTAATTGTGACAGCTCAAGGAACATATTCTGTGAGCACATACCATTCAGCCCGAAAGTTGTGGAACAGTTCCTTCTGCTGAATGCAGGCAATGAAGTATTATATGGGCTTAAACAACAGTGCAGCCAACATAACATCATTGAAAAAATTCTGCATTTTTTCTGATCTTTTCATGACTAATAACAGGTCAAAACTTTTTTAGTTCAGGCTCAAATTTAAAAAATCTGCACTCTCCGTTGACAGCATTTTTTGCCGAGAAAAGAAAACGCCATTACTGGCTAAAAGGTAATAGTTATTTCACTAGCTGTAGTGTAGCTAGTAACAGAATAGTAACGGTAAAAATGCACCTAAAATATTTATCTCCAAAATTATTTACTAAAAACTAAGCAAGTAATTTAATTAACGTAATCAAGTCAAATATAGCAGCCTGGCCATAATTCCAGGGACATAACGTCCACAGCATTTTTTGGGGTTATGACAAGAGAATTGAGCGATTTTTATAGTCCATAATCGCAGAGTTTATTTTTTTTTTGATTTTATGACTTCTTGCAGGGGTGATCTTGATCCCAAAAACAATTTTTATGCTATGGCCGAAAATTTTACTTGCGCCGCAAATATATACCCTTAAAAATGAATTTCCACTGAGGAATAACTACTATTCATAAAGTGACCTTATACTTTTAAAACACAGTCTAGTTGTCGTTTTTAATAAACATTTTAGAACAATGAAATTTTCTGAGATTCTGATCGTAATTATTTTTAAAAATTTTACTTTAGAACGTGTGTATTGTATTTTTTTTCTAATGTCCTGCATCAGACAGTGAAAGGCCCATGTGTACATTTTTTTATTCAATTTCTATCAATTAAGACGTCGATGTGGACGTATACGCGCAGTGCTTCTGTGCTTAATTTTACATTGAAAAAATTTAATAAATTTTTATACAAGTCAAAAATATGTAGCTGTATTTTGTGTTATAAACTGACAGCATAAAAAAGGTGTCGTCATTGGTTTGGCATTGTGGTTGGTTGCATTGCAAAAACATGCCAACCGCAGCAACATCTTTTCTAATATATTTTTCAAAAATAGCATCTTTTATATCAAAATTTCTGCAGTAGTCGCAGATTTGTTCATATCTATTTTTACACACAGATTTTTTTGTGTACATCTTTGTTTTTTTTAACTTTTTTAAATGCATTTTAAGTGCGAAAATGCGTTTTTCGCACACGACTGTCAGCGAAAAGCGTGTGGGCGCAATAATGCGTCGAATTTTTTAAGCGATTTTTTATTTTTATTTTAATTTTTTCTTTTATATCATAACATATATGAAGAATTGTGTCCATGTAATTTGAGTTTCACTGCGACTCTACATAAATGCATATTATTAAATTGAGTTGCGTGAGCGTTTTTCTAACAGCCATGATTTTATAAATAATTATTTCTTGTCAAACAACAACAAGCACGAAAATAGCACAAATTCGTAAAAATAGCATTCATCTATTTAAGAAAAATGCAACAACATATTTTTGCTCTCGCATTTTGAAATGCGTGCAAAATGTTTGTGTAACTTTTCGAGTGAATGAACTAATATCACTAGGCGACAAATTGAAAAAAATGTCTGTGTTTTGGTAGCCACTATAAATTTTTGATATGTATGTTTGTTCTGATATGTCTTGTACTACTACAAAAAAAAAATCTCTAAAAATATTAACTTTGTCACTACGTTTGTTACGCTAATAAGGAGGCATTGTAGGTACAGAAATATAGGTATAGCCGTGCCCGTCTGTCTGTCCGTCTGGCAGTTTTCGACGCGATCACACACAGCCTCTTGAATATCGTTATGAAATTTGGTATGTGTGCTTATATTAATAAAAAAAGATTAAGTTCAATTTAAAAGAATGCGCAAAATCGGTTTAAAACCACGCCTACTTCCCATACAAATTTACTTTATTAAAACTGTAAAATCTCTTAAAATGCCACGAATATTAATATATTGACTTGGAATTTTGGACATAAGCCTTGAAGTAAGCCCATAAGCTTTGAAAATAAAGTAACTAAATACGGACATTTTCACCAAAAGGTTCACCACGACTGAAAAATGAAATGTACCCTACAAACCAAAGTTTCCGAATTTGTCTGAATTCCGATTAGGTCGTAACTACTTCGAGAATTCTTAACGACTTTGTAACTATTTCGAAACACTAATTTCGGAACATTTCCGAATAATTCGAAAGAGTTCCGAAATCAAATTTTCAAGTTCAAATTTTAAATAATTTTCCATTGGTGAAATAATTTAATTTTAAACAACTTTTTCTTTAAAACAGATGGTTCAAAATATGGTTTTAATTTTAATTTTTACATATGCAAATACAAAAGACTTGTCAGATTCACATTTACATATGTTACGTAATAGTAGTTGCAACGGATCTGTAATTTTTGGCATGTCATTTGTACGAAACATATCGTCTGGGGCATCTTCTGCCCTAACTAAACTTTGATTCGAAATTGTTATTCAATTTTGTATTACATACGGTACAAAAATCATTAAGAGATCGTTGTAAATTTGATTCTTCATTTCGTTACGAATTCGGTGCCACAATTCGTTAAGAAATTGTAATGAATTTGTAAAGAATTTGTTACGAAAACGATAATTCAATTGTTTACGAATTTGTTACGAAATCGATTTGTCAATTATTTACGAGTTTGTTACGAATTCGTTACGAATACGACACTCCAATTCTTTACGAATTGGTTACGAATTCGTTACTAAAATTCCTTCAGAATTCGTTACGAGAATTCGTTACGAATTCGTGTCAACCCCTCCATACGATTGTCGTTACGAAATCGGAACGAATTCGGATGCCGAACTCGGAATAATTTCGAAACTTTGGTTTGCTGGGTAACTTACAATTTCTTACAACTTACAACTATGAATTTTTCGAAATCATTCCAAGTTCGGCATCCGAATTCGTTCCGATTTCGTAACGAAAATCGTATAGAGGGGTTGACACGATTTCATAACGAATTATCGTAACAAATTCGTAAAGAATTGGAGTATCGTATTCGTAACGAATTCTTAACAAACTCGTAAAGAATTGACGTATAGAATTCGTAACAAATTCGTAAAGAATTGAATTATCGTTTTCGTAACGAATTCGTAACAATCTCATAACAATGTCTTAACGAATTGTAGCACCGAATTCGTAACGAAATGAAGCATCAAATTCGCAACGATCTCTTAGTGACTTTTGTACCGTATGTAATACAAAACTAAATAACAATTTCGAATCAAAGTTTAGTTAGTCAATCCGCTTAAGTAACCCCAGACCATATGTTTTGTACCAATGACATGCCAAAAATTGCAGATCCTTAACGCAGAGAAAAAACATAGTTGCAACAACCATGTTTTAAGGGGATCATAGTATGATTCGGATTATGATTGTTGCTAACATGTTCTTAAACATATAATGTTTTCTTTGATCATGATAAAATGATTACAACAACCATATGTAGAAAAATAACTTTTTTGTAGGAACCAAAATATTATTGAAACAATCATTATTCTCTTATTGGGACAAAAATAGAATGATTGCAACAACTATATAATGAATTTATTTTTAGGATTCAGATTATTGAAAAAATAATTTTATTTTTTTTTATTTTCATGAACTCCCATCTCCACAGCTATTAATTAAGATATCTCCAAAGGTTAGGTTTGCCTAACAGAAATAGGCTGAACAGAAATATTAATTCAATTGAAAAATCTTTTTGATAAAATTTTCTGTCCGAGCTGGGGTTTGAACCGCGGCTTTTTCGCTTACGAGCCATGCACACTACCAGTAAGACACAGTCGCTACTATCGCTCGCCTGACTAATGCCATTCATAAACATGGTACATTAAGTGCATTGTCACAAAAATAGCAATATTTGTGATTAACAAAATATGGTCAGAATTGCGAAATATGTTTACGGTAAATAGAAACATGTTTGCTACAATTAAAGTCGAAAATGTCACTTTTCTGCGTGCTGTTTTTAGGATAAGGCGATTTAAAACAGAACACAATAATTGAACAGTTGATAAACGAAACGGCTCATAGCCAGGAATCGATAAAACTTATTGTGTGAATGAAGTGAAAGGTTTTCCTGCAAACTGTACAGACACAATAAATTCTTTCGATTTTTGGTTATGTTCTGCTTCGTTTGCCAACAAGCAAAGAATAGTTCAGACAAACATTCAAAATTTTAATATGTTTGTCTCTATAATAATATTTACATTTATCATGATTGACAGAACTACAACATTTTTGTTGCAACTAATAGTTGAGGCAATCATAGTATGTTGACGATTTCAATGATGTTATGATTTCAACTATAATGTTTATTTTTGGTACCACCTTTAGTAAATAATGACTTTATTAAGGCAAAAATTTGTGTTTGCAGAAATAATACAATAATTTTAGTAAAAAAATTATTATTGCAGTAATCATGTCTCAACCATGTCTTTTCTCTACTTGTTTGCAACTACTATTATGAAACATACATAAATGTGAATTTAACATGTCGTTTGTATTTGTTTATGTAAAAATTAAAATGAGAACCATCTCTAGTATCATCTGATTGAAAGAAAATGTTGTAAAAATGGCAAATTTTTTAAAATGCGGCTAGGCTTATGGCCTATCAATTTTCTTTCAACTCGAAATATTTAAAACACCTCACAATTTAAATTTACAAATTTGATTTCGGAACTCTTTCGAATTATTCGAAAATGTTCCGAAATTAGTGTTGCGAAATAGTTACGAATTCGTTTAGAATGCTCGAAATAGTTACGAACTAATTGGAATTCAAAAAAATTCGGAAACTTTGGTTTGCTGGGTGGCAACAAACGTAGTGAATGGCAACAAATTTGAAAAATGTTGACAAAAAATAAAAAATTTTAACGAAAAATGGAATTTTATAAATAAAACAAATACTCGTAGAATACAAAGTTTTATTCACTTTTTTTTAGTTTTCGATTTTTACGGTCCTGAATTACACCCTTATACGTTTTTATAGTTGAATTAAATAAATAAAATTATAAAAAATATGCACTTCTTTGAAGGGAGTAAATAGGTATCGTAATGAATGTATCGTAACGTATCATAATATGGTTTATATAAAAATACTTAAAAAAGATTTTTCAACAAAGCAAATTTGAATCTATAGCAGCATTATTAAAGATAATATTAAAATATCCTCAATAAAAAAAAAATCGTGCACATTTCGTAGATTTTTTTCGTTTATATTGATGCAGACAAAAATCTCTTCTATTTTTTGTATCTTAACGCGACCTTTTTTATTTGCTTATATCTTTAGACAAAACTTTCGATCGCTTACAGCTTTTACACTAAATATAGTACTAGAGTGCTATCCAAAAATCAAAATAGGACAAAAAAGTTAAAATTTTTCTTTGCTTTTTGTAATTTTCTTAAAAAAAAAGTCATACTAACGTAACGTGAGCGACCATGGAATTGCCCATATATGAAAACGGTCTCTCAAAATTCCACAAAAATTAATTGAATGTATTGTATATAAAAATATGCTAAGTATATAAAAATTCATTTTGAGATGAAATTCGTACAAAAACGCATAAAAACATAACTTTCATAAATTCCAAAAAAAGTGTATATTGACAGCATATTTAACACATAATCTTCCATATCCTAAACGTGCTCTGCATTGGGTTTTTGGAAGACTGGATGAATACCACGCCCATCCTCTCTACGAAGTGACGTCATCAAACTTTTAAAACATGCATAACTTCGAATAAACTGTAGGGGTATTTTTCTGATAATAAATTTTAAATTTTTTTGATACTTTACAACAAAATAAGCCGAGTTCTGATCACTTTTAGAAAATTAAATTTTTTTTTAAAAAAATAGACTTATCCATAGAATTAAAAAATGTTTTTATTATTGTAGTAAGAATATGTAGAATATCAGAAATTTGTAGTGGCTACTAGAACACATTTGTTTAGTTGCCTAGTGTATTTAACTAGATGTTATCTTATTATATTATTTCTTTGCATTGAATTGAAAATTTTTTTAAGTTACAATTTGTTGCAGTTGCTAAGAGTGAAAATATTTCCGAAGGTTTGGTTAACATTTTTATTACATCCGTAAATAAGCTTTGCAACCAACCACGCTAAAATTGCGAAATACCACATTGTTTTAATAGGCGGTTGGCAACACTGCCTTCTGTTAGCAATTTCTACTGCAGCATCTCTATTTAGCGTTGTTTGCATAGAATTGAATGAAGTTTTCACACTAAAATTAATTAAGTTTTACTGCACCACAAAACTGGCAGCGAAACAGTGTTGCCGTGCTTTTGCAACAAACGTCAAATAATTCTAATTGGAAGATTTTTTTTGTAAAAGGCCTGTTTCCAGCTCTCAAGTAAAGCTTATTTTCATACATAAATCTGAAAAGTAATCGAAAAGTAATTTTTCCTTGTCAAAATTACTTGAAAGAGAATCCAGCTCGTAAGAAAAATTTTCTGTTCTTACTACTTTTTTTTCATTGAAAAGTGACAACGGTAACACTGTGAATGTCAAGAAATATATGCAAGTTATATTATTACTTCAAGTAAAATTTTGGCAACCAACATTCAAAGGTAAATAATTTTATTGATATCATTGATTAATTGATTTAAAATTAATAAAAGAATATTTTAGACATGCACATGAACATTTCTACGGAGGGAGAAGAAGAAGCAGTCAATTTTGAGGGGCAGATGTCTTCCGAGAAGCGGTCGAAAGCTGTCCGAAAGAAGCGGTCTGCCAACATGTAAACAAAATGTAATAAAATGTAAACAAACGCTTTTCTCTATTACTTACCTTTGCAATTCAGCCATTACTCATTTAATGAATTATTTCAATATTTATTGCAACAAATTTATTTCAATGTTTGATGAAAACAAAACAGCCTAAATTTTCAATACAAAGTGATACAATGCTGGAACTGTCAAAACTCTCGCCGTCAAAATTACTTGTCTACTACTTTTTTACACTCAAGAAACTTAAGTAACTTTTTTCTTGAGTAATTACTTGAGAGCTGGATAGAGACCTAAAGGTGTTAAAATGTTTTCAAAAATTATACAAAATCATGGATTTGTTGGTTGCTAAGGCTTGATTATAAGTTTAAAATTTATTTTTCAAGTGTTAAAATAAATTCGTTCGTTAGGTTTACCAGAATTGGTGCATTTTAGACAATAAAGTAGAATAATTATGAACCAAGAACTGGAATGTGAAAAAGGGTGTATAAAGAAATATAATGTTTACAATGTGTGTGGAAAATATAAAGAGATGATTGAGGGTAGAAAACAATTTTAGTATAAATTTTATTAAATCTTACAGTTGTAATAGCTGAAATTATTTTCTGTTTTATAAAGCTGTTGTAATATGCAAATAATTTTTATATGACTCATAAATGTGTTGCATCAAGTAAAAATTTATAAGAAATGAAACATTTATCTATTTTTATAAGTATGAAAACAAATAACAGCATAATCTCAGGTGCTCATGGCAAGAAAACAAAAAGCTTTTCTCATGTCATAATACACATCATCATCATTTGAATGTCAGGAACATGAGCCAAAGATTATCACACAATTGTCATTGCAAAATTACAATATTTATTGTAGAATATATTTTGAAGTTCACTCTTTAAACAACATCATGTTGCATTTATAATTGTTAAAGAGAATTAGAAAAATAAGTGGTCAGGAGTAACAGTTGCTTGTGACGAAAGCCAATCAATCATTTTCTAGAGTCAAATCTATGTCAGAGTTGCCACACAAGCGATTGTAAATAAAATATTAGTTTTGTTATACTAAAAATGTATTTTCTATGTTATTAATGCTTATTTTTGAAAATCAGAAAGTTCGTTGTACTTAAAAAATTTTACTTAATTGAAAACATGATATTATTTTCTACGTAATTGTATTTTGTTAAAAACAAGAAAAAGCAACATTATCAGAACTGTTAAATGTGAAATTTTTTAAGTAAAACCAACGCCGTAGATAGGTGTTTCACAAGGGGGGAAGAGCTTAGATTAGGTTAATGTGGCTGTCACTTTTCAGAGACACACTTAAGCCAATGTGGCCCATTGTGATACCTTGAGGTTAATTTCCCTACTCCATTTCTATTTGAACTTACGTGAGCTGTTTACAAGGCTGTGGATTCTGATAGACGGGGGGATGGGGGGTTGATGGGGGGTAAAATCGATTTAATCGCTTCATTTGGAGCAGGACGACAAGTATTTATTGAAGTAATGTAACGAAAACAGACATTTTTTAAAAAAAAACATTTATATGCATTAAGGTGCCTCACGAAAAAAAGTTGTTCGGGGCAGTTCCTCAAAATAATCCTTGGCTTATGTTATAATGATTCCCCAAATATTTCGACTCTAGCGATAGCCATCCTTGAGCTGCAATGGTTTGAAATAAGCCCTAAAAATCGAGTTTTTTGTAAAAATATTGGCTGGTGTGTTAGTTAGAAAAAGTGAAATGATCTCAAATAATATTTTTGAAAAAGTTCTCCCAATCTGCATCAAAAAATTTAAAATTTTTGCATTCGAATTAAAAATAATGATGTTTTTCGTGCACTTTTATGATTTTTTTTTAAGTTATTTTCACTAAAGTTCAAAAAACCCAATTATTTCTAATGATATCCTTACTGGTCAGAATTGCTTAAACTGAAAAAAAAATTAAAACTAAAATATTAATTATAAAATAAACACCTTCTAAAAAACTATTGCAAAGAACTAAAAAAAAAGTTATGAAGTTATTTAAATTTTAAAAGTTTTTGTATTTAAATAAAAAAAAAAAATTTAAAAATGATGCAGATTTTAAGAGATTTTTCCGGCCTATAATTTCTGATAGTTGGTTTTTTTAAAACTATTACGCCAGACAATATTTTAACACAAAAATCGACTTTTAGAGATTATTTCACATCATTCCAGCTCACGGATGGCTATCTGTAGAGTCGAAATATTTAGGGAAGCATCATAAGCCCAGGTTTATTTTGAAGGAAAGACTCGAACAACTTTTTTCTTTTCTATGAATAATTAGGCGCCTTAATACACATAGTTGTAGATACTTACATAGTTAGTTCATTAATTTTTTTGGAACGCGAAGCCAATTTATCGATGACAGTTCCCTCGTTCATAGAAATGTCCTTATGAATATTTAATAGCGCTAAACCACAAAATAATTATAATAGATCTTTATCGATTTTTTTACAATAGTATAGTCAAAGCTGACGTAAATTAATATATATTATGTATTAAATAAATTGCAACGAAAAATTCTGGACTCGTAACTACATACATTAATTGGTGTGCTTGAGATGAAGTGTCACCGCTAGAATTTGAGGAGAACATTTTTTTAAAACCACTTTGCGATACTCACACACAGCTTAAAAAATCGTGAAACTGACAAATGTACAAAAAATAAATTCACTTTTACGTTCATTTAATAACTTTGTAGGGACGTCAAAAAGACACATGAAGAAGACGAGAATACAAACTTATTTTTTGGTTAGTGGCATACTCAGTTTTTCCCAATCAGATCAAAATCTCAAGATATTTGCGATTGATATTTAGTCTCTGTTAGACCCATTTTTAGTTAAATTTTCATTATTTTTGGAGAACAAAAATTTTGACCACCTCCTATTTTGCTTAAACTTTCAAAATTTACTTTACTTATGAAAATACTAATTTGAGTAAAAAATTTTAAGTTGTTTTTTTACGTCAAGCGTCCATCGGTACAGAACCAGCAATTTTAAATGCTTCTATACCGACGATCCCATACAATTATGCACCACTGCGTCCACATAAAACATAAGTATACTATCATAATGTTGGTGGACTTCGCACTAAATCAACAGAATTTTCTCTAAATGTGATTGACTGTTCTTATGATGTCATTGCCCTAACGGAGACCTGGTTGCATCAGAATATTATAACATCTGAACTTTTTGATGACCAATTCGAAGTATTTAGACGCGACCGCAGCTCAACAACTGGCTTAACTCGTGGAGGTGGTGTATTAATTGCCATCCGTGCACATTTTAGATGTCAAGAAATATCATTACAACATGTGTCAGGTGATGTGGAGCAAATATGCGTACGTGTTGATTATCCGGTTGCTGGCGACGTGGTTGCTGCACAATCCTTTTTATGTATCTTTATTTTTGTATCTTATATCCCACCATGCTCAAATAGTGAAATTTATACTAAGCATTTTATTAATATACTTAATGTAGTTGAACGACTTAAGGACAATGACTATCCATTAGTTCTCGGTGATTTCAACTTGGGCAATACTTTTTGGTCATACTCTAATGAAATTATGAGTATGATTCCAAGCTCTATGAGTAATATTGTTGAAATAGAATTTTTAGACTCCGTCTTCTCGTTGGGATTGTGTCAATTAAATTCAGTTAAAAATAGTTTAAATAAAATTTTGGACTTAGTTTTTTCTGATCGTGATCTTAATGCTAATTGTAACGAAGCTGATTTCCTTTTGTCAAATAACTCTTTGCATCATAAGACGCTTTTAATTCAGTTGGATACGGCAACCTTAAGTATACCTGCTCTAGAAGAGGATACTTTTGTATTTGCTTTTAATAAGGCAGACTATGTTGTCTAACTTCTTATATAGTGTCGATTGGCGTACAGTTTTTGCGGAAAATCTTTTATTTAATTATGAATTTTTCATTAATATTATTAACGAAGCATTTGTGACTTTTGTTCCTATAAGGAAAATTAAGAAGAACACCAAGCTGGAATGGTTTAGTAGAGATCTCTTAAAATTAAAAAACCGTATAAACAAACTATACAAAAAAAGTAAATTGAACATGTCCTTTCGTGAAAACTATCTTGTGGCTCGTAAACAGTATGAAACTCTGAAGATCTCCCTTTATAGAAGTAATGTCCGGGCGTTGGAATCGGATATTAAATGCAATCCTAGAGCTTTCTGGAAATTTTTTAATAAAAAGAGAAATACTAAGGGTCTTCCTAAAAGTATGTATTTTAAAGATAAAACATCGAACATTATTGAGGATGCATGTAATATGTTTGCTGACTACTTCAAATCAAATTTTGTTTTAGATAATGTTCCTATACATCAAGATCGGTCGCTATATAATGGAGAGCGAATCACTGATTTGGGCAGTTTAGTTCTTTCGGTAGAAGATGTTTTTAACGAGTTGTTGTCACTCGATATTAATAAGGGCGCTGGCCCCGATAATATCCCACCAATAGTCCTTAAAAAATGTGCTGCTGCACTTGCTCAGCCTCTTTCACTAATTTTTAATTTGTCCCTTGAGAAAGGTATATTTTTGGATATTTGGAAGGTTTCAATTATAGTCCCTATTCATAAATCTGGATCAAGACAAGACATTGGAAACTATAGACCAATATCTAAGTTACCATCAATTCCCAAATTGTTTGAAGCCTTGGTGAAAAAGCAGATCTATCAATGCATTAAAAATTCGATATTATCTGAAAGCCAGCATGGTTTTACCTCTGGATAATCAACCTCTACAAACCTGGTTCTATTCACACACTTAATAAAAAATGAATTGGAGAATGGTAAACAAATAGACGTTATTTTCACAGATTTCGCTAAAGCATTTGATAGAGTTCAGCACTCTATTCTAATTAATAAGCTCAGTCTAATGGGTTTTCATTCTTCACTCTTGTCTTGGCTTAGTGAGTACCTTTTAGGTCGTAGCTAAAATGTATGCATCGGAAAGGCAATCTCAAAAGCAATAATTAATCATTCAGGTGTGCCACAAGATAGCCACCTTGGGCCGTTGTTATTTATTCTTTTCATCAATGATCTTCCTAATTTTATACAGTACTCAGAATGCCTTATGTATGCTGACGATGTTAAGATTTTTAAATCTTTACGCTCTCTCAGTGATCAATGGAGTTTACAAAGTGATTTAAATAGTCTGCACTCATGGTGTATGCTAAATAAACTGAATTTAAATTTATCAAAATGCAACATAATGTCATTTTATATGGTAAGATCTCCAATGTTTTTTGATTACTCAATTTTATGCAACGCCTTGATTAGAGTAGATTCTAAATCTGATCTAGGTGTACTCTGTGATAAAAAGATGTCATTTTCAGGTCATTACGACAACATAATCAGCAGGGCTAATGCCATGATGGGATTCGTTAGACACAACACTAGAGAGTATGCTGACCCGTATACCTTAAAGACTCTTTTCATTTCCATTATAAGATCAATACTTGAGTATGGGTGTGTAATATGGGACCCATTTTATGAGTCGCATATTACAAGATTGGAAAAAGTCCAAAAACGTTTTACTCGTTTTGTTGTGAAAAAACTAAATTGGAATTTTATGCCAGAGTATAGCTCCCGATGTGCACTTATTGGGCTTAAATCATTGAGTTCTAGAAGAAAATATTTTCTTATAACTTTTGTTCGAGATCTTTTAATGAATAATATTAACTGTGCGCCAATCCTCGCCCGTCTCAATATTTATGCTCCGGAAAGACACTTTAGGCAAAGAGATTTTTTTTACATTCCGCACCATAGAACTAACTATGGCCGAAGTGATCCGATTTTTAACATGTGCACTGTCTATAACAGTACAAGTGCTCGTATAGATTTCACTCAAAATAGAGAGGCATTTAAGCAAACTGTATTGAGTATTGTATAAATCCTTAATTTTATATTCTTATAATAATTCCATTATAATTATTGTTTTAGTGTAATTTAAGATGTAATACATAGACTGTTAAACATTTTTGTCGATAGTTTATAAATAAATAAATAAATAAATAAATAAATAAATAAATAAATAAATAAATAAATAAATAAATTTTACGTTTACCATTCAAATTTGGTCAAAATGGAGAGAAATGCAAAATTGCTTAACATTTGAAAAATCATGGATTACACAAAGCTAACTTGATTTTCACGTTGGAGGTATTTTCGAAAAGATAATAAAAAGTAATTGTTAAAATACTATAAACAAATTTTTAAATGAAGGTCAAATGATGGTCAAGTAACAAAAATCTGAATATCTCGAGAATTTGATATGATTTGGAAAAACTGAATATGCCACCGAATTCTACGATCGAAAATTAAGTTTTCGTAAAATTTTCCTACAGTGTAATTTAACGAACAATGAAGCATTGCTTATCATCATTTGATTTTCACAGACTGGCTTAGAATATTTTTGTTCAATTTATATGTATACGTTCTGCAAACGCTAGTACGTAAGAAACAATACATAGGAAAACAAATAAGAAAACCATTTATATTGTATTATATTAACTTTATGTCTTCTAAACAAACTTAGCATGTACATTGTACAAGTTTCAATTTATCTTCACGTTATGATAATTAAATAATTTGGAATATCTGTGCTTTTATTTAATATATAAAAAAATGTTTAACTGCTAAGAGGGGTCTCGATCCCCCTGAACCCCCCATATCTACGGCGTTGAGTACAACTAACTTTGTTTTTTTTTTTAATATATGTTTATGATGTTGATGTCATTGAAAAGAAAACTAAATAAATCACAAACTTGATGCTGAAAAAATTTGGATGTAACACGCAAAATTCAGAGAAAATTGCGCTCAAACTTGAAATATAGTAGTTTCAAAGGACTCATTTCATATTTGCAAGAGCACAGCTCGGTAATGAATGAATTGGGTGGGTTCATTGATTAATCCTTAGAGAGGTAAATTTATTGTCTTTCAAGTGAATTCTGAAAACAAGTTTTCCGTGAGTTAGTTTTTCTGCTAGGAACAATAGTATGAATTGAAGTAATGGAATTCCAATTAACCCCGTAACTGCTGAGGGTGCGAGAAAAGAGCCCTCCTCCCATACAATTGTTGCTTAACTCAACCACCCTGTATAATTAGGAGTAGATATGTGCATTTCCAAACTGGCGTTACGAACGATTTGTACGAAGAAATATTAAAGAAAAGAATGAAGAAGTCCAATTTATAAAAAGGGTTTTTTTTTATATTTGTATATTAATTAAGTAGAACTACATTATTTGAAGAAAAGTGATAACAATCGACTCTGAGGACTTAAAGATATAAACAAAAATATGTGCTGCCGTTGCTGGCGTTACATTACTGAAAGTTCCATTGTAGTTTAATTGGGTATTTAAGTAATAAGATAGTAAAGTTATTATGTAATTTAGTAAATAAAAAATAATATATTTTTCTTTCCTTGCCTTAACCACTTTTTCATTATCTTTAGCCAATGCCTTACATTTTTACTAAAACGAAAAAAATTTACGTTATATTTACTAAACATTTACGAAAAAGAGAAAGTACATTTGTGAAACAGTGCAGACGATTAGATCATCATGGTAAATGAATTTAAATTAGAGATGACTTTAAATGAATTTTATGTTTAAATTAGAGATGGGCGCGTGCAACATTTTTGAGGCACGGGCACGCACTAGCGCCACGACCATTTGCGTGCATGAACACGAAGACGAAATTGATTTATCGCACGAAAATGTACGAAAACGCACGAAAAATCACAATTTAAAACTATGCAAAGTAGCTATGAAAATGAACACATATTTTTAAAAATTTATGTTTCAACTTAAAAATACTGGAATTATTAAAATATTAAAATGTGTTTTTAGTTTTTATTATTTTTATTGGTTTTTTTAAAAACATAGTTGCTTAAGTGAAAGTAGTAAAATTTTTGTGCACGAACATGGAAAAGCACGCACGACTTTACTTTTCTTAAGCACGGGCACGCACGAAGTTATTTTTTTAGGCATGTGCAAGGCGTGACACGGCTAAATCACAGTACGCGCCCATCTCAAGTATAAACTGCTTGAATTAATAAAATTAAAATGTTTCTATAAAATTATAAGATTATAATAAGTTCTGATTTTTTGGTCACGGTAGACTTTTCTCTGGAAATGCCCATGTGTGTCATTGTTTTATAAATCGAACGAATTTGCAAAAAAATAGATTGAACAGTTTTAAATCGTCTGAAAATTTTTTAAAATTGTCTTCACGTAAAATAAGTGTACACATAAATCGAGGTTTATGCATGCTATGCTCGCTAGCTCGCAAATTTGGTCATATACTCATATAGCGCTCGAGAAATAAAATTTAGATTAAATCTAAAAATATCGCTCCATTACTTTGATAATTTTGTATTTTGTAAAAGTGTATGGCTTGTTCATTGGTGCTGTCAAAAATGTCATTTACTCGTAGAGACTGGCATGAGTATGCTGTTTGAGAAGTTCATTAAATTTTTATGCATTTACTTTAAACTGTACAAAATAAATTTTACTGTAGAATTAAAGTATAATAAATTATCTATCCAAAGGGTTCAAAACGAATTAAATCGGAATAGCAAAACCTGAGATATTGCAATGTAAGTAACATAGATATTGACAAAATTTTGTCATTTTGCACAATTTTGATCTAGTCCGTATTTCATAAAAAACTTTTTTCGAGAAAAATCTAGATGCACTTGTGAACTTGTTTTACGTAAGAAAAATTTACGAAAATTTTCGGCCGAATCTGAGACATAACATCCTGAAAGGTGTGCGATTTGTAAAAGAATGACATGTGAAATAAGGAGTTTTGAATGAACCTTTGAAGAAGGATTTGCTACTCATAATTGATAAAAAACTTTAAAACTGAATGAGTTTATTTATTTATTCGTTAAGCTTAATACAAGCTGATTAACTAAGAACTAATCTTATTCTAACAGGGTCTTAACTTATTCTAACAGGGTTTATTTTTTTTTCTCTCCTTTCCTTGTTTTAGTGTTCGAAAGATATCCAATTCGTGGTGGGCGTAATCCGCCCACGTAATTATAAGAACACGTCAAAAAGGAAAAACGGGGAGAAAAGTAATAAAGGGAACTTACAATAATTAACAGGGAATATGTATCATATCTTAAATGTAAGAAAAAGATTATAGAGGGGGAAAAAATGGCGTTGAAGTTAAGAAGAAGTGGCGTTGGAGTTTAGAAGGGCATTTCGGAGTCGAGATCTGCTCAGATGAAAATCAAATTCGCTGATCAAATTGTTAGTTACACGAAGCATCCTGGTTACAGGTTCACTGCAACCATAGTCGGTACGATGAAAGTTGAGGTGGAAGAGTGGAATAGACCTAAGGTTACGTGGGTTGGTATTAAAGGATATTAATTGGAGGGCATTAAGTGCAGGGCAGTTAATGGTACCGCATACTTCTCTTCGATTTGCAAGAGATTGCATGTTAATCAACTTCAGACGGTCTGCATAAGGAGGTAAGTTGAAACTGTCAGAACCGGGAAGACCGCGTAGTGCGAACCTAATGAATCTTCGTTGAACAGCTTCGATTCGCACAGAATGGATGTTGTAGATAGGAGACCAAACCTGGCTGGCATATTCGAGGATGGGTCTAACAAAGGTAAGGTAGAGAGATTTAGTAACGTAAGGGTTGGAGAATTCTCTGGACCAGTGTTTCACAAAACCCAGTGCAGAATTGGCTCTACTAATGATATTATCAATATGAGACCTAAAATTAAGTTCCTTGTCACATTTTACACCTAAGTCCCGTAAAAAGCTTACAGGAGGAACTGGCTTGCCGAGTAAGTAATAATTTCTTGGGGGAAGCTGGAGACGCTTGCGTGAATATGTAATAGCTTGACATTTACTAACGTTGAGCTCTAAAAGATTTTTTTGGCACCAAGTGGAAAAACAAACTAGATCTTCTTGAAGATAGTGAGAACCGTCGTTAGTTTGTATGCGCCGATAGATTTTCATATCATCAGCATACACAGAGAGACTGGATTCTTTGATGATGCCGTCTACATCAGAGATTGAAGACAAACAACAAAGGACCAAGGTGACTACCTTGTGGGACACCAGAGGTAGCTGAAAAAGAATCTGAATTGGAAAATCTAAAGAAGACACTATAACGGCGTTCTTCGAGAGACGATTTAATCCAAGATTTAAAGAGTAATGGAAAACCAAAGGCTTTAAGCTTAAGAAGAATGATAGTGTGTGAGATTTTGTCGAACGCTTTACTCAAGTCGGTAGACACTACATCAACTTCGTACCCACTTTCCAACGAGCATAGAGCGTTTGAAACAAATTCTGCAAGGTTAGTGGTAGTCGATCTTCCCTTGAGGAAGCCGTGTTGGCTGGGAGGAAAAAAAGATTTGCAATGGAAAAAGAGAATGTCATAAATAATGCTTTCAAACATTTTTGCAGTACATGAAAGTTTTGCAATAGGTCTGTAATTGGGAATATCATTTCTTGGTCCTTTCTTATGCAGAGGTATTATGCATGAGCTCTTCCACAACTTAGGAAAAACGGAATTAGAAAGTTGAAAAAGAGCCAACAGGGGATGAGCCAACACGTCCGCGAATTTTTTTATAACATTAGCAGGCAAGCCATCGGGTCCTGTAGAATTATCGTCCTTCAGATTATTTATCTTTTCTAACACGTCAGCTAGTGTAATATCAACAGAAGTTAGCGACGTTTGAGGACAGTCCCTTAACAAAGAAAAATACTCGTAGTCTAGTTCGTCGTTATGATTAGTGTATGACTGACTGAAAAAATTTGCAAATAGGTTTGCAATTATTTCCGGGTTGCCTAAGTTAATAAGTAGTCTATTTTAAAAATATCGTTAAATCGCACCAATCATTCGCTCTCGCATCAGTATCTGCAGTCAAGGTAGATCATTTTTATATGTTTTTTTCGATTTGTAAAAATTATTTGCCGCTGCTTTTATAAAATGATAAACGATGATGTTGCGATTGAGAAAAACGTTCATCAATCATCGATCAAAGAATATGAGTGAAAAAGTGTTAATAAACGATAAAGAAGATAAAGAACACACGCAGCAGCTTTCACTCTCGGGAAGTCGCAAAACACACAACAGCTACGTGTTAGTAACACAAAATAGTCAGAGGATGGGCAGAAAGTTTATTATTTCCCCCCTCGAATTCATAACTCTTCCTAGACCATAAAATAATTCATGTATCGCCACAACCTTCGAGATTGTGACAAATTGTCTTTCATTTCGTGTGAAGTCAGCGTTTTCTGTCCAGTCAGTTTATAAAACATTTATGCGGCAGTTAAAACGAAAACATTCTTCAATATGTCAATAATATAATATTTTTTATGTTGTTTCAACAGTCTCTTAATGTGTCATGCAAAAATAATAGAAACAATTTGTTAAAATTATTTTGCACAAAAAAAAAACATTGACAACTTTTTGAAAGATTGTTTATAAATTTGTGGCTAAGTGGAGGTTGTCTGACCTGTTCAAACGAGAACAAGTGGTTGATTAATGGCGTAGAAAATTAGCGGAAATGTATTACTAAGAACTTTTTGAAGTCAAGGTGGGTTATTTAAGAGTTAATTTTAGTGGATTTATAGGTCAAGCTTAATATCATCTGTACAACAAAAATTTACTTCTTCAATATAAATAAGAACTTTTTTTATATATTTGTCGACATATTGAAAATATTTTTCATGTTTTGCATTTCTTCTGAACAACAAGGACATATATGTTTGTTTTGCCAATGCAGATCAGTGAACTTTGATGCATAAAATGTTGAAGTTTTTTAGCATTCTATTTAAATACAAAATTTTTTACTCTATTTGTGCTAAGAAATCATGAAAGAAATGCAAGAAATCATTAATGCTTTTAATTACTTTTTGGCAGTATTAATATTGGAAAATATATATTACTTTTTTCTATCAATCAAAATCGCAGCACAACTGGAAAATATAACAGCACAAATTTTGAATATCTAAAAAAATTAATGTTGAACTTTTTACTTTTTCTTATGACCCCAAAAAAGTGGCAGAGCGTTGATAAAATAAAATTGTTGATTACAAAAATGTCTTCATTGTAAGTTAAACTTAGAGTTGAGAGTTTAAAAAAAATATTTTTGAAAATTTTTTTAGGTCTACTGTGATTTCTTCGTTGACAACTTGTTTAAAAAACAGTATAAATCGTATAAACTGTAATAAGAAATGGATTTTAGCAGTGTTTGAATAATTAATCGGCTAACAAGAAATACGCCCAATAAAAATGTCGGCAACAATAATAATATATATTTTATTTTCTTATTACGGAATTCCATTTATGAGTGCTAAAAATAACAAAATACAAGACAAAAATAAAGCCTTTAAACATTAAGATTTTCTTATTGTTTTAAAGATTTATTTACATGATTTCAAGGAAAAATTTTCACGCATATACAGTTACTTGAGAAATACGCAAAACGTGGGCTCGTCTTAACGTGAACAACGTAGCATCGTCATGTCTTTTAAAGTCAATTTAAGCAATTGCAAAAATAATTTATCTTGTTTTTGCAGAAAATTTGTACGAAATAAAATTTTAAATTTCATAATTTTTGGCAAAAAAAATAAGACGGAAGCTAAGAACTGGCATATTACAAAGTAAATAAATCAGAACCTGCCTCACTTCCGCAGCAGTGTTTTTAAAATACCTTGAAAATGTATTTCTGCTCTTCTAAACAGAAACGTTTCTTTTATGGGCTTCAAAATAATTGATAAGATTAAGGTTTTTCTTTTCAATTACTCCAGTTAAAATTTTACAATAAAAAAAATCAGCTCACGTAGCTTCAAGTTCCATAGAAATATTTCGGCATCTCTATATATCAAAAAATTTTTGAGTATGTTTTATATTATTTTGTCCAAATTTATTAAAAACAGTTTTCCCTAATTCCAGTGTTGCTAATAATTTCAAATTAAAAATTTTACTGTTCATAAAAAAGTATTGAAATTATTGCATTATTTTCAAAAAAATTATAAGTAAAATGGCTACGAATGATATTCGTACATTCTAAGAATATTCGCAACATATTTGAAGTTTTTGTATCGTGATTTCTTTACGAATTCATTCGAGAAGTGTGTAAATCTACTAATTATACTCGTAAACAAAAATAAAACAATTCAAATGAGTGCATTGTACGAATTATTGTGTACATTTAAATAATAACATTCGTTACCTTCTCGTACGAACAACTTCTTCCATTACATTCGTAGCATGTACTGATGGTTTCATTCTATTTACGAATTAAAACTAATACAAGTAGAAAAATTTCATTCGAAGTTTCAAGGTACGCATTATTCCTAGAATATACGAAGAATTAGTTCAGTTTATAAAATTACCAGTCAAAATCATTCGTAATGATTTGTCGAACAATTGCCGAATATAAGAAAATTTATGATTGCAAAGTGGCCGTAGCCTACTGGTAGAGTGCGTGGCCCATAAGCCAAAGAACCGCAGTTCAAGCCCCAGCTCAGACAAAATGATTTTTCAATTGAATTAATATTTCTGTTCGGTCATTCACTGCAGACAATATCAATCTTCAGAGAGTTAAATTTTCCATGTAAAATTTCTTGAGAACATAAGCCGAATGGAGTCAGCATAAGAGACGTAGGTCCAATTCTCGATAATTTGTGTTCATACATTTAATAACACGCACATCACAAATTGATCTATACAAGCTCTTTCAAAGTCCTTTAAAGGGATGAAAAGGTAAATTTTTTTTCATGATTGCAAGGTGGAAGCCAGATGCATCGGAAAAAAATTAAAGATTGGTAAGTTCAGCAATAATATTTGATCAATATATAAATTGCAATGTACAATATGCGCATGGATATAAGGATAGTGCGCAAACGTAACAAATGTATTCGTACAATATAAATTTGTGTTTGTATGAATAAGAAAAAATATTTCTACGAATCCTATTCTTAAAATTGACGCAGTCATTAGTAATATTATCACCCAGTATATATTCATATTCATATCCATCTCAATATCCATATCCATATCCATATCCATATCCATATCCATATCCATATCCATATCCATATCCATATCCATATCCATATCCATATCCATATCCATATCCATATCCATATCCATATCCATATCCATATCCATATCCATATCCATATCCATATCCATATCCATATCCATATCCATATCCATATCCATATCCATATCCATATCCATATCCATATCCATATCCATATCCATATCCATATCCATATCCATATCCATATCCATATCCATATCCATATCCATATCCATATCCATATCCATATCCATATCCATATCCATATCCATATCCATATCCATATCCATATCCATATCCATATCCATATCCATATCCATATCCATATCCATATCCATATCCATATCCATATCCATATCCATATCCATATCCATATCCATATCCATATCCATATCCATATCCATATCCATATCCATATCCATATCCATATCCATATCCATATCCATATCCATATCCATATCCATATCCATATCCATATCCATATCCATATCCATATCCATATCCATATCCATATCCATATCCATATCCATATCCATATCCATATCCATATCCATATCCATATCCATATCCATATCCATATCCATATCCATATCCATATCCATATCCATATCCATATCCATATCCATATCCATATCCATATCCATATCCATATCCATATCCATATCCATATCCATATCCATATCCATATCCATATCCATATCCATATCCATATCCATATCCATATCCATATCCATATCCATATCCATATCCATATCCATATCCATATCCATATCCATATCCATATCCATATCCATATCCATATCCATATCCATATCCATATCCATATCCATATCCATATCCATATCCATATCCATATCCATATCCATATCCATATCCATATCCATATCCATATCCATATCCATATCCATATCCATATCCATATCCATATCCATATCCATATCCATATCCATATCCATATCCATATCCATATCCATATCCATATCCATATCCATATCCATATCCATATCCATATCCATATCCATATCCATATCCATATCCATATCCATATCCATATCCATATCCATATCCATATCCATATCCATATCCATATCCATATCCATATCCATATCCATATCCATATCCATATCCATATCCATATCCATATCCATATCTATATCCATATCCATATCCATATCCATATCCATATCCATATCCATATCCATATCCATATCCATATCCATATCCATATCCATATCCATATCCATATCCATATCCATATCCATATCCATATCCATATCCATATCCATATCCATATCCATATCCATATCCATATCCATATCCATATCCATATCCATATCCATATCCATATCCATATCCATATCCATATCCATATCCATATCCATATCCATATCCATATCCATATCCATATCCATATCCATATCCATATCCATATCCATATCCATATCCATATCCATATCCATATCCATATCCATATCCATATCCATATCCATATCCATATCCATATCCATATCCATATCCATATCCATATCCATATCCATATCCATATCCATATCCATATCCATATCCATATCCATATCCATATCCATATCCATATCCATATCCATATCCATATCCATATCCATATCCATATCCATATCCATGTCCATGTCCATATCCATATCCATATCCGTATCCATATCCATATCCATATCCATATCCATATCCATATCCATATCCATATCCATATCCATATCCATATCCATATCCATATCCATATCCATATCCATATCCATATCCATATCTATATCTATATCCCATATCCCATATCCCATATCCCATGTCCCATATCCCATATCCTATATCCCATATCTATATCCCATATCCCATATCGCATATCGCATATCCCATATCCCATATCGCATATCGCATATCGCATATCCCGTATCCTATATCCCATATCCCATATCGCATATCCCATATCCTATATCGCATATCCCATATTCCATATCCCATATCCCATATCCCATATCCATATTAATATCTATCCATATCCATATACATAAAAATCTCAGGAATAAACGTTGTAAGTAAATCAAAAGACAGAAATAAAACTATAAAAACTTTTTATTAGTTCCATAGAGTTTTTTTACGCATTAGTTAATTAACCCTTCAGGAAATGTGAGCATTCCTGGATGTTACCAGGAAACATTCCATGGAATGTAGGAAGCATTTCCCTTTGTTGCACACTCCATTGCTTTTTTTACATAGCATGTCATTAGAGGGAAACATTCCTCTCAGCTGTGTTAAAAATGAATGTGGAAACATTCCTCTCCTCTGTCTTAAAAGCGAATTTTAAGCAGTCCTCTTCCCTGTTCTAAGAATTAATGTGGAAACAATCCTCTCCCTTGTTACGAAAATGCCCGACCAGGATTCGAACCCGGGAACCCTGAGTGACAGTCAAGCGCGCTACCACTAGACTATCGAATTCTACAATAAGCAGCTAGAAAACAATGATATTAGTATTTTCTATTGTCATTGCTTGACAATAAATAAAAGTTTCCAAATGCATTCTTAAAGAAGCGGTGTGGAAACAATATAAATACAAAACTACCCTTAAGGTTCCAAAAGATACGGTTTGGAAACAATATAAATACAAAACTACCCTTAAGATTTCAAAAGATACCGTGGGGAATGTTTCTTTATCACTTTTAGATGGAAGCCTTCCGATTATTCCTGGAGGGAAGTTAAAAGTCATTAATTTGTGATTTTATGCCAAAGATTTATTTTTTTAATATTTCCTAAAAATCGCAGAATTTAAACATCAAGTTCTGCGGCAGCCGTCAGAAATTATAACACATTCGTTAGAATATCGTAAAATTACACTCGGACACATAGCGACGCCCACCAACAAAATTTTTGTCCGTGGCTGCATTTTGAGGTGCGAATTTTTGATGATTATAGTTTTTATTTTAGTATTCGTAGATCACTTAATAATATTGTGGCGGCATCTGTATTCATGCTGTTGCTAGTGCTGCTTGACAGTCTATAGTTTCGAGGAAAAAAAAAACAGAAACAAGACGGCATGACTTGGCTAGACGCTGCACAGTGCTATTTTTTCGATTTTTGGATGACATTTCAATTGTCTCAAAAGCTATAACGGCTAGATAAACGGGATTTTAACAGAAAAATGTACTAATGTAAATTTTTTGCAACATAGTCAGTTAGGTTACAATTTATTTTAATATAAGCATTGAATTTTAAACTTATTTTAATTGAAAAGCACAAGTTTTCTTGAAAACCAGTGCATTTTAGGACAAAGTATGATTCTTAAGCGTTATTTAAAAATTAAGTATTTTTCTTTTGCGCAGCTATGCACCACATATTTTTTAGAATGTGCACCACATAAAATACTATGTATATTTAAGGTGCCTTTATTGAACGCGATCCAGTTTCGGAATATTTATTGAACGTTTAGCATAAAATATTGGTGGATCGTGATCCAATACCTTAATATAGTTAAATATTTTGAAATCTGGATCTCGGATCGATATCCAAATATTTCAAGAAATATTGAACTTGTAGGAGGCGTCATGTTTTTTTACTAAATATTAGCTCAATAAAATTCCTAATTGAGAGATATATTATTCTAGTTTCACTCTTTTTTTATTAATATTTTATTCTCATTTTGTATAAAGTTCAATGGTGGCTATGACTTAAATAAATATAAAAAACAGAATATCAAATTATTTGTTTTGCTTTAAGTAAAAAATATTTAAAACTGTCCTTATTTTTTTTAATTTGAATACATTTTTTTGAATAAAAACAATTTAAGCTCTCACGAATTTTATAACAACATAAAAAGAGAATATAAAATTTTTAATATCTTTTTCATAATACATATTTATTTACCTGTTTAAAGACATTTTTTGTTTTATTTAATTCTAAGAAAACAAAAAAAAATCGTTTGTACTAAAATCTTAAAAAGCGCACTGTGCGCTAGTGTGACTGACGTCAAGACGGCACACTTTGAAATATTTATTTGCTGTTGCCAAGAACAGCCGCTTTCTTCCAGGAATTCCCAACGGATCTCTCTGAGTCATAGCGATCTGAGCCAAAGGTTGTGAGATTTATCAAAATCTGATCAACTTAATTGACTCATTTCTTGTAAAGTGTTTGTTCAAGATTTTGTTGGGAAAATAAAGGCGACATTTAAATAAACAAAAATATGGATATCATTGTTTGTTGTTTTTACTTAAAAGCATTTCTATAAATTTTTACTCATTTTATTTAAAATCAATTGAAAAGATTTAAAGCAATTAATGCTCATTTTGTGAATGAGTTTAAAATGATTTTTAATATTATTGAAAGTACATTAAATGAAAATTAAAAAAATGGCGCCAATTATTTACACCGCATCTTCTGCAGTGAAAAAATACTTAAGGAAAAAAAATCAACAATCGTGGAATTTAAAATATATATTCCCGGAATAATTGTGCAATTTTGGTTATGAGTATAATAAATTAATTTAAACAGCAAAATAAGAACAGTAATATTTTGTATTGGCTTTTATATGTATTTTTGCTGATATGTGTATTTGTGAATAAAAATTGTTTGCCTTTATTAATTGTCATGAAATGATATAAAATAAAAAATAAAAAACCAAAATGCTTTAATATTATTTGCATTGTGAGAGACGAGACGAAGCTGTGTCTCGGTGACACAAAGGCAAGTAAGCAGACACGAACTCCCACACTCACAATAAAGTTGTACACTGATATGCACGAGCAGTAGTGAAAGTCATCATAACAACAATACTTTAAAGGATTTTATCTTAAGGTGCAAATCGAGAAAAAATCGAAAAAAAAACAATTCCGCGAATAAGTTACAAAGAGCATTATTGTACTACTGGGTGTGATAACTGTTGTGTGACGGAATGTTAAATTTATACCTTAATTTTGGTTAAAATTTATATTACCATAGACGGATACGTGGAAGGGCATTCAAGCAGAATGTATTAAAATAATGTTAAAATTATTATTTCAATTTCTTTGGAAGTTTACATGGAAACCGCTTTTAAATTTGTTTGATAAGCCATATCTATTATTATTTTCGCATATATTTCTCTTTTCTATTTTCAATAGCATCAATTCATTATAATTAAATAATTTTACAGAAGTTAACAATAGCTAATTATTTTCTGGAAGCTCACTTAATATGAGTGAATATCTACACAAAGTTGACATGTTTTTGAAATATTTCCATTATTGTTTTGCATTCTATTTGGGAAAGGATTCTCATCTTCTGATCATAAGTCAAAATTATAAACATGGATGTTTAATAAATATTTTAACGTTTTCACATAAGAAAAATATAAATTAAAAAAGCTTATGTAGTGGAGGTAATAATATATCTCATAATATAGTATCTTAATTAGCACTTTGCTTATCCAAATGTGCGAAACAGTTTTTGATATAATTCATATTTCAATGTTTTTTGTTTTGATCGAAATCCAATTGCAACTGAAAGAGAATGTGGTGGTGGAGTTTTGCTAGCGGTTCGGAGTGATTTATGCTGCAGAATAGTATCTCTTAATTGCAATAATCGTAGTATTGAACAAATTTGTGTAAATATTGAATTTTTAGATAGCCACTCGGTATTTTTCTTTGTATCATCCGAATAGTTTTTTAGATATTTATGAAAGTCATTTAAATAACATTGAGATTATTGCTAATAATTTAGCACAAAAGCAACAAATGATTGAAGTTGGAGATTTTAACCTTGGCAATATAACAAGGATTGATAATGATAAAATTCTTTTATTTTGTAACATTTCATCAGAAATAGAATCAACTGTTAAAAGTTTTTATCTTTCAAACAGTTTTCATCAGTTAAATAGTTTTAAAAATTATATTGGTAGAATATTGGATTTGGTCCTTACAACTGATGAACTGAAAGCATCTTGCGAACTTTGTGTTAACCCAATTTCTAAAAATTCTGTGCATCATAAAGCGCTTTTATTTAATTTTGAGTTTTATAATTTTGATAGAAAAAATATTGAACCACTTGAGATATTAAATTTTTCCAAAGGTAATTTTTCAGCTTTAAATGGTTTTCTAGAATCTATTGATTGGCCAATGTTAAACTATGAATCAAGTTCTGAGGTCATTTATTCGTTTATTGCAACTAAATTTAGAATTGGTATTTCAAAATTCGTTCCGAACATCATCGATCAGAAAGAACAAACATGCCTTGGTTTAATATCAGATTAGAAAATCTAAAAGATATTAAAAATAAATTAAATAAATAAATAAATAAATAAATTAAATAAATAAAAATTTTAAAAAATAAATTGTGAGGCTGACAGATGTTTTTGTATTCGTATCAGAGAAGAATTTAACTTCCTCTATAAATTTTTAAGCAAATAATATATTTTAAATATAGAATCAAACCTTACAAAAAAAAAACCCTTGGGTTTTTTGGCATTTCATTAAAGAAAATCAAATATCAAATGGATTTCCAAGTGTTATGGAATATGAAGATTTGCTTAAAATAGTTGTAACTTATTTTCAAAATACTTTCAAAATGTGTATGAAACAAATACTTTCTCTGATTTTGATCGTCCTAATATTAAAATGTTGGAAATTTTGATTTAATAGAAGCTGATATAGAAGCAGCAATTTCAGATTTGAAAAACTCTTTTAAAATTGGAATGGATGGATTCCCACATGCTTTCTTTAAACGTTGTTCCAAAAGTATTATCAAACCTCTTTTGATTCTGTAAAAAGCATGCCTTAAAAATGGTGAATTTCTTGATAGCTGGAAGATATGTGCAATTGAACCTTCAGTGGCTCACAACGAAAGTCGGGCAAGCATTTCTAAGCACTTTCGCATTGATTTCAGGCATGAAAATGTATGAAGAATATTGCAGTTTATATTTTTTTCAAAACGTTATTTTTTGGTGAACAAAATTAAACAGAAACATAATTAAAAAATTAGAACATAACGGTGAAATAAATTTAAATCGAAACAAACCTATAAAAACGAGCTCACATTGAAAGTCGGGCAAGTAAAGAAAAAAAAATGCAAATTGTGGTCCTTAAACCGTTATTCCTGGCTACAAATTTTTACTACTGTTGGAGTAACTTCAGTTAAACGCAAAACTTAAAAAAATAAACGTTTCTCGAAAAGTAAATCAATCAACAAGGCAGATCGTGATAGATTAGCGACAAATTTCACAAATTGCCTTAAAAAGTAAATCAACAGTGCACGATTTAATCAAGCATTTATACACAAGATAAGAGAATATGCAATAAAGAACGTACAGTAGCTAAAAATAAACTTAGCTCCAAAGATGAAAGGTATTTTTTAAGAGAAATAATAAAAGACCCATTTTTATTTACACTAAAACTAGAGGTCATGTTAAAACTTAATTTGAAAGAGAGTGTACACTCAGAAACAATTTCAAGAGTTTTGAGAAAAAAAAAAATGTTTAAATTGAGGAGTAGCACGAAAAAAGCACTGTATTAGAAAGAAAAATGTAATAGAACGTCACAATTTCGTGCATGAGCAGATCACCAAAGACTTTCTATTCTGGAGCAAGGTTAATAAAACAGAAAACATTAGGATCTTTAGCACTTTTAAACAATAAAATTTTAGTACGGGTTTTGTTTACCGATGAGAGTTTATTTAATTTATATGGTTCAGATGGAAAGCGAAAACCGAATGAAGAATTTTGCAATAAAAATTCTAAACATACGATTAAGCATGGTAGAGGATCAGTCATGGTTTGGGTCTGCGTCTGATGTTGGAAGGATTGATTCATTTTATTGAACAAAAATATGTTCCTTGACATTCGCATGGCGCAAATAAAATAAAGTGCGGGTAAATAAGGAATTTCATACAATTTTTAGTCTTACCAAGACAATGACCTGAAACAAACGACGCTTTTGGTAAAGAATTGTGTACTTAATATTTGTCCAAATGTCATAAAAACAACCTCACAAGGCCCAGATTAAAATGTTATAGAACATCTGTGAGATGAACTTTAGCCCTGAGTGCAGTATCAGAGATAGGCAACTAAAGATCCAATCCTAAAAAAAATATCCTAAATGAAGAGTGGAATCAGATTGGAGCTGAAGTTTTTAAAAATTTGGTTGCACCCATTTCAAAAAGGCTGCAGGCAGTCATATAAGAAAAAGGATTGGCAACGAAATACTAAATTCTTAGTTTTTGCATTGAATTCCTTATCTGTCCGACTTTCAATGTGAGATCGTTTTAAAAGCTTTGGTTTAATTTAATTTTGTTTTACCGTTATGTTCTAATTTCTAAACTATCCCGAGAAACAATTTGTGTCCGTACCAAACTACTCAGGCACAAAAGTACAGAGTATCGGACTCAATTTTATTTTTAAAAGCTACGAGTAGTAACGAAAAACTGCGAAGTTTATGAAAACAAGTTAATCGCACATAAATATTAGGCCGAATGCAAACGAGCTTCAGCGAACAGGACCCGAGAATAAAATTGATATATTCTGTCAATAAAGAAGCTGATATGTATCGAAACTGGCCTGAGTTCTAACTATAATGTACCCGAAACATGCCTAACAAGTGCCTTAATAGGCACATGAAAAAGTACCGTAGTAAGTCTGCATTATGTCAATAAAGAGTTAAAAAACGAGCGACTATTTTCGGACACAATCAACTGACGAGTGCCCGAATCGGTCTTCGTTCGTACAATGTTCCTGCCCAAAGTGTTCCAAAATAAGCACTTCTTTCGGTGCAGAGGTCGAACATTTACCGACACGGACACCGGACATATATCGGATACTTTATTGACACAAAATATGAAATTGTTTCTGGGGTATGTTTCTGTTTAATTTTGCTCACCAATAAAGAACGTTTTAACAAATTTTTACTCCAAGTTTCTTCTCATATTTTCATTTCTGAAACCAAGGCGAAAGTGCTAAGAAATGCCTGCCCGACTTTCGTAGTGAGCCACTGTTTTTTTAAATCAGGAAATCGTTGTGATGTAACTAATTATCGAGCTATCGTTAAGCAAGGTGTTTTTGCCAAAATATTTGATAACTTACTTAAAAAAAAATTATACATTCATATTCATAACGCAATAAGTGATAACCAACATTGATTTTGCCCAGGAAAATCAACTTGTTCGAACTTAATGTTGATTACAAATCGAATTTCAAAAGCAATGGAACAGCATTCTCAGTTGGATGTTATCTATACTGATTGTTCTAAAGCTAAAGCTTTTGATAAGATTGATCACAATATTTTACTCTATAAACTCCAAAAGTTCGGGATAAAAGATTCTCTATTAAAATTATTCACATCGATCAAATTTGATTAAAAATGCAACATCTGGGGTTCCACAAGGCTCCCATTGTGGACCCTTAATCTTTTTATGTATCTTATGTTTGCAGACGATGTCAAGATATTGCTTAAAGTAGTTGATATTTCGGACTGCTTAAAGCTTCAAGATGATCTGACTAGTCTTCAAGGTTGGTGCAGTAGAAATAATCTTTATTTAAATAAAAATAAATGCAATTTGATTTCATTTACCATGTAGTCAAATCCAGTTATTTTTTATTATAACTTAGAGAACTATTGCTTAAACCGTCAATATGAAATAAAAGATTTAGGAGTTATATTTGATGTTAAATTTAAATTCAACGCTCTTATAGATTTCATTACAGCAAAAGCTTATTCAGTGTTAGGTTTTATAAAAAGAAACACATTGGACTTTAGTGATCATTCATCTTTTAAAGCTTAGTATGTGGCATTTGTGCGAAGTAGACTGGATTACTGTTCAGTTGTGTGGAATCCGTATCATAATGTTTCTTCAAATCGCATTGAATGAATTCAAAAACTTTTTACGAAAGACACATTTTCAAAAATGCAATGGTCAGATATTATGCCCTCTCACGTAGCAAGGCGCAAGCTACCTGGTTTACAATCGTTGGAGGATAGAAGATAATTTTTCTCTATAATGTTTGTGTACACTCAAAAAATTTAAATAGTAAAAGTTCTACGAATGATATTAGTAAACAAAATATTCGTACATTCTGCAAATATTCGTACAATATGCAAATAATTTATATTGTGATATCTTTACGAATTCATTCATGCAAATGAATGGCCAAAAAGTGAATATAAAATTATTTAAAAATATTTCTAAATGATTGTTTGGATAGTCCAACCAGAATACTTTTTAATCAGGCTAAAAAAATTAAGTTAGAGAAACATTTTAAATATTTATGGGTAAGAGATGGCAAAATTTTTATGCGTAAAGCGGATAACGAAAACTTTATTATCATTTACTCAGAGACTGATTTTCAATCTTTATAGTTACACATTTTTGTTTTTCTCTCCTCATTATTTTTACTTTTTTATAAATGGTTCTTTTTGAACAAGATTTTTTAAATCAATCTCTGAGTAATGATGATTTTGTCATTAGTTATCTTTCACAATCTTTAGATTTATTATATGATAGTAAATATAAAAATACCCTCTTTGTTGTACATCAAAACATACGCAGCTTACGCAAAAATTTTGATAACTTAGTTGCTCACTTAAGCTCTTTTGAAAACAGTCCTGATTTGATTTTTTTGACAGAAACATGGATATATGATGCAGAAATTGGGCACTTTAATATTCCAAATTATACATTTGTTTCATGTTGTAATAATACTTATGCATCTGGTGGTGTTGGTCTTTTTATTAAAAGTAACCTACATTTTGATAGTTTTAGTTATAATTTTCATAGTTGCGATTTAGTAAATGTTGAATGCAATTTTAACGGCCAAATTTTTAAGTTCCTATGTATTTATAGATTTAATTCCATTGCTCATGATTTGTTTCTTAACGAGTTGGAAAACGTTTTGTTGGAAGTTGGCTCAGGAATTGTATCTTGTTAGGTGACTTTAATTTAGACTTACTGCAGGCATCACTGGATACCGATAATTATATGTTTTTGCTTTCGTCTTTCGGGTTGGAATCTGCTATTCTTTCTCCTACACGTATTGCACTTAATTCTGCTTCGTGCATTGATCACATTTTTATTCGATTATCTGTAAATCTGAAGTGTTTTAGTGCTATTGCAGAATTGCACATAACTGATCACTGCATGACTTGTCTCAATATATTAAATGTTGACTCAGGTAATCAAACTAACTTTTATGAATCGTCAGTGAGGAAGCATATTAATTATATAATTCTTAATAACTTACTACGTTTTGAGTCATGGAATGAAGTATATTCTGAGTCTGATGTCTCAATTGCTTTAATATCTTCTCAACACTTCTTACTGATATTGTCAATCGCTGCACTGAGTTAAGGCGCAAAAAATGTAAACTAAAAAAATTGAAGCCTTGGATTACAAATGATTTAGTAGCTAAAAATAATTCAAAAAACTCTTTATTTAAAAAGTTGAAAAGAAATCGTCATTGTGTTGATTTAAGACAAGCTTACAGAGTACTCTGTAAGGAAGTGGCTAGAGAAGTTTCGGCTGCCAAAACAACATATTACCAATATGCTTTCAACAACGCTTTGGGCAATTCACGCAAAGAATGGAAACTTGTTAATGAAATTATAGGAAGATCATCTTCGAATGACACCTTTGTAGACAGAATTGTTGTAAATGGAGAAATCATTTCGAATAAGCAAAATATAGCCGAGCAATTTAATAAGTTTTTTGTTTCTGTGGGTGAAAATGTTGCAAACCAAAATATTTCCGACCAATCAGTTTGTAATTGCTCCTGTACAGATACTGTCATTGATCAATGCTTTGTTTTTACGCCATTCTCGTCTTTTGAGGTGTTTAAAATTATCAGGTCATTGAAAGGTTCCTTTTCTGCGACTGAAAATAGTTTTTCAAGCAACCTTATAAAAAATATTGCTTTTAATATTGCTGATATTTTGGCTTCTTTATTTAATAAAAAAATTTTTGATGGTAATTTTCCGGTTAATTTAAAAGCTGCTGAAGTTATTATGTTGTTTAAAAAGAGTGACAGAACGTTGCTTAATAACTACAGACCGATTTCGCTTCTACCTGTTTTTAGCAAAATTTTTGAAAAAGGTGTAAAATCTCGTATGCTTAGCTTCCTTGGGAAATTTAAATTTTTTAGCGAATGCCAGTATGGTTTTCGGAAAGGCCTGTCTACTGAAGAGGCGTTGTTAAATTTCTGTTCTAATATTTATAATGGTTTAAACCAGAAAAAGTTCACTGCAGCTCTTTTCGTCGATCTTGCAAAGGCGTTTGATACGGTCGACCACAAGATATTACTACCTAAACTATTTAAATGCGGTTTCAGGGGCTTTATGTTTGACTGGTTCAAGTCTTATTTGAATTCTCGAACACAAAAGGTCAAGATGAGTTCTTTTTTAAGCTCAACTAAAAATATTAACTTAGGTGTTCCACAAGGATCTGTTTTGGGCCCAATTCTTTTCTTAATCTATATCAACTCGTTGTTGAAAGCGCATGACAAAATGTCCCTTGTGGCGTTTGCTGATGATATGGCTTTTACTTTTATTAGTGATTCCCCGCTTAATCTCAGCGCTGAGATATATTCTAAGCTAGAGTGGCTTAGAAATGAAGATGCAATTACTTTTTGTCATGATATTGAATGTGATAGTAACTGTTTTGTAATTGAAAGTGTTAACTCCTTTAAATATCTAGGAATCATAATTGATAGTAGGCTGAATTGGCTTGAACATACTTGTGCTATCAAAAAATATCTATTATCTGTTAATCGGAGTATGTTTTGTCTAAAATCCTTGTGCGCTCGTAAACTACTAAAAGCAATTTATTATGGCATTTGCCAATAAAAATTGGAATATGGGTTAACTTGTTGGGGTGGCACCCACACCAGCAAAATTAGGCCAATACTTATAGCTCAAAAACAAATCATTAGAAGAATTTGTGGAACAAATCGTACTCATAGTAGCTTACCTCTTTTTAAGGAACTTAATATTATGCCGATTAAGCATTTATATTGCTATAAAGTAATGAAGTTTTTTGTTAAACAGGACAAACACTTGGTGACTAGAAATTGCCCGCATTACAGACTTCGGATAAATAGCTATAACTTAGTAGACATCCCTAGACACTCAATTATGCTTTTTTGTAACTTTTATGACTCTGTTGCGCCGCGAATTTTTAATAACCTGCCACATAATATTAGAATTATTGAGGTTAACCATATCTTAATCAAATCAATCAAATCATGGATTGCGAATTTGGATTTTCTTAGAATTGATGAATTGTTTATTGTTAACTCTTGAATACTGGGCAAATTATTATTTTATATCATTATTCTTCTTTATTAAATTGTTCCCCACTTAATTAATTAATTAGCTTATAAAATTTTACTCATGTTTCACTCATTTATACTTATATCATATTTGAAATATTTATATCTCATCTGCAGGGCATTCCCTTATGGAGTGTCGGGTGTGACGATCCCGCTGATCCCGAGTTGTTGCTATAGTTTTAAGATTTCATATCAATTTCTGTTCAGTTGTTTTTACTATTGGATAGCATGTCGACACTAGCCCTCATGGCTACAGACATGCAATCCTGTTCATTTTAAGTTTAATTATTATCTGTGGCCTGTATACATTGTAAGAACTTTGTCAATTTCTTTTCAATAATAGTACAATAATAAATAATAATAATAATAATAAAAAATATTTTATTTAATATGTTGTGCAATGATATTTAGAAATTGTTTAACGCTAGTGTTTTTAAAATGTTGTATAAATTTGTAAGGAAAAATACATGGCTCTTGATGGAACTAAAGTTTGTATATCAATAAATGATGACGATTATTTTATTTCAAATAAGAAAAATTAATTTATATATAATTACTAAATATTGTCTTCATAGACACTACTTCTAGATATAAAAAATTATGAATAGTTTGTTTACTGTGTTAAATGTGTTGTTAAGGTAGTTTTTTAGCTACTAGAGCTCTTCAGATACTAATTTTGCAAGAAAATGGCTCAGTTAACGTAAGAAATTCTTGTTTAAGTGCTTTGTAGAATGTATTATTAAAAGATTTTAGCGAAAATGTATATGGAAAAATTTAAAACCTATAACAGAATTTTTGTTTTTTTGAAAAAAGAATCGAATCCTTAATCTTGTCTCAAATCAACACAAGCAACAAATTTTTTTAAAATCCAAATTGGTTAAAACGTTCAATTATATTTTCCAAAAATACCTTCTTTTGTACCAGTGTGTGTTGTGAGAAAAAATATTTACATTGTAATGAGCCGACAGAAATTACCCGTAACTCATGTGAGATACACATGAATATGTTAAAAAAATGAGGTAAAATGCGCTTTTATTTGTTTATATGATATAATAATAACCAACTAGGGACTGTATCGCACTGTCACTCAGGCACCTGCATCTACTGCACTCGATGTTATGGTTTCCAGGAAGCTCCATTTAATTTCTCTGCTCCATTAAGTAATCCCTCGTCAGTTTAACCTGCTTGCATAATTTTGCTCATACAAATAAAAGTATTGGACATGTCTTTAGATGCCACACAGGCGCCAGCCACAGCCATTCACAAATATTATTCGCTTCATTAGCGCCCTAGGCAGCTTGAAATTCAGTTGAACGATCGTTGATTGATATATTTTGTGTATTTGAATGAATTGGTTGGTTGTATTGTTACTGTAACAATTATAAACCTCATAGGACTTATCAAATCTACAGAAGAAAACATGGAATATAATTGAACATTATTTGTTTTGTTAAAAAAAAAAAAAAAAAAAATACAACTTCACACAAAAAACTCAAGCAGACCGCTATACATTTTTATTGACTAAGAGACTAACAAGTCGTGTTCTTGCGACTTTTGTTGATACTTTTGACATGATAAACAGCTTCTTTTCTGTGTGATTTTTATGTCTTTTATATTAAACCGAATTTTCCGCAAGCAGTACACAACTTTTTTTTTAATAAATTTAAAAAGTATTCGCGACACGCAAAAAAAAACACGCTTTCCAGAAGGAATCAGCCAAAATATTCCTGCTGTAAAATTGTGATAATTGGAGCTTGTAGTTGTTGTTGCTGCTATCTTTATATGGCTGTATTTGCTGTTTACGGTTGCGCTGCTACTCAACTGTAATTAACACGTTCGCACATTTTCCCGGACGACAGACATTCCAAGAATAGCGCCACCAAAGATGCAGCGACGTCAGACGTGTTGAAAAATTTGTGTCACGTCGCTCAACACGGTTGAAGCATCAAAAACCAGCTTGGTACCTTTTTTACTTTTTGCGACTTATAAATTATTCCCTTGCAACTATTTAAAATGTATTTAAATAGCAAGTGAACAAGAGGAAAAAAAAGCCATCACATCAAGTTGTTTGACATTAACAGATAAACAGCAGCAACAACAAAGTGTCGATCACAACAACAATAATAAAAGTTATAGCAAAACACAAGACTCAAAATTGCTCACAATACGTTTAGTTGGCGGGACTGGCTGCCATTTTATTAAGCTTACTCGTACAATTACAACAATGTCGGCAGTAGAGTAAAATGTTCCTTGTTCTAGTTTTCTTTTTGCTCATCACCATCATCAGCGTTTTCACAGCCTTGAGACAGATTCTTACACTAAAGCAATGCGTACCGGAAATCAAGTGAGTGCATTGAACTTGGCTGCACTTAGTTGTGGGCTGTCGCAAAGTAAATGTAAAGGTGCGTCAGTCGTCTCAGCAGCTACCACACACATAGCTACACACATAGAAGGTGTAAAAATACCAATTCTGCGGATAAAAGCAAGAAATAAAATCGAACCATGGCAGCCAGCACAAGAAATAAAATCTTAAAATTATTGGTGTTGTGCAGTTTTTGAATTACATGCAAAAATAAAAACAATAGAAGAAAAAGGTGCGTGCGCCTTGGAATTTATCCGTCTTTAAATATTTTTTTAGTTCATTGTTTCGAAAAAGTTTTAAAGCTACTGTTAACAGTAATAAACTTATGCACGTTTAAAGATCTTGGACTAAATTTTAAACTTTTTTAAAATATAGTGTTATTAATATTAAATATTATTAAGTAAAGATAGTGTTTCTATATCTGTTTAAGGATACATTTCCGGTACACATTCCTGCACATTCATGCCATGATAGTTTCAACTACGAGAAAAACATTTGCTTTTATACAACATCGTCGGAAGTTCTCTGTAATGAACTATTTGAATAAACCGGCTAGAAATTTTATTTCTATTGCTTTTTGCGAAACATTTTCAACTAATAATTCTCTCGATATCTCTGAGCTACGAAGCCTTTTAGGACCCATCAATGAAGATAGCAAAACAGTGGTATATGTGGGGAACTTCGTTGGCTAAGTAGTTCCGACGAATGTTTATAGTCCAAAATTTTTATTTCAGAGTCCTATTACCCTTTAAAACATTATCGCGAAACAATAAAAAAAATAACAAAATCTCAAAAAAAAAGTTATAAGTAAAAGAACTGGGACAAATTGGATCAATAAAAAAAATTATAGTCAATCGAACTCTGGGATGTTGCAGGTCTGTAGTAACCAAAAACTTCTAAAATATCTCGAGATGAAGTTGAGATATTGGTCCTTACCCACCCTCCTTGACCGTTATTTAAATTGTTGCTAAAGCCTTACCACAAGGAAAATTCAAATTTTAATTATTCATTTCTTTATGTAATTTTATTATCTCACGTTAAATACAGCAACAAGACAAGCTACATGATGCTTGAGTTCTTGTTATCAAAAATTTACGAATAAAAAAAAAATATATAAATGTTAAAGAGAAAAAAAAAGTAGTTTATAAAAGAATATTCAATTAACTTTTACAACGCTTATCACTAAAACATCAGTACTATTTAATTTAATATTGATATCAAGAATGTTTTAAGTATGCATTCTTAAGAAGTAAAAAGAGGAGAACAAATTTATTTAATTACAACAAATTTATATCGAGGATTTACTGTAATATTTTTCATTTATATGATCAAGTGTATTTTGGTTTGTTTTGTATTCCTTTATGTTTTCTTTTTATTTTTACCACTTGCAAAAAAAAACAAACCAAAAGAATAATTTATAAAAAAAATCTTCTACTCAGCTGTTTGTAATATTTTTCCTATTCCAATAAACTTACAAGAAAAAAAACCATAAGAATTATAAAACCAAACAATTACCAATAAAGAATTTAAGAGAGCCGCGATCTGGCACAGCTTAAGCTGCTCGGCTCTCATAAACAAGCAAAACAAAAATCAATGATTTTGACACATTCCCCATAACAAACAAAAACAACTAAAAGTCTCCAAATTTTAAGTTCCGTAAAACATTGTTGGTAATTATTATATTTTATTTTCTTTGTTGACGTTTGTGTAATTGTTGTAATGGGCTTATATGTTGCTTTCGTTTGTTGCGTTGGTGTAATTATTGTAATTTAGTTTTTTAATGCATGTAACCAAAACAAATTGTTTTATGAATGTAATTTAGTATTAATACAAATAGATAATATAAATATATGTAAAAATTTTTTTTAAGCTTACGGTGTTAGCTGAAGCGATGAAAGGCCTTCCAATGCCGCTGCTTTGGTCGTGTACCTGTTAGGTTTGAAAAGTTTAAAATTGGGGGTTTATTTAATTAAGAAGTATTAAGTTATCCCCACTTTTAGCAAGAAGCAAATAAAAATAAAAAAAAATTACAACACAAACTCCTTAGAAATTTTACTTTCTCTTTCCTTTTTTCACTTGTCACTGTTAGATTCGAGAAAATTTTGTTTTTGTAATTAATTTAACATTATTTTGTATACGTTTTTGTTCTTTTCTTTTTCTTTAGTTTCTAGTTATATTTTTCTTTCTTATGAATATTTCTTTCTTTTTGTTCTTATTTTTTTATATGATAACTTTATTTTTATAAGAAATCTATATATTTTTTTTGGTTTGGTTTTTTATTTTTTTTTAAATTATGATAACTTTAGTTTAGCTTTAATGAATCAATATTACTTTGTTTTATGTCTTTAAAATTTAGTTTTACCGAATAGAATAGTTTTTTTCTTTTTAGTCTTCATCGCGTTATGTTATGCATTTGGCATTCACGAGGCACAACTTTTAACTAAATTTGTTGTTAGAGCTTTGTGGTTTTTTTTCTGCTGATATTTTGGTTCTTTCTTGACTATTTTCTTGTATCCCTCCCTTGTCTATATACTCCTCTTGCTCTATATTATGCTGAACGAATAATTACAGGTGATCTTCGATGGAAATTCCGATGCAGCCAGGAATCACACTGGTAGGATGGGCATTTCTTTTTTAAGGATTTTTGTAGGACCTTTGAATAGATATAAAGTTTTGAATCTTCAGTAAAATCAAGGTTCTTAGAAAAACGTTGGGTATGTTTAGTTCGGTATCTCCGCCTAATTAATGGATTCTGTACCACGCAAGTTGAGAGAGCTGTTGCTATTAATTTTCTTAGTAAGAATGAGCTTTTAGTCTTTTACTTTATATAAACTTTTAAGATTATTTAGCTATTTAAAGATTTATCTTTTAAACTGTATGTAATAGGTGTTGGCTGCAAGAGAGTTGAATGGAAAAGGAAAGTAAAATTTTTTCCGAAAATCAATAAGCGTTTAGGTAAATGTCAAACAAAATATGGGTTGGTTCAAAAAGTTTGACAACCGAGTTGTTCTTTCCATTAAACCACTGTAAGTATGAAAGTATAATACCGATGTTGTACTACGTACATTTTTAAGTTGCTTAAACCAACAATTTTCTTTAGTTTATAATAATGCATATGATTAGTATAATCATAATTAAAACTAATAATGCATATGCCTATGCAATCAATTGTAGAAATAAAGCTACAAAAATTTGTATTTTGTACAACATTTTTAATTTGGTTTTACCAAATTCCTTAACTTGAAATTTTTTAAGTTAACTTAAAATATTTTTTTCTTTATTAGAAAAAAATCGAATGTGTTCTTTTTTCTAACGCATGTCGAACGTTACATCTCCTTATTTTGCTCAAGTCATTGTAATGAGCAATTCTACAGAATGTTTACAGCTTTTACCGCTGTAGAGACTTAAGAAAACAAATTGGTTCAGTTTTCAATAAGTTCCAACTAAATTAAAAAAAACCGGAAAATTTGTTTGCTTAGTAGTAAAAAAAAATTAAATTTGTTTCTGAAAATCAGAAAAACAATTCAGTGAAAATTTCAATATGTGTTTCCAAAAAATTTTCAAATATTCTTCGGCAATATTGTTCGTTGAAAAAATTTAGGATTAAGTTATTAGAATGGCTCATTTTTCCATTTAAACCGGACTTATTCAGTTGCCTAGCAAAACGATAACATTCACAAGCACTTCAATATATTTTGTAAAAACTTCTTCAAGTAAAACTGATTGTTTGATAAAAGACAAAGTAACGGCTTAGGTGTGGAAAAGGGAAATAAGTGTATAAATTTGTTGGACATTTTGCAAAATAAATACAAAATATTAAAGACCAAGTAAAGATAAAAGCATTACAATAGCAAACACTTCTATGCAAATAAATGGAAATGATAAAGTTTTAAAACTTAATTAAAACCAGCATGCTTGGAGTTGAAAACATTTGTTTACACGTGTTTGAAAAAAAGGAAACTTTTACATTATCACTAGCTATCAAACTTATTTACTATTCTTTGAAGTCCCTCACGTTTAATGCCCTCATCATAAAAAACTTTTTTTACAAAATTAATTACCATGAATGCTTCTAAAATTAATGTTTAGTTAGGATTTCTCCCTGTTGGTTTTTTGCACTAAATCTCATTCAATTAGCTTGCCAAAGTTTAACTTTTAACTGCTATATGCATGTATATCCTAAACTAATAAAATATGTCACTTTACCATTTAATCCAACGTAGTTTTGTTTGTTTATTTGCTCATTAATGTTGCTTAATTAGGCAAAATTAAGCTTGTTAGCATAAAACAACTACAACTAGATTAAAGTTAAGCAAATGTTTTCAACAGATAAACAGTAAAAATAGTAGTGCGAATCACTTTAGTTCTGTTGTCGTTGTGTTTTTTTTTATTTTTTTTTTTATTGCAGATGATGAGCATTAACACATAATTAAATGTTGTTTTTAATGCAAGCGAATGTGTTCGTGAAGCTTTTAGTTAAAGTATGTGTGTAGATGTATTTATTTGTGTTAGTTTAAACAACTTCCCAGTAGTTCCAGTCTTGAAGAAATCTCAAATGAATCATGTACGATTTTTCTTGATCCTTGACGAAACATGCTGATTTGGCCATACATTTCATTGACGAAAAATTCATATAAATATTCCAAATTCGTGCAAGACGCAATGTAGAAACGTCGGGATTTATCATGTACGAACCCAATATCGAAATATTGAGGAAGTTTAGTTCACGAAAAGTAGACAGGAATATAAAGAAAATTCGTCGAGGAATTAAAATCGAAACGTGCTTCTGGACCAAATTTAACGTCGTACGATATATTTGATAGGGGATACAAATATTTCATCCTCTCTCAACTCTATTGGAAATCGACGTAATATTGGTTTCGTAATGACCTAACGCCACCACACCGTATGTTTTGCAGGTCCACTCGGGCAGCTGTCCAAGCCCACTGTTTCACCGTTGCCTTGATGCCACACAAAACCTCACGTTGTAGTGATAATTTGTTCTTTAGTCGTACGGTAAAGTTGGGGAATAGTCTCCCTGCGAGCGTGTTTCCTGCCAGTTTTGAGCTGTGCACATTTAAAACAAATCTTCACCGAAACTACTCCATCTTTTCAACCTCTAGCTAACTATCACCCAACTTCCAAATCAACCCAATGCTCATACATTTATACGAAACATCATCTGAGCTTTCAATCTACAAAACAGAAAAAAATATATCAAATTGTCAAAATCAAACGAATTCGACAGCAATGGCAATGACACCTAAACAGTGGTGTCAATGAATATTTAAATACTATCGAAAACCATCAATAGTCAGTCCAAAACTATCGATAGTCACGATGGTTTAAAATTATCGATGGTATCGATAGTGTCATCGATAGTTTGCGAACTCTATAGTTTAGCCTCTGGACGATTTGGCGAATTACAACAATCATGAATATCTTGAAGGGGAACGGGTCGAAATTTCCCTTACAAAAATTGCCCTCGAAAACATTCACCCTCACAAAATTTCCACTTCCAAAATTGTGCCTTTTTAAAATGTACCTTTTTTAAATTGTACTTTATAAAATTACCCTTTACGAAATTGCCCCTTTTACGAAAAGCGCGCGCTTTCCACAGTATCAACACATTATTTTTTAAATTATTTCATGTTCAATTTCGTGAAGGTGAATTTTGTAAAGGGAAATTTTGCGAAGGGGAAATTTTGTAAAGGACAATTTTAAAAAAGGGCAATTTTGTAAAGTACAATTTTGTTAATGAAATTTTGTATGAGGGTAATTTCGACCCCAACCCATCTTGAAGTTGTTGGTATAGAGTGGAAAAAGTTAGGAGCTGACAACCGCTACTTTGCATTACATTTTGTGTGAATTTTTTTAAGTCCAGCAGTTCATGCAGAAACTTCTTTTAAGAAATCATCACGAAAAGTTCGTCAATGATGTCGCGAACTACTGTGTTACTAGAATTGGTTAAAAACTATTACACGTGTTGGTGTACAACTTCTTACAATCTGATCATCATGTGAATTTCTTGCGCTTACACACACGTATACATACACATTTAGTGTGGTTCAAGGACCACAAATCAGTGCCAAAGCATGATACTTAATTGAAATGACAACAACTCACGTGATTACACTTTTTCTCTATTTTGTTGTTGTTGCCAACTAATTAACGTGTTGCCTCAGTGTAGCAGCAAAACACAAAAGTGTCAAGGGATAAACAACAATTTTTATTGCCCCAAAAAAATAGCTGTCTGTTATTGTTTGTAGAGTTTGTTTTTTGGTTTCAGCTATTTTACCGCTGGGACTGCCTCAAAAAATGCATTAAAAAATTGTTTATGTTGGCTGAGATTTGTTAATTTTTTCTTAATGTTGCTGAGTGCTTTAGTGTTTGTTTTTTTTTCCTCATTGCTTTCAGGAAATTGTATTTAGTTCGAAATGCTTTTAGTTTTTTGTTGCTTTGACTGTTTAGCAATTTTAACTGGAACTAGGTTTTAGTTGGCAATTATTTGAGTGACTTTTTTGTTGGTTGTTGTTTAATTGTGTCACCTACTTTTTACATGGTTTAATATGTATCAGGGCTCGCAAACAAACTCTAAAGAAAAGTATTTTTCTGTTCTGTTTGTTTCTTCTTAAGATCACAACAAGTATTTTGGTTTGTTTAGTTTTTTCTCTCCGATTCAAAAAGTAGCACAAACCGAAGCAAGTAGAGACGAGAGAGAAAAGTAAAATGAAATGTTTCTGTTTTCGAATAGAAAAAACTTCCTCTCACTGTTATGCTTTTGAATCGCGTGCACAAAAACAATCAAAGTAAAGTATCTTTAGCGATCTCTTGTAGGTTGCTGGAAGCACCAAAATCCGAAGAGAGATCTGCAAAGTTTGTTCGTTTCGTTTATGATGCGACTTTTTTTTTTGTGTTGAAAAAGTTATTGCGTTGGAATTTTTCTTTGTTTTGTTGCTTTTATTGAATTTGTTGTTTTATATAGATGCGTTGTGCTTTTGTGCATATGTATATGAGGTAACGTTTTGTTCGTGAAAAATACAATGTCTCGGCGATTGGACAGTGCACAGCGGGGAAGATAGGTTATTTCAAATTTAAGGAATGGTCTAGATATTAGAAATGACATTTTTAATTTCTATCCTAATTTTTTGCGAGTAAGGAGTGTTTAAAAAGGAAATTATTATTATATTTATGAATAATATGCACTTTTTGCCTTATTAATTTTTTGATATCCGCCTCCGCATCCGCATCTAAGATCTGTATTTTATTATCAACAAAAAAAGAAGAAGTTAAAAAACTAAGAAGCCATCAAGTATATACTTTACTTTTTATAAAATACAATTTACCCTTTATAAAAAATTAAATACAGTAAACCTCAGAAATAAGAAGCTAATAAAATTATAATCATCTAGAAATTAGAAGTTGAATTTTGAAAACATTAAAGCTTCTGAAATTAGAAGATTGTATTTTAATTTCCGAGGTAATTGTTTGTGCAATTTATATTTAACAGTGCAGCGTTTTCTACGAAAAATTTAAAATGAAGCTTGTGACCTTATTATAGTGTAGAATATTCGGTTTCGGTTTCGGTTACGGCCAGTTTCGGCCCTTTTAGTTTGTTTTGGCTATTCTGCTAATTTGAGGCCATATTGAGGTATTTTTGGTAAAAATTTCTTGCATCAGTTATTTAATTCAAATACATATGTTTGGTTTAATAAAAATATTAACAACGCATTGTACTAACCAAAAATTATGAATTAGTCTATTATTTGATTTATCGTGTCAACGCAAAATATTTTGGTTAATTTAATGCGTTCGATTTTATCATTTTCGATTTTATCATACCTATTGTAATTAATATTAAAGTTTTATAGGTACTGAAGCCAAAATTGTTAATTAAACTTACGAACGAATTTTGTGTGTGTGGAATAAAGGAAAAAAAAAAATAAAATATTTCCATTTTTATAATACTAAACCTTTAAAAAACAAAAAGACTGCTTTGTAGTTCTATAAAAATGTACATTGTAGGTGCATACTATTTTTAGTGTGTACGGAAGATATAAAGTAGGCAATACTTTAGTAATAAAAAATAAATTAAAAAATAGTCTCATTTATTATTTTAGAAAACTTCAATTATTTATTATAAACTGCAATATTCAAGTAATACTTTATTTTGTATTAAATTTTTTTCTTTTGTGTATGAGAGTTCCTTTTTTTTCTTTAAAAAAAAAAATTATTTGAAAAAAATTTGAATTATAAATAACCAGTTTCGGTTCTGGTTTCGGCTAGGCCGAATATTCGGTTTCGGCCAAAATTATGGTATCGGTCGAACACTACTTATTATGCTTAATGTACGCAATCAATTCACTTGGAGTCTTTTGTGTGGCAATAATTTTCATAAGAAAATTTCAGTGAGAGAAAAAGATTTTGTTTTGCTTCATATGAAAACGAAAATTACCAGACAAAATGACGTTTTACAAAATAAGGCCATTTACATAAAAATGTGTATAATTTTCTACACATTATAAGTGTGTTATTTTTATCCAGTAACTATATCTTTAAATTATTGCTTGAGCAATATTATTATAAATTCAACTTTACAAATTTTAACTCCGAAATGATAAGATTTCAGAAATTAGAAAATCCCGACATAAAAACAGCTTCTAACTTCTGAGGTACTGTATTAACATAATTTTTAAAATAATTAAAATAATTAAAGTTCTGCTTTAAGTTTTTCTAGTTGATCTAAATAACTATAAAAGTCTTTTAAATTTAATATTTATACTTTTTTTTTGTAATTAATGAGTTTGTTATTTTATTCCTTAAAAAGGTTTACATAAAAAAATAAATATTAGCAATAATAAAAAAATATTTACTTAAGTATGATTTAAACTATGAAACATTTAGAATTTGTTTTTAAATGATGTAAAAATCAATATTTAAAATTTAACTGAGAGCATCCGCATACGCCACCCGCGGTTCTTAGATTCACTTATCCGCATCCGCATCCTCAAAGAAGGCCCTTTACAGATCCGCATCCGCAAAATGACATCCGTCACATACCTAGTTCTTTATTGAAAACGAATAAATACAAAATTGTTCAACTTATTTTATTTGAATAAAAAAGTATGATTTTAATAAGTGCATTAGAGTGGAACGAATTTTTAACTTCACCGGCTTAATATATTTTTGAAAACTAAAATACCATTAACAGTTTTATCGTAAAAGCCACAGTTTTTACGCTATGAGGCTGATTATGGCTAAGCACTGCAAAGTATAGATTTCTTACTATTAGCAAATTTTTTAACTTTAATTAATAGTAGTTTATTAGCAGAATTTTAATGTATGTTTGTTATTTTCTCACTTCGAACATTGTTTTTCAAACAAACACATCGTCTAATAAATGTACATATATGCAGTTTAAATCGCTTAGCTGCCTATTCGCTTAAGATATTATATATGTTAACAGCTCAAAATCAATGTTCTGCTTCATTTCTTAGCGTTATTGTAAAAAAATTTAATTTTTAGCTGTCTCCTGCCTAAGGGAACATTTGCTTTAACATGTTCCAATGGTCGTACAGGGTTAAAATCAAAAAGTAGACTAGAATTGAAACTAATAACCGTATAAATTAATTTTGGCTACCTAAATCGGTCAAATACCCCAATGTGCACTGCTTAACAAATTTGTTTGCAATGTTGAATAGTGTTGCATATGTCCCAATGGTCGTGCAGGGTTAAAATCAAATAACAGACTTGAATAGAAAATTTTTACCGAATAAATTAATTTTGGCTGCCTAAATCGGTCATATACCCCTACGTGCGCTGCTAAACGAATTTTCTCAGAAACGAGACCAAGGTAGATCCCTTTTTCGCCCCTGTAAATCCCTATACTGAAAGTTTCATCAAAATCGTTTGGGCCGTTTACAAACAAATATATAAACAAATAAACAAACAAATAAATATTGCTCGTTTAAAAGTATAAGAAAGATATCAAAAATTCGATAACTAGGAGCGTGAAATGTATGAGCTGGTCATATTAATTTTTACCCCTCAAAAATTCTTCTGAAAACACCTACATTCTACCTGCCATCCTTCTGGGTGTGCGCATACAAACAATCATGTCACTAAAACCATGTCGTACAAATCTATCAGTTATTGAAATTTTCATGCAAGCAAATCAACAGAACGAGACTTAAAAAATCTTAGCTTCCAAAAAAAAAATGCTGTTTAAAACATGACGAAATTCTTTTTGAATTTCCGTTGCAAAACGAACACAACATTTGTTACTTGTTGTGGTTGTGATCGTGACAACAAAATCTAAAAAACGAAATACTTGTTGTTTTCTTAGAACACAAAACAATAGTTTTCTTTCTCTCTTAATTTTCTGTTCGCTTTGGTACGCATTTCTGTTTGTAGCAAAGATCCAAACCTAAGCAGATAGTAATACTGTTTGCTTTCGCAGATTTAGCAGATGTAGAGTTTGTTTTTTCGTACAGTTTATTTGCAACCCCTGATATGTATAGATGTTGTTATTGTTGTTCCTTAGCTTATTGACGTCAAATTGGATGTTGTGACGTGTTGCCGTTGTTGTTGTTGTTATTTTTCTTGTAAAATGCTTTAAGTTACGTTATTTCGTCTAGAAAAAAGCTTTTTACTGCTAATGAGCACCCATTAAAATGATTAATTTTTGAGGTATAAAAACGAAATGATTTTGACATTGAAGAATTACCACAGGAGATGTATGTGTTTTGGATGTAAACAACATTTACCACAGTGATAGAGAAAAAAAATGTTGCACCAAAGTTGTTGGTGACAATATAAATTTTATTTCATATAGAGCTCGATTTTGTTTAAAGTATTTTTATCACTTCGAAAATCCTCTTTGAAATCACCCAAGAGACAAATAAAATTTGCTCTGTACTGTTAGCGTAAACTTAGCATTGAACTCATTAAATTTCCTCGAATTTTTAAAGAAACATTTTTTGCTATATATTCTTGTAAATATCATAAATTTTATTTTCAAGTTAAATTTTGCATTTTGACTGTTTGTATCTTTGCAGTTGTTGACGTTTGCCAAATTTTATACGAGGGGCAACTTTCGAATCTTTCATTATATTTAACACGGCCTTAAATAATTTTCGGTTTTTTTCTTATATATAATTTTTGTCTTAAATTGATTCATGGTTTGTGTGCCCGCCGATTAGAAGTTTCCCCAACTTCTTTCGTTACTTTTAGCCATTATTTTTATTTTGAACCGATTTTGAATATCACAATGCAACAGTTTTATTGCAAAAGAGAACTCATGCCAAATTAATGAAAAACTACGTTGTGAGATCAATTTTTGATAAACTTAACTGAGTTTGTTTTTTTTTTTGGTACTGAATAGTGAAATGAGAGTTGTCATAAAATAAAGACCAAAAACTTCTTTCTTCTTATAGGCACTAGCCAATGAATCTCAGAGGAATTGTGCCAAATTGATTGGTCAAATGGATTTTGGAAGTTTTTATCACAACAAAGAGACTTTCTAAAACTATATTGCTTTGAAATTTTTATATACATACTTTAAATTTTATAAAATAGCTTAGGGGCGTCTGTATATCTGTGGTTACAAGGAATAATGACTAAACTCAAAATATCGTAAAAAAGCGATATGGAATTTACTTTATTGCCAATTTTTGGGAGTATGCAGATATCCGTTTTTTGCCCAGAATTGATCATCACTTATGTCTGCATGTATTTTGTTTGTAACGGTTCATATATTTCAGAAAATTGGGTCGTAGTTCGTGGAATTAAAATATCGTTTTTAACGATACTTTGAGCTTAGTCGTTATTCCTTGTGATCACAGATATATTTCCATACAAAATAAGGAATTTTCCTGTACCTATTCTCTGCAACCATTCATTAGATTAACTTTTAACTTTTTGTAGGAGTATTCAGATAGCTAATCCCCAGAGCAGGTTATAAGCTTTAAAAAAGAATTTATTTAATCCAAGTTGAAAATTGGTATGAGAATTCATATACCTTCAGTGATAGATGGCATGCGACTCGCCTCTTATTTGTGCGTCCTTTCAACATATCAATGTCATTGACAGGGGCGAACGGACCCAACGTGCATTACCATGGACTAAAGTCTTTTATCTTCTAATTATCTTATCTCATTGGGCGGTACTTGTAAGTGTTTGAGAAATGGCATGTCCAAAAGGATAAAGTTTAAAGTTTGCACTTGAAAAAAAGCACGAGTTCAACAACGAAACGAAAGCAACAAACTTTCAGTAGATGCCCAGACTTCATGCTAGCAAGTTGCGGTTGCTTGCTGTTTCGTATTTTTGTTTTTGTATGCGTGATCTAAATGAGGTGAAAACTGAACTCAACAAACTACCCACCAGGAAAATAAGAAATAATTCATTAAAAAATCGGAAAGTGAGTGGATTCCCTTGCTTGCATTTTGGAATGTATTCCAAAGAATATATAAATTTAAAGCAAAACTTATGAATTGCAATCAATATGCAAAACATTTACTGATTCGTTTTTAATGCAGCAGAAATCGATTATGAAGTATGTAATAATTTATAATAAAGTAAATGTTGTTAGATTCCCTGCTTTCTTTTATGATAAGTGAAAAGCGAATTGATTCTAAAACAAATTCTGCTAATAGCGAAACAATAATCAATCTGTTATGATTTATATTTTCTGTTTGTTGTTGCTATTTTTGTATTTTCAGATATTTTTGAAAAACGGTTGTTCTTTTGTTTTCCTTTCACGTGTTTCTTAAAAATTTTATGTTTGTAATACTTTCTGTTGCATTTGTCAGCAAAAAAGTGTTATTGTAAATTGCGTCACTTGAAAAATTGACATCAGAAATTTCTACCTTAGTGAAGTATGCAAACGAATTAAAGAGTAAGTAACTTTCTTTATAATTATTCTTGTTTTTTAATTACATACTCTTTACATATTCTTCTTCCTCACTTCAAGCTTTCGGCAATGAAGTCCATCATTAAACAAAACCCTTTGCCAAGTGCTATAAGCAAGTTAATAGCAAACATAGTGCTTTAAGAATTCAATTTTGGGGGCGTTAAAGGAAAAACGTAGTATTATTATTATTCTTTCTCATTACTTAACAATTGTCTCTCTAATGTGATTTTTTATAAAATAATTTGTTATATATTGTTTAAAAAAGAATAACAGATTTTCAACTCTGCCATACAAACCTATGTATTTTGGAATTCATTCATATGTATCTATTCTAAAAGGGCTTCCTAGGGATTCATACTTTTCTCATATTCGAAAAATGCATACTTTTTTCATTTAAAAGAACCCATTTAATAAGTAAATAATAGAATCGATTTCAGCAGTGATTCAAGTGAAAGGCAGAAAAGAATGTACTACTTTTTGTAGGACATCACTATGCAAAAAATAATCAATTCTAGAATCAATAATTAAAAAAGAGAATTGATTGTTTTTTCATACACAATTGATTCTTTTTTCCCGGTGGGTATCTTTGATTAATTCCATGTAGGGACTTATATTTTTTTAACTCCAATTTTTATAACAGAAAATAAAATGTATTTAAATATTGCATTAACTGCATTTTTTAAGAGATATTTTCGGTTTTTTTAATAGTTCTTTAGCCCTAATAAAAAAATTAAGTTACTTACTTACATATATGACTTTTTATGTTTTTAAATTATGTTTAAATTAAAAAGAATCTGAGGCAAACCTCAGAGAGTAAAAATTGCCGTGTAAAGCTTCTTAAAAACATAAGCCGTTCGGAGTCGGCATAAAACACGTAGGTCCAGTACTCGATCATTTGTGATCAAACATTTAATAACACGCACAACACAATTGATCAATAAGAAGCTAGGTCAAAGTCCTTCCAAGGGCTGAAATGGCCAGTTTATTTTTTTTGGATTAGGATTTTTGATCTGGCGTTACGTTACTGAAATTCCCATTGCAGTTTAATTGGGTATTTAAGTAATTAGGTAGTTAAGTTAATTTGTTATTAAGTAATTAAAAAACAAACAAATTTAATATATTGTTCTTTCCTTGCCTCAACCATTTTTTCATTATCTCTAACCAATGCCTTCCATATTTACTAAAACAAAAAAGCTTACGAAACATTTACAAAAAAGAAAAACTACATTTGTGAAACAGTACAGACGATTTGTGATGACATGGTTAATGAATTTATGTAAAAATTGTAGAAACTAATAAAATTAAAATGTTTCTCTTAGGGGTCGTCCATAAACTACGTTACCAATTAAGGGGGGGGGGGGAGGTGTTTAGATATTGTAACGTTACCAAAAATTAAAAAAATCGACGAAAAACCTCTAATTAATAACACAATCATTTCAAAAATTTTTAACCTTATATGTTTATGTTTGATCGTCTAAATTGATGGTTAACTTTTGTTTCAACGATTTCTTCCACCACCTTTTCCCTCGACACAGGAACCTTTTGGTATTCCTTCACCATCTCACCACACGTCTGAAAAATTTGGGTCTTTGCTTTTGCGACAGGCTTTGACGTTAAGGCCTGAATGTTCTTGATCAAAGGAGATACCGTATGACATGTACTGTCCTTCTCAGAAAGAAGAAATCGGTTCAAGGTCGTGCCCTACCTGCGGCTTGTATATCGTTTTTAAAACTTCTATGAATTGTCATAAGTTTGTATTATAGCGTTTACAATAAATCGGAATAAAACATACTATTTAAATAATTCAATTATCAGAAAGCATTTACACAAAAACACAGAACTTGTTGCAGCTCGGGTGCAGCCTTTAAGGGTACTCTGCCTTTAAGGGTACTCTGTCAAAGACCAGGTGAATTTTTTTGCGTTAGAAATGAGGATTCACCTGAATGGGTCGACATAGAATCCGATGAAAAATTCTATTTTGAAGAATCCTCAACAAAGCTACCAGCTTTTTCTATCCCAGTGATTGAGAGCATCGAATCTTGGATCGCAGATGGAATAGCTTTTACAGACGATATTAATTATTGATTTTTTTCCAATTGTTCCTTTAATGTATCTAGTCATACTAGTCACTAATACTAGTGAAAATTGTCAGAGCTAGTCAAAATTTATAATCATTCGAATGAATTAATTTCATATGTCACGTTACTTTATGGAGGAGGGGGATGGGTTTTGAAAAGCACTACGAGAAGTAACGCAGGGGAGGGGGGTAAAAAAAAACCGGAAAACCAGTAACGTAGTTTATGGACGACCCCTTAAATGATATAAGAAAATAATAAGTTTTTAATAACTTTTAATTTTTTGGTCACGTTAGACATTTTTCTGGAAATGCCCATATGCTCTTTACTACATTAAAAATAAATAATTCAAGTTTTTCCGATATTTATTTCCATTTATTAAACATAACTTTGAATTACATTTAGTTTTAACCAATATAAAAAATGAACAAAAACAATAAATTTATCACTAAAAATATCAAACGAAAACTTTCTATAAAACAAAACAAATTTTTACATGAATTTAATTGTGAACTTTTTAGATCTAGTAAGTTTGAAGAAGGCAAGAAAAACAACTAATTTGAGTTTGAATATATTTTCTTTTTCAATTAGAAGATAAAATGCTTGAAAATAGTTTTGAAAAATATAAATGAAAAAGAAACAGAATTTTTTTCTATTACTATATAAAAAGGAATTCAGCGTCTATACTTACGATACTAATGAAACTGTGTCTTTTTTGTATTATATTTTTGTTTATTTCAATTTTTAAGAAGATTATTAAAAAAATGTTAAATAAATAATATTTTTAAATAAATAATATTTAATATTTTTTGCAGTTTAATTTTTTTAAAGATTTCATAATTCCTAAGCAAACTACGATATTTGGATAATCAAATCCGATAAATTATGGATAGTGAAAACATATCGGTATTGGATTCCCTACTCAGTACAATAAATTTCATTTGTTATAAATTGAATGATTTTCAGCATGTCATCTCTTGTAATTTCTCTCAAAAGATTTCTCTGAAATTGTTGCCGGTTAGCGCTGTTTTCGTTCTTTTTGACGTTTTACCAAAAAATTCAGATTAATGCACAAATTTCCTGGAAAAATGCGCTTCAAAGAATACCTGTAAATTTGTTAAAATTTTAACTGTAAATGCAATTTAGTTTCGTCAATGGCAACTCTCAGCCATTAAAGGAAGCATAACCTGTACTGAAAAAAATGAAAAACAAAACATGTTTGCAAACTTCATTTACATCGTTGAAAATTTCATTAAAATTCCAACAAAAATTAAACTTGTTTTCGCACAATATGCTTTAAGCTTAAGTCTTTTAGTGTGCGTGACTTACATTTACATGTGAGTGCATAAGTGTGTGAGAGCATATATATGCTGAACCATTACAAACATTATCAACATAAGTAAAGTGCATTTTCTGCTGTTACATAATTTAATGAACATCAAAATTCAATAAAATGCGTTAATCAACAGGGAAAACACAAAAACAACAACCGTGATGAAGATTGCTGTTTTTGTTGTAATTCAATGTAAATAAACGCAGCAGGCTTCACTATTGGGAAATCATAGAATTTATTACATTTTTTAAATGAATGAAAACAAAAAGACTAAAATATGTATATCAAGAACAAATGTTTAAATAGACAAACATAAATAATGTTCTATATTTTCAAGTTTATTTGTTTAAAAAACCAAAACACCTTGGCATTAAAAACAACAGTGCGACCTTCAATAAGGACTGTGCGACCTTGGTTGTGTCTGTTATGCCTGTTAATTGGCTCTTTTTCTGTTGTTGTTACGCTCGAAACATTAATGATTGAGAGCAAAGTATTAACATTTTTCATTAAAGTTGGCCAATATATAAATAAAACTAGGCCAAAATCTGGGCATAAAACTATTTAAATATTTACTTATTTATTTACTAAGTCAATGAATGTTTACAATCCCTACTGACTGCGAATAATTAGCACTAAGATACATAAAATATATAACGCCCATTTCAGATGAGGTAACTTATCAGTCGCACTCACCATCTGCGATTTGGCTCAAATTTTGTTCCTAGATTGGTTTATTCCTTAGAAAACCAATTACGAAGTTATACATTTTTAGAGCCATTTTTCAAGGCCAAAATAGGGTGTATTTTGAAACGACGTAGGCTCAATCAATTTAAATCCGATTTTCGTAAATAAGGTATGATTGGAAAGGTTATTTTGTCTTTTTTAAGGAAAAAATATAAAACTTTCGGAAAAATTGCAGTAAGTTAGTTAGCCCATTATTAATTTCAAAGTTTAATGCCATGCCAACAACAGACGCTATAATTTTTTTCAGTTTCTTTATTTTGGTTTTTTGTACGTTTCAATACCTTTTTTTCGGTATAAAATTAAGGTGTGCTCTCGAAGGGTTCAGAAGTTATGGCGTAAAACGTGCAGTGTTAAAGAATTTTCAATACAAATTCAACTAGCTATTAAAGCTTTTTTAAAAGTATTTGGTTGTGAAAATAGTCACCTTTCAGTTAGAACACTAGCTTCTGGCGAAGCAAAAACTCGTTTCATTTTTCTATGGTGCATTTCGACAAACTATCGAACACCAATGAATATTGAAATATATTAAGAAGCAACTGGAACAGATGGCAACCTTGATAAAGTTGATGGCGGTGATCTAAAATGGCCTACTGCTTTGAAGTGTCATATGATTAGCATCCATACAATTCATAAGAATGAATTCGAGGATCTGCACATTCATATGCTAGTTTAAACAGTGAGTTGATCACAGCTTAATCACTCAAAGACTACTGAAGTGGAAACTGTAGCGATTTCCGAAACAGACTGTCTAGTCAGCTAAGTTATTGACTCTATACAGAGTTGTTGTTGTTGTTGTTGTTGCCTTCTTAAAAACTTACTTGATCTTAAGCTCACAATTTTAATTCATAAAACTCTGTTTATTTAACTGTAATTAAAAAAGCATAATAGACTCCCGGTTGACGTAAATGCTTATTTTATTATTGTAACTTCATGCCTAAATAACAATTCGGTTAAAATTCAATATTTATGCTTTAGTTGCAAGAACTGAATGGAATTTGTCATTTCAACTTACTTTCCAACTAAAAAATCTCAATTTATCCAAAACAACTGACCAGTACAATTACAGATTTACGGATAAAAGGAGTAGTTGAAAATTCCGCATTATTTATTCTGTTAATAGAATTGTTCTTACGTTACCACCGAATTTCAACGATGTTTCAATATTCAGTTGCACTGCCACCAAAGTCAATTGCAACAGACGAATAGTCAATAAAAATAACTTACATGTGGTCACCTTAACCACAATCATCGCTCTTTTACGCTCGCTGTGTTGCTCGTTCCTCCTTTGTTCAATATTCGGTCGATTTCTAGTCGGTTTTCTCGCTACAAGTTGTTAAGGTGTTTTAAGGTAAAGAAATTAATTAAAAAATATATTTTATCGATTATTTAATTAATATAACTTGTGCAGTTTATATTCATTTAATTAATTTCTTCGTAAATAAATACAAATGTGAAATAAGAAACAATAAAGCAATCCTTATTTCCGTCGTCTGTTTTTTGCACTCGATATGTTGCTCGTAGCGCCTTTGTTCATGATTCGATCGGCATTCTCGCGATGGGAAGACTCGGTTCATATAACCGAGTTCTGGTAAACGCGATTATCAGTTCGTTGTGCACAACCGAATGGCTCAAAAAATTGTTTGCAGTTCCGTTCTCGCAAAGGAATGACGCAATTAGCTCAATTGGGAAATTGGCGATTGTGGCAATTGCATTTACAAAATTGCCTACAATCGACAAAGTTAGTAGGGAATTATTCGGTTGCGGCAATGGGTTTAGTTCTGTGAGTGCACAGTTGGTTCAATAATGAATCCACATTTACTAGCTGCACTTTATTAGCTGATAAAGATCTTTTTACGGCTATCAATACACCTTCTTCTCTATTGCAGCCTGTTTTCACAGCACCTGGTACGCATGTAAGTCAAAAAAAAAAAAATCTTCATAACAAAAATAAGAATTTAGCCATGTTTCGGTGATTACAATTATATCATATTCCAATTGTGAAGTTGGAGCAAACAATGTTTTGGATTTTGTACGTATTCCTGAGGTATTTTTGTAAAAGATTTATATACAATTATTTCCGTTAATATTATCATCAGCAACTATACTAGTGCTTACAGTTCTACTGTATTTTGAAAAAACTTAAAAAATATTGGCTGTATTTGATCAAGTTGGTCAAACTAACCTTGGCTTTAAATACACTATAGTCTATACACATGCTTAAAATAGTTGAGAACTCAATTGCTCTAAGCTAACCACGCCTACTAGTGGCAGCCCTGAAATTGCTTCTGCTTCAAACAGGCAAAATATTCATCATTTTAAAGGAAAAGATTTTATATGCTACACACAAAGAAACCCTATGTGTATTAGTAATAATGATATTTATTTTCTATTTTTCATTAAAGAAAATAAGGGACCATAAAGTACAGGAAACAAATCTAGTGGAACTTTGTTTTTTTCTGGAGCGGAAATAATTAACGAGATTATGTTGATGACCATATGTTTTGCTGCCGTAGTTGTTGTGCGCTTTTGTTTTCTCTAGCCTCTACTCCTTTTTTTGCATGTTTACTCCTCTAATACATACCTACGCATGTAACATGTCCTTGAGTGTTTTAATATAAATAGTTTTTTGTTTTGTTTCAGCTTGTTTGTATTTCCTTTGTTCTTGTTGTTGTTTACAATATTGCCCAGTTTTTATATGTTGTACATATTAAATACTTAACATGTCGTCGTCCTGTTTGTTTTTTTTATGATGAGCAACATAAAACAAGAAAAACACTACAACAAGCACACACAGATTGATAGCCATCACCACAATTTTTCTCTCTAAAAAAAAGGTCCAAGGACTATTTATGTTTGTGTTTAATTAATTCAAGGCACATAGCTATAGATATATCTTATACACATAGAAGGTTGAGTTTTTATTTAAATAATGTGTAGCTGTACAAAACGTTTTGTGTTAGTTGTTATTACAATAGTATTAGCAGCAAGATTTGTATGATGACAAAAAGCATTACACTTAATGTGGTTAATTTGGTTGCGTTGCTTTTGCCAACAATGATCGTGTTATTTGCCGAGCCCACATTCGGATCCTTGTTGTCCACACCATCCGAGTTGTTGCACAATTCCTTGGTGCACGAACGAAAATAGGTCTTAAAAGTCCAATCTGTGACGACCTTGTCGAGGAACTGAAAGACAGTAAGTCTGTGAAACATATTTGTTTTCAATGTAGTGAGCTTTACTTACAACTGGCACATCTTCACAGCTGCGTGAAAACGATACAACTTCACGTGGTTTCTATGAAAGAGATGGGGTAACAGTTTGTTAATAAATAATATTGTCTAAACTATTAAAGGTAATTTTTCTCCAAACCGTGCCTGGCATATATCACATGTAAGGAATAAATTTGCTATTGTGAAAATTAGAACATATGAAATAAATTCAAATTTTGCTTAAATCAATCATTTTAATATATTAATTGGAAAACTATTCTGTACTATGTTGCTATTAGTATTTATTTTAAATATTAAATATTATTTACGATCTCTTGAATCCAGCTTGATTCAAGCAACTTTTACAAAAAAGTTTAAATATATTATATGAAGGGTTTGTTGCAATAACGTGATAAGCCAAATGATCTAAAAATTGATTTTTTAGGCTCTATACATTACTCTATTTCTTGGCTATTTCTTATTCAATTTTGAACCTATTTGTAAAAGTTTCCGTATTCAATTCCATTTCTACATACAGAAATAAATTTTTCAAAACTTTGGAGTCGATTATTTTCAAATATTTTTTATGTGGTTATAATTGTCTTGCAATAAGCCCTTGATATATGGGCATTTCCGCCAAAAGGTCTAAAATGACTGAAAAATTAAATGTTACTTAAAATTCGTTTAAACCTCCATAATAGAGAAAAAAATGTTCAAATTTATATTGAGAGAGTACTGAGAGCTTATCTCAATTTTAATTTTGAAAAATGGCAGCAAACATGATGAATGGCAACAAGTGTTAAAAAATGTTGACAAAAGTTGAAAAATTTTAACAAAAGTTGAAATGATATAAGTATTATAAATACTCGTATAATACAAAGTTTGATTAAATTTTCTTCAGTTTTCAATTGTAACGGTCCTGAATTACACTTTACATTTTTTCTAGTTCAATTAAATAAATAAAGCTATAAAATATTTACACTTCTTTGAAGAAAAAAAATTGTCACATAACGTATGTCACGTAACGTATCATACTACACCGAAAAAAATTTGCGGAGTTAACCCAAATTTTTTCATGAGTCAAAAGAGTTTTTGAGAAGTTAAAAACGTTTCATCGCCGTAAAACGCAAAATGAATTGCATCAATATTTTTATTGTTAATATAAAACTATTTTTGCTTGATACAACTCATTTTTAAAGCTTGGAGTAAATTAAAAGTAGTTTCAAATTAACTCTGCATCTTCTCCGAACATTTGTCCTTTTTACTCCATTAAAACTTATTGCAACCATCTATGAAGAACGTCTTTGTATTTTAAAGCTGAAACGGAGTCATGTTTAGCTCGAAACAGAGCCTGCGCGAGCAAATATTTCCCTTTGTTCGTTTTACTTTGAATGAAGAGAAAGTACTCAAATATTTTAACAAGCAAATCAAGTGTGCTGTAAGAATTAAGTGTTGCATAATGATAAAAAAGGGGCGTTTTTACTATTGCGAGCTATATGTTTGCGTATATCTTTATCGAAGTGAAACTTCTTATGCGGTTATTTGATATAGAGGGTAAAATTATCGTCACGAAAATTGTGTACACAAGCAATGTTAGAAGAAATGTTCAATGAAAAAATCAGTAAGACCAGACATTAGACCCTCTAACGGTCATAGATTTTGTTATATTAATTATAATAAACATTGTTTAATTTTGTGTTTTTTGTATCGGGATCCCCAGAAGGGTGGCAGATAGAGAAAAGGTGAGTTAAGAAGAAGTGTTAAGGGGGAAAAATTAATAGGACCATCTCATATATTGATCCCCTCTGGGATTATAGATATTTTGATATGAATTATAAAAGCCATTTTTTAATTTTTTTGTATGGGCACTCCCACAATAGATTCCCATAGGTAAATTTTTTCGCGTTATCTCGTAAATATCAAATCACGGACATATTCCACATACATCGCAAACCATTAAGACCAGTATTACTAAATGAAGCACCAACCAATGACATGAAAATATTAAATAAACAGAATATTTTTTACGAAAATTTTGTTTTGTATTTCGTTTGAGATGCTATCTCTTTCGTTCTCTCTGTTTTTTTAAAAAAATCTATCATATTATTTATATTAAGAAGTTTCCCTTCTGTACTGTATACACACTATACTGTTTTTTTTTAACCTGCGATGTATTTTTTATAGAAAATTTTGGGAAACTAAACAATTTCATTAAATTTGGTGTGCAAAAGTTGTTTTAATAAAAGTCAAGATACATAAATTTTTTTAAAGGAATTTATGAGTTTTTTGAACACACTAAAGTCACATATTACGATATTTTATTAACAAAACTTAATAAACACTAATAAACAAATTTTTAATGTATGTATCAGGACATTTTGGCAACCGTGCTCACTTAACACAAATCGCCTTGAGAATATTCTACCTATTTTTGTACCAAATTTAATTATTCTAGCATCAATATATATCGGAATTAAACGTATTAAATTAAATGCGACTTCCATTTTTGCATTAGTATAGGAAAACAACTAACTCATCTTTTAAAAAACTTTCATAAACCTAGCGTTCACCCTGTTGTTGAATCCTATCTACATTTTGATAAATGCTTAAAAAATATCTTTTCCCTCATTCTACGAACAAAACTACAGCAATCAATTGTAAAATTAATGCAAACTTTTTTCAAATATGTTAAATACCAAAATCCCTTTTTTGAAAAGTTCCCCTTAAAATCAAATAAATGAAACACCTTTGAAACAAATTTTGAGAGTTGAGCGCAATTTAAGCTCAAAAGTAAAAAAAGTTTAGTTTTATAAGAAACTATAGAGATTCAAAATTGCCAAATCGTGGATAAGCTGCTCTCTGAGTATGGAGAAGAGATTCTGTATTTAATTTCCTTTGTATTCAATTGAAATAAAAAATAAATAAAAATAATTAAACACAAAAGAAATTACGGGTTCTTTATTTGACTCTTTTGTGGGTGAGTTTGTTTATTTTTAAAGCTTCATGCTACATTTAAATGAGCTGATTCTTGTTTTTTTTTGAGTGAACTCAAGAGTTAAAAATTCTCAATTTCTCAACCTTAAAACAACTCAAAACGGTGTCAGTACGACTTTTCAAACAAATCCTATTTTTGAAGTAAATTGAACACACAAACGGAGTTAAATATAGTTTTTACAGCTTTGGCAAAATACCATGCACGAAAAGAGTTAAATTGACTCCGAATATGGCTTTATTTACCCCGCTTTTTTTTGGGTGTATGGTTTGCATAAAAATAATTAAAAAAGATTTTTCAACGAAACAATTATGAATATGTAGCAATATTATTCCAGATTATATTAAAAAACTTTCATTAAAAAACTCGTGCACACTTCGCAGATTTTTTTCGTTTATATTGATGCAGGTAAAAACCACTTCTATTTAATGTCAAGTAACGTATCATTTTTGGTGGCTTCTATCTGAGAGCCGAACTTTTGACAACTCCTAGCTTTTACACCTTGTATATTGCGCTTAGTAAACTATTGAAAAATCATAATGAGAAAACTGTAAGTTTATTTTTTTTTTGTTTTTCTACTCAATAAAGTCGTACGACTGTCACGTGCGTAGCTACGGAAATGTCCATATAGTATTTTTTTAGATGTTTAATGACCTTACTGACTGAGATTGAAGTAATCTGACGTTAGAGATAATCGTTAACCCTTATGTGAGTGACAAACAAAAAAACACCTTCATTAGAGTGACGAGGTACCCGGGTATCTTCTCATAATTTATATAGAAAATACCGTGTAAATGCTTCAATATTCAGCTATATTGATGTTTCGTGAATCTTACTCTTTAAAAAATTTCAAAAATATATTTGCAAAAATATTTTTTATATTTTTTGGCAATAATTGTCTTAGGGCGCGTTTATAGTGCCAACTTACGACCGAACCGACTCCAGCGATTACACCATCTTGTTCAATATCCGATACGTCAGAAGCAGTCTGATCTATAAGTGAAATAAAATCTACTTCGGTATCAGAAGCCGCTAATCCTTATTTGACACGTTAAAATCTTGCTCTTCCTGAAGTATTCATTAAGTATTACTGTTCATTTTCTTCAACTTTTTGGTTGTTGTAAGGTTGTAAGGCCGCCCGCAGAGTAAACGCCGAAGCAGGCAGGCAGGCGCAGGCAGTGCCCTGCGAAGAAACGAGATAGAAATACCTTTTTTCTCTCTTGTTCACATAGTTTTCTTGCGCCTGTCTGCCTACCTGTCTGCTTCGGCGTTTACTCTGCGGGCAGCTTTAGTGTTGCTATTTGCAGACATACTTACACAGCTTCAGCGTATTTTCTCGCTTTTGTCGATATTGTCTTTACTGTCCATGCATCAGAATATTTTTGCAGGCTATCGCTGCTCTAGTATGGTACATGATCGTAAAAATACATGTAGGTTCTTGAATATGTAACATTCAGTTGAAATCAATTTCTAAAACTATTGACATCGAAATCATTGTTCTTGTGTTATTTTTTGTATTACTTTGTGAAGTGAGAATTAAAATACAACAACCAAAAAGTTGAAGGAAATGAACAGAAATACTTAATGAATACTTCAGGAAGAGCAAGATTTTAACGTGCCAAAAAGTGTCAAATAAGGATTAGCAGCTTTTGATACCGAAGTAGATTTTATTCCACTAATAGATCAGACTGCTTCTGAAGTATCGGATATTCAACAAAATGGTGTAATCGAGATAGAGGAGGATCCATATGAATCGGATGAGAGTGTTGCAGTAAAGTCAGGAACTTTTACTCTTTCAAAAGATGGAACACAGTGGATACTTGAACCAATTACACAAACAAAAACGATTGGTCAAAATTTTATGTATTATCGAGGCTGTGCAGCAAATCACTAAAGACCACTAAAATCAGCTAAAGAAATTTTCAAAAGGATTTTATCATCGGAAGTGTGCGATTAAGTTTGCGAGAAACAAAAAGAAAAGAAGGAAAGGTTACTGAAAGCTACAGAAATAAACGAAAATTATCCAGATGCTAAGAAACGACCAAATGATAAAACATATACAACATACGCCATCCACTGATTCTAAATTAGATGCATATTTTGGTATACTCATTTGTTGTGGTGTAAACAAATCTAATAGGGAGCATCTGACTGAATAGTGAAAAACAATATCATTTGCCTTTTATTCGTGCTAAATTGTCTCAGGACAGATTCAAGCGCTTGCTACGCTCCATACGGTTCGACGACAATTCTACTCGGCCCATTCGTCTAGCCACAGAAAAAGCTGCTGTTATTTGAGACATTTGGTAAAAAATCCCGAAGAGTAGATAGTTTTATTAATTTTATTAATAAAACTTTTATTAATTTATTATTGTAATATAATAAAACGATTGTTTTTTTTAGTTTCAAACAAAAAATATTGTAATTATTTCAAAAAACAAAAAGTTGTTTCTAAAAAGTTTCATACAAAACACAAAAAGGTACCCGGGTACCTCGTAAGACCAATAAAGGTGTAACATTATTATTGTTACCCCTCCCCCCCCATCCAACACAATTTGTTGATTTTGCTGTTATTTTAAAAAAAGTGAAGTTAATAGAAAATTAGGAGCTCTCAGGAAGTTTCAATACTTTATCTTATTTTAAAACGCAAAAGATACCCGGGTACCTCGTCACTCTCATAACAGTTAAATCAAATCCATTCAAATAAATATATAATTGAAATGAAATATATTCAAATAATTTGCTTGCAGAAAGCTTACCGTCAATCTTCTTTAGAAAATGTTTTTTTTTTATTACTAAGCCATATTTTTTTTTATTTTAAGAAAATTATCTACTTGAGTAAAGCAAAAAATTCTCACTTTAAGAAAATAATTAAGTTGAGTCAAGAAAAAAATATTGCAAGTTTAAGAATTTCATTCTTGAACTAGGACAATTTGTATACTCCACGTTTAAAAAAGTAATAGGAGTATATTTTGTCACTCCATTTGTAACGCCAATAAGGAGGCGTAGCCGGTATAGAAAAGTATATAAATTCTTGATCCGTCTGTCCATCCATCTGTCTGTTGTCACGATAACATCCACAACTTAAAAGCTATCGTAACGAAATTTAATTTATAAGCTTTTTATTTAAAATAGATATCAAGTTCGAAAATGAGCCAAATCGGATGAAAACCACGCCTACCTCCTATACAAAGTTACTTAACCAAAAAAAATATTTTTAAATTCCACAAAAACTAATCAAATTGCTTCAAATTTTACACATTAGCTTTAACAATTAATATGAACTTTAAGTAGGAAACTTGTAAAAATCAGATGGAAATTACGTCTACCTCCCATACATAGTGACTTAATCAAAACAGTAAAATCTCTTTAAATTCAACAAAAATTAATCTAATCACTTCCAATTTTGCACATAAGCTTCAACCTTTAAGATGCACTTTGAAAATGTACTTTGTAAAAGTTGAATAAAAATCACGTCTACCTCCCATGTAAAGTGAGTTAACCGAAATGGTAAAATCTCTTTCAATTTTTCTAATTTTTCTTTTCAATCTCTTTAAATTAAACTAATGATTTAAAATTTTGCACATAAGCTTTAACAATTAATATGTACTTTAAGTATGAATGTTTGAAAAATCTAATGAATACTTTAAGTATTAAATTTGGAAAAATCGAATGAAAACCACGGCTACTTCCTATACAAAGTGAGATTACTAAAACGGTAAAATCTCTTTAAATCCCACAAAAATTAATCTAGTGACTTCAAATTTTGCACGTATGAAATTTGCAAAAGTCAAATAAAAATCACGTCTACCTCCCATGCAAAGTGAGTTAACTAAAATGGTGAAATCTTTTTCAATTCCACACAAATTTATCCAATGATTTCAAATTTTGCACATAAGCTTCAACAATTATTATGTACTTTAAGTATGAAATTCGAAAAGTCGAATAAAAACACGTCTACCTCCCATACAAAGTGAGTTTACCAAAACGGTAAAATCTCTTTCCATTCCGCAAAAATTAACCTAACAACTTCAAATTTTAACTATCCACTCGATGTTTAAAATTTTTAAAAAAAAAACTGAAAATACAAAACTACGTTATCATAATAGTAAAACCTTTTTAAATTAAAAAAAAATTAATATTTGAACTTGATGTTGCTAACAAAAGCTGTTATAAATAAAAAGAACTGTGAGTTTCAAATGTGAAATATTTGGATAAAAACCGCGACCAATAAAAGTGACGTCATCAAAATTATACAACATTCAAGCCTTCAAATAATTTAAAACACGGCAGTGGGAGTATTTTAAATTCGATTCAGTTGAAAATAATTCCTTACTAGTTTTTCAATAACATTCCTTTTGTATTTTCTTAATATGTTCTAGAAAAAAATATACTTGAATTAAAAATTTTTTGTATGATTTAAACTGATCGCTTGTTTTCTTAGTTTAATCATACACACTTAGAAAAAGTCTCTTCTTATTTGTGATGAATTTATTACATTTATGATTAGAAGATTTTGCAATTATTTATATAAAAAGTTATAAAAAAATTAATCAAAAGTGCCAACGAAATAAGTGAGATAAAACTCTACCCGATCTATAATGTAATTACCAACTATTACATGTGTAATTGCACATACCATAGTTACATTGGTAAAACAGATGATTATAACTTAATAAATAAAAGACATCGGAAAAAGTATTTTTTCTTTAGAATTTTATTGAAACAAAACACAAATTCGAATAGGGTGGTTTTTTCACATCTTGTCATTAATGTTACTGAAACCAAACAAATTTTCCAGTAACAGAACTGCTCTCTTCCAGTAACAGAATCCATTAGCGTTCATTGGGATGACTTGTCCTTTGACGCCAGATAAGTATTGGTAGCCAAGATTGTAAGAGCAGCTTTTTGAGAAGTCTAAAGCAGGATTAGCGCCATTGAAGTCACAGTCAACAGGATTTACACGCTTCTTGCTAGGTCTGGGCTGCCAAACATTAAATGCTTCGTTTTGGCGCAAAAATAGGCTTCTACTTGGCGACATAGTCTTTCTTGGGCGCTGCACCGCCTAATTCACGAAAATAGCAGAGTATGTATTTTGACGTCTGTTGAGACCTTAGTTGAGTGGTTTTCCAACACCTCCACTATTGCATCTTATCACTTTTCGTAGTGATATGACATAGAGTCATAAACTAATAACCTAAATGTAATGAGTTTGAACCCCAAAGGTTTTGTTAGTTTTATTTTTGTCGAAAATATTTAAAATTTTAAATAGAATTGCGATTTAATATTTAATAAAACTCAATTTTAATATTTTACTCACTCAAAAATATTTGTGTGTAAATAAAGGGTAGTTAAATTTTAAGGGCCGATGTTGAATGTGAACCACACCTAAACGTCAAGTTTTGTCTGCATTTCATTTGACATTTCTCAATTTAGGACTAAATCAATTTGAACCATGGAAAGATACACAATCGAGCAATGCGCAAAAGTCATTAAGGCTTATTATGAAAATGGACGTTCAAATCAAAATGCACATCGTGCACTTCGTGATTTTTTCGGTCAATTTAATCGTCCAAATGCGCGTACAATCGGAAAAATCATTTCAAGCGTCGTCAATGGTCAGAATGGTGGCAAGAAATGGCAACAGTGGATGATCAATTTTCGAAGAAAATCATCTTCAGTGATGAGGCATATTTTCATCTCAGTGGATTCGTCAATAATCAGAATTGCCGTATTTGGGCGAATGATAATCAAGAGTGATTGTAGAAAAACCAATGCACCCACAAAGAGTGACTGTTTGGTGCAGTTTATAGGCTGGCGGCATCATCGGGCCGAATTTTTTCCAAAATAAGGCTGGTCAGGCAGCTACTGTGAATGGTGTTCGCTATCGTGAGATGATAATGAACTTTTTATGGCCCGAATTGGAAGATATTGATGTGGACGATATGTGGTTTCAACAAGACGGTGCCACTTGCCACACAGCTAACTAAACAAAGGCTCTTTTGCGCGACAAATTCAATGGCAGTGTTATCTCACGTGGTGGCGATGTCAATTGGCCGACAAGATCATGTGATTTGACACCGTTGGACTTCTTTCTTTGAGGTTATTTGAAAAAAGGTGTACGTCGATAAGCCAGCAATAATTCAAGAGCTAGAGGATGAGATAATTCGCCGCATAAAACCTCAATTATGCCTCAGCGTCATCGAAAATTTGGACCATCGGATGGAGTTGTGCCGCTGAGGTCGCGGCGGCCATTTGGCCAATATTTTGTTCCATACATAATTGAACCATACCAATTAGGGTATGCAAATATTCGACATTATTAAAAAACCGGTCTCGAATAAAACAATTTGTACAAAATCGGTTTTCGAATAATTAGGTCAGAAAAAACCGGTAAAACCGGAAAAACCGGTTTTTTTAATTAAACAAATTTTTTACTTTGAAAAAAACAGACTGAAAAAACACGTTCACTTATAGTGGATGTGGGAGATATTGTCAACAATGCGCTAAACAAATTATCTAATTTTTCAGTTCTTTTATTAAATTTTTCAAAAAGCTTAAAGTCTTCAATTAAGGAATTTAGGTTATTTCTTTTTAAAAATTTCTTGGGAGCTTGAATTGTTTTTAATGTAGCAGAAAGTTCCGCAACCAAATTTTCTTCATTGTTCTCTTCGCCATAGTCGCCGTTCTCGTCCGAGTCCGAGTCATTTACTTCGATTTCATAAAAAAGTTTGTTGTAAACATTTGTTGCAAAATCAATCAAGTTATTGATTTAGAAGAGTATTTAAAAAAATCATCACTTTCTGGAACGTAACCAGTACTTAAGTAGATCATTAATGTAGTTAAAGGTTTTAACAGCCTTTCGTTTAATCTTACTTTTATACTGCTGAGCAGTTTTTTTGAGTATACAGACTCAATTTTAGAATATTTATTTATTAAAAATTTATATTAAAAATAATAGTGTCTTTTGATAGTTCATTAACAGCAACTTCGAGAGGTTTCAGTAAGTTATTTAAGTCAAAAGTGAAAATGTTTCAAGTCCTAAGTCAATTAAGGTGTGATTAATGCAGTTATAAATTTTTAAAAACTTTGAAATCATCTGTGTCATGGAGTTCCACCTGTGTTTAACATCGAAAAAAGACGTAACTCCTTTTTTTCTTGTTTTTTTACATAAACTTGAAGTAGTTTCTGTTTATGTTTGACCGATTAAAGGTCTTTATGCATTTGCGTAACTTGGAAATAATGTCATTAATATCAGGATTTAAAATTGTGTTTGCATTTTCTTCTAAGAAATATATAGAGTCATAGTCATTTTCGTCAGAATCTGGACTGTTATCTTCACTTTCTTCCTCATAATGTGGATTATGATTTTTTTCATAAAGAGTCTCAATTACACACAAATGTACTGCGTGGTTTAAACACAATTGAGAAACAGCGTTGATATTGGTGCCATATTTTTTTATTACAGCGGCATCATCATGAGTGGACGCAACAACATCAGAGTCGAAGTTTATATTAAACTCCGATAGCTTTTTTTCAACATAAAATTCTACGTTAGTTGCCGTTTCTCGTAGCTTCATCTCCTCTAACCCGAGATTGTAAAATTCATATATTTTTTTTACTGGGTCATACGCTCTCACTGACACGTTCAAATATTTAATATTGGAAATATCGGTCCATTCATCTACAATAATAGAAAATCTTCCGTTTTTTTCTTTAAGTTTATTTAACTTAGCTATTGTTTCCATTTTTTTTTTCGGTGTAAGCTTCAAATATAAGTTTCCATATCGTGTTTTCGCTCGCTGGCATTTTGAATCCTTTTGATTGGACATAGTGAATTATTAGATTGTGCACTTTTTAGATGGTTTATAAGCGCCAAAGTCGAGGAGCCCTTGCAGCTTAGAGTTTTTGGGCATTTCGTGCAGAAAGCCTTGTCAGACTTATCCTTTTGGAAATACTTCCAAACTTCGGAGTTGATGTCGAGCTGTTGATAATTTACAGTATTTTTTTAAAAAGAATGCATTACTAAACAAAAATCATGTTTAACTAACATTAAATACGTCAGCCGCTTGGAAATGTTGTTTTAACAAAATAAAACAAAACCAGAGACAATGTTAGAAACTTTGGTGAAATGTCAAAACGCAAGTAGAAAATAAACAGGGTCACTCAAATGCAATAAAAAAGTGGTTTAAAGACAATTTTATATTGCAGATTTACACCTTTTTTTACTATTCGAGCAGTCGAATTATTCGAGCTAAAAACCCGGTTTTCGAATTATTGGAAAATAGCAATTTTTAAAAAAACCGGTTCGGTTTTTAAAAAAAAATAAGAATAAGTTTATTCAAGGTGTGCTACTTTTCTGACCTTCACTGTATATCATAATGAAGTGGGATAAGTTTCACATTCTAACTTAAATATTCATTAATTTTTTCTGTTATTTATTTAATGCGGAAGTTCTTTCCTCACATTGCATTAATTTGCCGAACAGAGCATTCATTCATTCAAATGCATAACATTGTACTATATAGTTAGTAGATATAATTTACACTTAATGTTGCCACTGAACTTGTTGCCATTACAAGCTCATATTTTTTTTATTATGCTGTCTGGCAACTTTGGTGGTATTACAAAAGTTTTTCATAATCATATTTAAGAGCTTAGCTAATGACTGGCGAGCAAAACTCATATGAAAAAAAAAGAAGGAAAAATATATTCCGAAATTGTTTTGCTACACTAATTACTTGAAGTTGTATATCTAAGCAAAGATATGTGGTGGTGAAAGATAAAAAAGAGGTGAAAGTATGGGTGGTTGAGAGTGTGTTGGTTCTCGGTGAGAAAACTACTTAGATCAAACCGTTATCAAAATGTAAATGTATGATGACTGGGAATAAGTTTTAATTAAATTCACTCGACCAGCTAAAATAGTTGTATGCTTTTGTCAGGGTTTTTGGCATGTGCTGCACAATGGTTTTTATGAACATTCATGAAGCTTATGAAAATAGAAGAAAGCTAAGAAGAAATTGTGAAATTAGAGAAAAACTAGACACAAAAATTTGGTTTTATTATGGAAAAACAGAGGCTATTTTTTACCAAATTGCATTAAGAGAAGTTTTGTTGAAGATTCAAAGAAGCTTGTTGCAAAATGATCTTATTTGGCAAAAAACACAAAATGGAATTTGAAAAATATATTCTTTAAGAATAAAAAAAAAAAATCATGAAATTCTTCCATTTTCAATGCCCAAAAATAGCTTTAATAGCAACTAGAATGATTGATTTAATTCCACTGTCGCTGTTATACGATATAGTTTTCGTAAGCATGTTAGTGACATGTATAAAAGCAGCTGTCTTAAACTTACAAAACATGACTTCTCTGCGCAATCTTGTCAAATATTTAAAATGACATTCATGTTGGTAAACATATTTTAACTACGTTAAACACTACTCCCTAGTGTTTTCTTTGTCATGCCGCACACGCAGAAGCTGTTTTTTATTTCTTTGTTTACAGCACAATTGCAAGAATTCAAATTGTTTGTATGATTTACACACTGACTGAGTTCTCCATTAAATTATGCTAATTCTTGTGTGTCTTCTGTTAAAAGCAAACTACCATTTTGCATTCACTCCACCTGAGGCCAACAACAAAAACCTCATCATTGGTTTCTATAAAATGTTGTAGAGTAATCCGTTCATGCCGCTGAAATAAAATATGCGCAGCATTCAGCATGCAGTGTTTGTTATTTACAGCTTTGTGTGTTTTTAGGATTTTTTTTTATACAATACCGCTTAGACTGTTGTTGTAGCGAAAGTTTGCTAAAATGTTTTTGGAATTTCGACCACGTTTTAGTGTGTCTACAATGTGGCTGAGTGCAAGCTAATTTGTAGATGCAACCAGCTGCAATTAAAACACTTGGCGAAGCTTGTACTCATCCACCATGGCGTATGAGCAACATTTAATTCGTTAATATATTAGATGCGACGCCTGAAAATCTTCTAGTTATAAAAAGAAACTACAAAGTGTTGCCATATTTAAAGAATATGTTTTTGCATCAAATCACGTAGCAAGAAGTGTTTAAACGAACTCGAAACAATGTTGCTAGAGCGGCTTGGGTTTTTGAACAGTGTGTTTGTGGGTATTTTTTATTTCTTAGAGACCATCTTTCCTTTAACTTTGTTTTACTTGCTAAACCACGACTACTTCTTTCCCTGTGTGTGTTGTATTGTATTCCGGGCAACCCTTAAGAAAGCATTACAATGCTGTACGTGACGAGGTACGTTATGGATATGCTTTGTTTCTTCGTTATTTTAAATTCAAGCAGTTTTGCAAAATTGCAAATGGAAAAGCTGTAGATTGCTTCAAGTTTCTGCTTTGACAGCAAAGCGCTGGTGGGGTGCGACTCAATACAAGAAAAAAAAATTTAACAGAAAAAAAAGTTAATGTTGTAAATTTTGTAGAAATTGATATAGTGTACAAAAGAAGAATAATAAAAGAAAAGTTTCGAAGTCAAGTCGAATAAAGCAACGTTAGGAGCGTGAAGAAAAAATGAGTAAAAGCAACACTAGCGAGCATTACTTTGAGCTTCAAATCGAACAATAAATTTGTTTAAATATGTCAGCACAAAGGTGGCTTTCGAAAGTCATTACTTAACCAGGGAAATGTGTTGGTTGTCGTATTATAGCTTAATTGAGAAAAAAAATGTTAACGCCGTATATCTTACTATCTTACGAGCATTTAAAGCAAAAGACAATGCAGGTAGTAAATTTAAGTAACTTTTTGATGCTCGAAATTGTTCTCTATGCTATTCAATAACTCTTAAAGAAGAACTTATTTAGTTTTAAAATTTATAAATTTCTTATGTGAATGAGCAATGTGTATCTAAATTTAAGCCCTTAAATTATGATTTTTAATGAAATTGGTGAAAAAATAATAAAAGAACTGATTTCTGGTCATTGATAATTGAAATTGTAGGAGACTCAGTCCGTTACTCCATTTTTATGCTTCTTTTAAGGTATAATATACGTGTAAAAATGGAAAAACAGCAGCTTGTTCTCAAATACTTTTTTGAGGTACAAGGAGTTGTTATATTTTTTGAAATTTATTCAGGTTATTGTACATAAAAAAATACTTTAAAAAATAATTTTTTTTTTTTAGAAATTTTCTGGCTTTCTATAGAGGACGTTAAAAGCCAGAGAATTGCTAAAAAAAATATAACAACTCCTTGTACCTCAAAAAAATGTTTGAAAACAAGCTACTGTTTTTTTCTTTGTACACGTATATTTTATCTTAACAATTTTTTATTGTGTTTAAATCAAAAGTAATGCTTTAATTTGTAATTTGTAATTTGATAGATTCCCTGGAATATTATAAGCATTTTTTTTGTGCAATCTTCTTATATATAGTAATCATCAAATGTTGACGTACACTTTTTTATATATCTTTTAGGGTAAGAGCAATGAAACGTATATCATTCGTAAGGTACTGCACCATAGATGTGCTGAATCATGTTAAATTTTAAATTGATGATCTCTGACCCGAAATATTAACGTTAGATTTTATATTAATTTTAGTAAGGAACCTCAGGGCTAAGAAGAGGTACAATAGTGAACGAAGTATCAGATGAAAGGTCTAGCTGCACAGTATGATTACTAGACCGTCCCACTTTTCCAATGTTTTTCTAAAAGTTCCCGGGACACATTGATTTCTGATTCTACTCTTAAAAACAAGAATTTTGGTATATTATACTTTAACATTAACTTACGGTAAATAGTCGGCTTAAAGGCTTTTTGGCCAAAAATTAATTTTTTCGAAAAAACAAGAAATTTCTTCTTCAGTATTTTGCATAAAACTGTGAAACTAATGAAACAATTTTTATCAATTTATACTTATTTAAAAGCTAATAGAATTTTCCATCTTATGCTGTAAGACACATTGCATTTTGTTCAGTACATTTTTTCTTAAAAACTCTGCAAAGTGAAATTTTGCTTAAAATATTTTTGGAAAATTTGATTACTTCAAATCACATTACCCCGCGTTACAAGAGCATGAGAAAGAAATTTTTGATTATGTAAATTTCGTAATATGAGGAATTTCACAGCAAAAATTTTGATGCATAATTTGATGATACGGCATTTTTACCAAAAAGCAACACAACTGCACTGTGAATTTTTTCGAAAAAAATTCAATTTTATTTTTATTAAACGTACCTACATAAGTATTTATGTAAATTACCATTAGAAAAAAAATTATACGACATTAGTTTAAGTTTCGAAGTATTGTACTTTTTCTGTAGTCCAGATAATTTCTATTGTAATGTTCAATTACTTGGATAACACAATTTTTCTGTCCTGGATCCATTGTCCACGTATTATGCACCATATCTAGAAACCCCATGTCTCTTTCTGCTGGAACATTCAAAATAGTTAAGTTTTTAACAATTTTTTAATAAATAAAAAAATTTCATTCGTACTCCACAAGGAAGGATGCATCTCAATATATTCCTTTCAAGAAAAAATATTGAAAAACTGTATAGTATAGTAAAGCCAGCAAAGGTCTCAAAGGCCAACTCATAGCCAACAAAAGCTGTATAACAACAAAAAAATAACAGTAGAATGCAATACAATGCATCGTAATGCTGAGAACATACTAGGGCTATTCACAATCCAGTGCAAATGGTCTTGCACCATATCATTTGCAAAATGGTAAAATATATATTAACTCTTCACTAAGAAAGTAAAAAGAAATGCATTTACTACGCTATTGCATATATAGAACACTAAAATCCATAGCTTAGATTTACTATACATTGCAATACTAAATTGCAAACTGACTGCTGATTATAAAAAAAAGTAAAAGCGAAAAAAACTGATATGGAAGATAAGCGAATAAAAAAACCAATTAATTGTGCTTAAAGATTTTTTTCCACATGAAATTGTGTTAAGTCAAATTTCTAGAGGAAAATAATTTTGCTTTTCATCAATAAGCTGTGAATTTCATGTTTTGCAACAACTATAGCGAATTATATCAAAAAGACCATTCACAATTGATAGGAAATTTTTAAAATTTTTTACAAAAGCACAAATTTACAAAATACACGAGATTTTGAAATGCCATACTAAAAAACAAACGCATTTGGGTCCTTTCTTTTGTTAGATTGTTGTTTCGAAGAATGATCAACAGTAGATCAGAAGCATAAAATCCGTGGTCACAAGGGAGAATGACTAAACTCAAGCTATCGTAAAAAAACCATACGCCATTTTCTTTATTGCCAATCTTTGAAAGGATGCAGGAAAAAACTTTTTACACATAATAGAGTATCACTTATGTCGTCACATATTTCATGTATTACGGTTCATGTATTTCGGGAAAAAGGTCGGAGTTAGTGCAAAAAAAATATCGTTTTTTCAGTTACTTTGAGTTTAGTCATTATTCCTTGTGACCACAGAAATAGTCATTTAAATAATTGCACATTACAAAAATAAAGTTGAATGCCTTGCAATTAAAGCTAATATCATATACATATCACTTTTACATACGTACTTATGTTTAATAAAGCTACATTTAATAAAAAAAAAATTGAATTTTTTTTCGAAAAAATTCACTATGCAATTGTGTTGCTTTCTTGAAATAATACCGTATCCATTATCTTTGAATTACACATCAAATTTTATGCTGTGAAATTTATCAAAATACAAAATTTACATAATCTAAAATTTTTCTTCATGCTCTTGTAACGCGAGGTAATGTAAGTTGAAGTTATCAAATTTTCGAAAAAATTTTAATTAAAATTTCAATTTGCAGAGCTTAAAAAAAATTTACTGCACAAAATGCAATTTTTTTATAGTATAAGATGGAAAATTTTATTAGATTTTAAATAAGCATAAACTGATAAAAATTGTTTCATTAGTTTCGTAGTTACATGCAAAATACTGAAGAAGAAATTTATTGTTTTTTTGACAAAATGTATTTTTAGTCATAAAGCCTTTAAGCCATTTGCGCGACTATTTATCGTTAGTAAAGTGTTATATACCAATATTAATGTTTTTAAGAGTAGAATCAGAAATCAATGTGTCCCGGGAACTTTTCGAAAAAGTCAAACAAATGGGACGGTCTAATAATTACATTTTGTATTAGTGACCTTCGCCCTGAAAAATGAGCGTAAAAAGAGCATTTCTTAAATAAAAGCTGAACTATAAGAGATAGAAAAACATGATGCAAAAGAAAATTTTAGACATTGGTAAGATGTGTACAAATACCTCAGACATTTTTTGGCATCTCTTGCGTATACCCTACAATAAGCATTTTATTTATGTTACAAGTGTGAATATATATTGTAATGGTGAAATTTATTACTAATAGTAAATTTTAAAAAATGTCCTTTTTTTAAAACATTATTATTATTTATATTTTATTTTATATAAAATAATTGTATTATCTCGAAAACTATAGATGTTTTAAGTACAATGTATTTTTGTATGAAAAGTCGATGGTTCAGATATGTAACGCTATACGAAAGCTTTTTTACTAATATATTTCACGGATAGTATATTAAAAAAATTCCCGTTATGATGACATCAAAATTATTCAGGTATCTCAAAGAATGTAGATTTTCTCAGTAAAACTTGCTCCCTGAAGCAAGGTCATTGCCTCAGAATGAGAAAAAAAGCAATTGAAATTTCAAGTTATGATTTTGCAAGCAAATATCTCAGCCATTTTTCAATCGTTTTTCATCAATTTTTTTTTGTCTGCAAGATCAGTTAATGACTTTGAAGAAAAAGAAAACATGTACCGTTATCTTACGAATTCAATAATTTATATTGTGTTAAATAAACCTCTAAAACATTCAGTTTTTGCTCAAAAAATAGGCCAAATGTTTTTTGAATTAAGATTGTGAGCTTTAGATCAAGTAAGTTTTCAAGAAGGCAACAACAACAACAACAATTCTGTATAAAGTCAATCACTTAGCTGACTAGACAGTCTGTTTCGGAAATCGCTACATTTTCCTCTTCAGTAGTCTTTGAGTGATTAAGCTGTGATCAACTCACTGTTTAAACCAGCATATGAATGTGCAGATTTTGGAATTCATTCTTATGAATTGTATGGCTGCTAATCATATGACATTTCAAAGCAGTAGGCTATTTATAGATCACCGCCATCAACTCTATCAAGGGTTGCCATCTGTTCTAGTTGCTTCTTCATTTATTTCAATATTCATTGGTGATCGATAGTTTGTCGAAATGCACCATAGAAATGAAACGAGTTTTTGCTTCGCCAAAAGCTAGTGTTCTAACTGAAAGGTGGCTATTTTCACAACCAAATGTTCAACTTACTTGATCTAAAGCTCACAATCTTAATTCATGTAATTATTCAATAGATCATAAAACTAATTAACTCAAATGTTTTTTTGCTGTCATTTTTTTTCTTATTAAATTTTATTTTTTCACACTCTTTCATATGGACATACCATTTATTTGCAGAAATTGCTTCATTTTGACACATAATTCAATAAACAGTTTCTATCATCGAAAATTATGAGCTACTGCCTCCAATGATTTTGTTGATGAATAGATGAAAATTAAATATTCAAAATGTTGTTTTATATTTTTTACAAAGTTCTACAGCATAAAAAATAATATCTGTGAAAAAATTTTCAAATATTTCAAGCCATTTCATAGATATATACACCAATCTTTGTTTTAAGAATATGCGTGGGAGAAACAGTTCTTCCGTGTTTCTGAACCAATTTTGATATTGTTTTTTAAAGAAATCATAGTAGGGAGAAGGAGTTCACTGAATATTTTTGTGACCTTTGACCTGAAATATTAGCATTTAAAGAATATTTCTTAAGTAAAACAAAAACTATAAAAATGGAAGAACATGGTGTAAGAGGAAATTATCGATATTAAAACAATGTACAAAAAACATTTTTTGCTTTCTCTTACGAATACCCTACAATAAGCATTTTTGTTAGTAAAATGTGTGAATACATTTTGGGATGGTGAAATTTCTTAAAAATAGTAAATTCTAAAAAATTCCCTTTATTTTGACATCAAAGTTATGGCGAAATCTTGAAAACTCCAACAGTCTCGGTTGCTTCCGTCCAAATTGCTGACAGTTTTTTTTTTGTCTTCAGCCTAAAGTCCAGCCAAACCTAAAATTTAAGTTTGTAGGTAACTTTTTTATAAAGTGTTAAATAAGAGCTTACCTTGTGCCTTCACGTAAGGGAGGTCCTAGAGAATTAAGCACTACTGCAAAGCTTTGCCATGACTCCTTCTGATTTTGTTTTGTGGAGCCGAATTTTCGTAGTCTAGTTGCTACACCAGGATTCTGCTTCATAAGCTGCAACAGTTTGTGGAACTGTCGACTGTTCGTTTTTTCATTCTAAAAATGTATAGAAATTTGTTTAAAATCAAAGACAAGCAGTAAAATAACAAAAAAATTACGAGTTACTTACCTTTTTCAAATAATTCCTTTTGGTTTTGACAAAATTGTTATACAAATATCTAATAATTAAAGTCGAATAACACTTGTTAAATTCGCGAACAGTGATACGACCAATATTTTTATTTGTCTGTTTTTAACGAATAGTGATACCACCTTGGCGAATTTTACTTGTTTTCTATTCGATTCGCGGACGGTGATAGGGCTATTAATTAATTACTTATACTAGTACCTACCACAGTTTCCTGCCGAACGATTGTGCAATATTTTTTATCACAATCTGTTATCCTGTTTAGAGCCACGGGATCTGTTAAACATAAGGAATCCGTATCACCTTTATTAAAGACGCAGGTGTAGCAACGTAAACCTGCAAATGAGATAAACGAAAAAAAAATAAACAAACAGTCAAAAACGTAAACAAAAGCAAAAACAAAACAACATATAGATCAACAAGTGAGCGAGAGCACGAGCATAAAGAAAGAGATAAAAGAATGAAGTCTATTCGCGCAGTTCTATATTTTCACTAATTTTATGATTTTGCATAAATTAATTGGGATGCTTTTTATTTGTTTTCTTGGCATTGCGCCGCATTATGTTGGCTTTGCCACCTTGTTGGCCAAAAACGAGGACGTGCTTGTCTACACTTTATTTTTGTAATAACGATGACGTTCATCGCAACGCCAACAGCAGAAGTGGCAGCAGCTATGAGCGGACAGCATGTCATACCGCACGCAGCAGCTGTTGTTCAACGTTGTTTCAATCTAACATTGAAAGTGGCACAAACGATGATGTTAAAGTTGATGTTGATGAAGATGATGACGCCGATGGCAACACAGAGCTGGCTATCGTTTGCTATGCTTGTGTATTGGTGTGCGTGCATGGCTACAATGAATAAAAGCTTGATAAACAAAAACAAAATTTGTCGAAAGTGTTAGTTGAGATAAACAAAAACAAAAAAGAAAAGAACAACAAACATTTGCCTTTCTTCACATTAAAAAAAAACACAAACAACCATGGAAACATAGATTTCTAATGAAAGCACACTCATGCGAATAAATAAGGAGAAAAAAGTACAATACAGTTTTGTACTTGTTGTTGCTGTTGATGTTCGGATATCACAAATTTTCTAGAATAAATACCAAATCATTGAAATAAGTTGTGATTTAAATTATTTTTAGTGCCATTTGTGTGCTGAAGCATATAATCGACCATGTTTCATTTATTCGCTGGAAGAAAGTGTGGGAAAAATTTAACGAACAGTGGGACAGATACATATGATGAATTTCCATTCATTCCCAAGAAACCATAGGTCTAAAATCAGTCCCAATATCGCGTATATTGAGTTTAAAATTTGTGTAAGGATTTTTAAAAAAACGATAGTTTTATATAAAAATACTGTTGAATAGTCCAAAAATGGCAGCGTATGTCATTGATTTTGGGCTTGTTGAATTGAGGAATTTTGGCCAGGTCTCAGCTTCTGATTTAATTTTAAAAACATTTTGGCTTTTAAACCAAATTTTGCCAATCTGATATTTAAATATTGTCAAAAATAAAATGATTTAAATTTAAAAAATCTTTTATTTAACCAGTGTAAAAAGTACAATTTTAGACATTTATGTCTTATTTGCTCTCAATGCGGGGTATTTTAGTTCGACTTTTTATAGCTACTGCCATAACATCGTCTCAATTTTTTTCAATTACGCGTCACGAAACACTTGAAACTAACTGAAAAAAAATCGCTTAGCTACCTGAATATGCGATGGAATTTGTGGGTCTGGCAGCGGCGGATCTTCAAACTCTAGATAACCTAGCATGTGCTCGTATGGAATGTTTGTGGTGAATGGAGGTTCAGATAAAATGCTGTCATCATCTATGTTTATCAAATCAACATAGTCTAAGCATTCAAAATTAATGCTATACTTTTTATAAGTCCTTAATACTGTTGGATCATATAGATTTTCTCGATAATACAAAATCTTCTTGATTGCTCTTTCGAGAACCGGTTTTCTATCATCAAAGAGCATTGTCAATAAAACATTCTCTGGATGACGGAAATGAAATTATTTTGAATTACAGCGTTAACAATATTCCTTAGATTTGGTAGCAAATATTGAGTTGACCGTATAAATTTTGCTAACAATGCACTGCTGTAGGCAACAGAACTATAATACTCTACATTAAAGTACATTGGTACATAAACTTTCATAATATAATTTGCTAGATTTTTCACTTAAAAAGAAATATTGCCTAAAAATATCTCGATTACTTGGCAAATTAAGCTCACTTAATTCGCTTGGAGAACCAAAATCATTGATATGGCAAATAACTTGACTCTGAGATTTTAAATGAAACGTCCATTTCCGAAATAGAAGAATAAAGGGACTTTGCAGAAGATTACATAATAATTCACTTCAAAAACTTAATCACGCGGAGAATTCTGACAACACGATCGATCAACTATAGACTTAAAAAATAATCGCTAAATATTATATAATAAAATAATAATAAAAAATAATCGATCAACTATAGACTTAAAAAATAATCGCTTAATATTTACTATAAATTTTTATTTATGAGTATTTTCGCAAAAATTAGGTCAATTTTGCAATACAGTGGTTTCAACTTCAAAGTTTATTTACTTTTAAAATACTTAAATGTGAAGAATGTAGTAAAGTAGCAATAATTTAAAATTCAAATGTAAAATAAAAAATGATCAAATCATTTTTACGATGATTTATACATTTTCTGGCAATTTTTTAAAAATCAAGTGAGAAAAATTTGGTCTAAAAACAAAAATATGTTTAAAATTAAATCAGATTCGGAGAGTTGGCCTAAATTCCTTTTCAATAAGCCCAAAATCATTGATATACGCTGCCATTTTTGGACTATTCAACAGTATTTTTTATAAAACTATCGTTTTTTTTTAGATCCATACACAAATTTTGACCTCACTATGCGCGATATTGGGATTGATTTTAAACCTATGGTTTCTTAGGGAAATGTTCTCAGAATCCATCACAGATTACGTTTCTGCTATACGCATTCTTCGTTTTTCTCATCCGAACAATTTGACCCGCCCTAATGGAATATGTATTGCATGAATATTATATGATAAACACTTTAAAAATTTTTAAAATTTTTTTGACATTATTAATACCTAATATAAATGCATATTTGCTTAACACAGAAGACATTTTGGATAATTGGACACCACTTCACTCAAAAAAATCTGCTTCCCTTAAATTAAGAAGCTGTGGCTTTAATTCATATGCAAGGGTTTTTCTATATTCTATAAGGGTTTCTTCTTTTTAATTTAATTTTAGAAAATTTTTACATGATTTAACGACCTCACGTCTTGATTTCATTGCAATGTTATCAAAACAGTTTCTTAGTTTTTACTTAAATATAAAAGATGAAGGTATGATCAAAGTAAAACTTTCAAAAATTGTATAAAAGCAGAAATAATTTGAAGATATGAAGGGCTTATTGCATTAACGTGTCAATTTCTTAGACAGAATACATGACTCAATGCATTGCCAACAACCACTGAAGAGATTTTGGCTATATCTTTCTAATTTTCTAACCCATTTGTAAAAGTGTACGTGTTCAATTCCAATTCTTCATATAAAAATACAGTTTCTCAAAACTTTAAAGTCGATTATTTCAAAATATTTTTTGTGTGGCATATCATGTTTCTGCAATAAGCCCTTCATATACTGTATTGATATCAAGTCCGCTGGCAACATTCTACAGCATGATTTCTTAAATTTGGAGAAATATCAGTTACAATACTCGAATATTTCATAGGAATACATGTAAGTTTTTTTTTTTTTTTTGTACATTACAAGTGTTTTATTTTAAGGATGCTTTTCTTATATTTCTAGAAGCGACAATTGTTTAACAACTGCGATGGTCGAATGTGTAAGCTGATGGACTAACACTCACTTGGCCAAGGTTCAAGTCTTTGGATAGTAGTCATTTTTCAATTTAAATTAATGTTAATTATAATAATGTTTACAGTTTTTCGTCAGTATAAAAATAATAATTCTCTCGGGATGCTTTTAAAATCTTAAAAAATTGTGTTTTTTTTTTGCAAAAATTCCAAAATTTTTCCAAGGATTCAAAGAAAAATTTCATATTTTCAAAGAAAAAGTTTCTCTTAGTTATAGCCGATGATTAATTAACAGTAGAAAATTTCTTATTTGTTATAGCCGATGATAAATAAACGGTAGAAAAACGGTAGAAAAACTTACTCAAATGTTATAAGATTTCAACACAATTGGGCGACATTTCTTGAATTTAGCAAAATAGTTCGTAAATGATTGAATAAATTTCCTAAAATTTAACACTTCTGGTGTCAATTTAATGAAAAATATATATGTTCTTCATTTTTAGAAAATCGTCCATGGCGCTAAATGAAGCCCAATTTTCTAACGATTGGGTGCTATTTTTCTAGATTTTCTGGAAATTTTTTTTGAGTGTGTCGACTTCAAGTCAAATCTTTGTGAGTTGAAAGAAAATTTTATCAAACTTGCAACAAATAGTGTATCATCAACTTTTATAAGTGCTTATTTGTAATTGATGAATACCATTACGAATCGTCATAAAATAGATCAAGGTGCACTTTTAGTCGGTGGCAATGGTAACTTTTTTTTGAGGCATTTTAATATACATGTATTCTTCGTAAGTTTAAGCAATATTTATCTGTTATCTTACGAACGCAGGTCAGAAAAAGTATACACTCAAAGAAATATTCTAGGTAAAATTGATACATAATATTTGTTAATCGCTAACAAAACGAAATTGTCCAATCCATTTTGTTATATCAAAAATGCTTTATTTTTTTGTCAATTCAAAAAAAAATTTATCCATTTGATTAAAAACAGCAACAAATTTAATGCGTTGTTCTGAAAAAATTGTTTTATTAGCTTTGTTACGTTGTTAGCTTGATATAAACTTATTCACGCTAACAAACTCGTCAATCATTCGGAATAATATTTCATAATTTTAATAAATAATATTAACAAACTACTTTGTTGGCTTGATAATTATATATGTTATACTGAAGAAATAATTAATGTTATTGATAATCGATTGAGTCAAGTGGACAAAATTTCAATTATATAATGATAAAATGGATTATCAACTTCAAAAACCTTTAATAATGACAACAGAAAGAAATGCTTGGTATTTCAGTGGCGTCATTCACCTTTTTAAATCAAGTACCAAATTAAGTTAAGGAGATAAAATTCGGGAAAGCTTAAAAATACAGTGCAATTTTTTAAGTGGAGCTAACTTGTGTGTGGAAGCTAAGTGTGTAAATTTGAACTTGTGAAATAAATTTTTCTTGTGCTCCAATGTACCAATTTTACCATAAAGCACCTTTGACATATGAGGGACATCGCCATTTTTAGCTGAGTTTCTAAATGCATTTATTATTAGCGATGCCTACAAATTGGTCTTCTTTTTCAGTGAATTCGGCAGTAGTTTTAATGTAAACAGCGCTAATAATGAATAGCGTAGATAATATCAATGTTTGTGACTTCTATACTTATATTTATAAGTATGTTTATTATATATAAAATGTAATAAAATCTTCTAATCAGAACAACAACACATTTGAGTATAGTTGACAAAAAATATGTCTTCAGCAGAAAAGCTTTTTTCTTTCTATTCAACAAATTATTTGTTCATTTTGAAATATCCTGTATTCATATTGAGAGATTGTTTTATCAAATGAACAATACAAACGTGATATTCGTGATAAAGGCTTATATCAAATTGAAAATTTTGTCAATATGATTGTAACTTATCACCTTAATTCTAATTGACAAAAGCTTTTGTAGACAGTATATTGACAAAAAATGTATTAACTAAACCTAGGAATTGGTCAGTATGAACAAATATTTCTTTGAGTGTATGTAATTTAACAAGACGGCACGTTCTTATCTCTCAGAAATTGATTTCATCTGGCCAGACGACATAGTCCATTCGAGGGTTAACTTACAAAATATCATCTCTTCCTGGTCTATATGAGATACTTTTGTCATTAATAACTGGGTCTACAGCATCGATTTCCTTCTCTTTAAAAGTAATTCTTCCCTCAAAGAAACTCTTTGTGGATCTTTGTTTGTGCGAAAATGAGCTACATTATATAGAAATATTGACTATATTCGATTATTTGGTAGATAATTTAAATTATATTTTACATTTTCAGTTGCAAAGGAAGGAGGAAAAGTTGAAAGTCATAAAAGAAAAAACATGTTTTTTATAGAAAATAAGCTTCCATTTCTTGAAATTTAAAAAACTTTTGCCACTCTCCCTTTTTCCGCCCAAAATCAATAAAAATGCTTTATTTCGTTTGATCGTTTTAGACTTAAATTTGGTAATTTAGTTTGTGTGGTTACTGTCGGTAACTTTGTAAAAAATGTGCGTGGTCGAATTATAACTACGCCCAGTTTTCTAAAAACTTTTATAATTGTCTACTAGGACGATTGTAGATTTTCTGAATGAGAAATGGCTTAGGAAGAAAATGCTGCCTAACCCCTTCTTATCACCCATAAATCAGGAAAACCCAAAACTGCTTTATTGTACACGGTAAGAAATCCTGGAATTAATTTTAACACTTTTGGGCTTACATATATGGCCACACCAAAGTTGTATTAACATTAAATTCTAATTAAATATTAAAATACAGTTTAAAAAAAAATGTATTGAAATTTAATGCTCAGTTTGTATTTATTTTTAATACCGATTTTATATTAAAAATTAGGTATAATACTAAATATAATATCAAATTGATTTCAGGGAGTATAAAATATCGTTGTAATATTTTAAATGTATTATTATTTAATACAAAATTATATTAAAACATAATACAGCATGTCTCAAAAATTAAATATAATATCACAATAGTATCGAATTAATTCCAAGTGTTTAAAATATCATTGTAATATTTGAACTGTATTATAATGTAAAATAAAATATATTAAAAAAATGTTGAAATCAATTGAGGAATGTTAAATGTAACACTTTTTGAATTAAAAATCTTTTTAATACTTTGATGGTATTAAAATTTATTCGAAGATTTCTAACCGTATAGGAATTTTTTTTTTGTTATGGTAAATGTCATACAACTCTGAAAGTTATTCACCGATTCCTTTGGCAGAGAGGCACAATAACACTAAGGTCAGGTTTTAAGGTATATTTTATTTTCTACGTCCATTAACACTGTTTACACGGTAAGAAATCTTGTAATAAAATTGAAACTTTTCTGAAAAATATAAGTCCACGACAGCTTTGGTTTCAGATCTAGTATTTGCAAAATACTAAAATATGGTTCTAATACAGCCTTGGTTTTAAATTTGGCTTGGATTAAAATATTACAAAAAAAAACACCTTGAGATTCAAACCCACGACATTAAGTTTGTAAGTTCGCTAGTCTAAGCACTGGGCTGTGGCACTAAACGTAACACAAGCAATAAACAAACATATGAACCAAATCGACTGATATTGAGTCCTAGCATTGCCTAGCATTTACGGGTCCATATCCAAATTCAGTATCCAATTGTACTAGAATTTAGTCTAAATTGTATTCAAAACAAAAAAATAATGCGGAATTATTCTTAAGTTTAAATCAAAAAGTAAAAAAAGAAGCTATAATATATCTTTGGTTTAAATTTTAGTACAGTAGTGTTTTAATGATGAGTTAGTTTAAATTAAAATCTTAAACCGCATGGTTTGAAAAATTGCAGTAATATTTTAGTGGGACTAAAATTTAGTCCAAGGTTTTAAACCGTGTACTACGGGCATGAGAACAGTTTTATTTAACTAAGGTCAGAGCATATGTGTTTATTTTTTTTTTTCAATAAGTTCCTAAATATTGACTTTTTAATCAAAAAATGGCTCAATAGTTGTGTTTGTTGCAAAAATAACAACAAGTAAAAATTGCAGTTCTAACTACCTTTCATATAAAAAAGAACTCATTTGGAAAAATTCTTTAAGTTTTGAGCAGAAATTTATCAATTTTTTTATCATAAAAACTTTTTGGTGAAACTTACTTTTTCAAAATGTTGTTTTTATATATATATTTTTTTTTAAATAGTCCAGTCTCACAAATAATGTGATTTTTAATTTTTTTTGCGGATAATATGGATTTTGGCCTCCTAAATACAAATCTAAAAAATTTCAGGCCCCTCGGAATTAGTTTAGAAGTTATAGGCCTCCAAATTTAGAAAAAATGGCCTACAAATCTTGCTGCTTTTTGCTGCGTGTTTCAACAGAACTACGCTGTATAGGTATCATAAGAAAGGTAATGCAAGTACCTATTCAACAAGGTATCTATATATATAAAATGGAATGTGTGTTTGTTTATTTGTTTGTTTGTTTGTACCTTATAGGAGACCAAACCTCTGGACCGATCTTCCTGAAATTTTCACAGCATTTAACTGGGACTCTGGCATGATTAATAGGGTACTTTTTTCGACCACGCCCACTTTTTCGCCCAATTTTTTAAAATTATGTAATTGCTCCCATATAGTTTTTAACAGATTTGCTTCAAATTGTATACACATTATACTCCAGGCGAGGTAGAAAAAAACATTTCTTACGCCACGCCCCCTTTCACGCCAAATTTAAGTTTTAAACTTTTTGTTCTCTGTACAAATTTGTTCCTTCCAACGGATTATTTTTTATTTGGTAGTATATTGCTCTTAATACTGTTAACGTCGCCATATTACTATGAACCACGCCCACTTCACCGCCCCTTTTTTAATTCAGATACTTACTTATACCACTAACAATGTTTGCTATACAAAATACTTTTTTGTAATATGTATTTACCTAAAGTTTTATATACTTTTTATCTACAGGTAAGGTAGATATAGATTTTTTTATTACCAAATCCCCCTTTTTCGCCCCATTTTACTTTAATTATAATGAATCTGCCTTCAATCTATATACATAAAAATGAATGTCTGTCTGTCTGTTTGTTTGTTTGTGCTTTATAGGAGGCCAAACCCTTGGACCGATTTTCCTGAAACTTTCACAGCATGTTACTATGACTCTGGAAAGAATAATAGGTTATATGAAGTTTTTATTGGACAAAGGGGCGTGGCACCGCGCATATAACCCACAAATTTAAATCGCCATATTTTGGGCATTTTTTGACCTACGTCGATGATATTTGGTACATATGATATTGGCATAATTAGGAATACGTACTAGGAGAAAAGTGGGTGGGACCATGCCCGTTTTTAGGAAAATTAAAAATCGTAATATAGTCTTAACTACCGGACCGATCGTCATTAAATTTTCACAATAGGATATTCTTACGAAATAATTAATTCTTGACTATATAAAGTTGTGAGTGGACAAAGGAGCATGGCCTCGCCCATATAACCCAAAATTTAAAATCCTCATATCTTGGGCATTTTTTGACCAACGGTGGCAGTATTTGCTATATATGGTATTGGCATGAATAGAAATACGTACCAAAAGAAAAGTGGACGGAGCACGCCCCTTTGTTTGCGATATATTGGAGGCTGGACCTGTTAACCGATCTTAAATTTTCACAGCGTGCAGCTTTGACTCAGGAATACTCATTACATGATAATATTTTTCGACCATGCATACTTGTGCACCTACTTTTTTTCAGGAAGATCGGTTTATTAACGGCTTTACCACAAATTTTAAATACATATTAATTAAAATAGTGGGGTAGCCCCATTATCTTTCTCCCACAACTGACTCCAAAACAGCTGATTTTGTAATATGTGTTAGTTAAAATAGAGAGTGGGGCAACCCCATTCTCATTCTCCCACAACTGACTGCGAAACAGCTGATCGTGTAATTGCTGCTTTTTGATTGGTCTAAAAATAAAAAAGGGGAGCATGAAGCAAATTACATGCTTTTCAGTGCTGAATTCCAATTGGTTTACAACAAAAAAAGGGGAGAAGCATTGCAATAATTAAATTAAAATTAAATAAATAAATTTTTGTAAATATATAAATACTTTTCATTTTATTTTATAATGAGGGGGGTAGCGAAGCACACCGGGTTCAGCTAGTCAAATATAAAAATCCATGCATACATTTTTAAGATATAACCATTCTTAATGTATTGCTTTCGTTAAAGGGAAACCACTAGTTCTTCAACACATTGAAAATAATAAAAACAAATTTAAATCTTAAAAAGTTATGCATGGATTTTCATGTTAGATACCTCGTTGAATAGGTACTTGCATTACCTTTCTTTTGGTACCAATAATGTGGAACACTAAAAAAGACAGCAAGATTTGTAGGCCATTTTTCCTAAATTTAGAGGCCTCTAACTTCTAAGCCAATTGCGAAAGGCCTGAAATTTTTTTCAGATTTGGATTAAGAAGGTGAAAATCCATCATTCAACAAAATAATATTAAAAAAGAGAGTTTTCGCTATTCTTGCATTATACCAAACTAACATAACATCTCCATCCAATCAAAATATATGTCCAAAAATATATTTTTGTATACCATTGCTTATCGTAATTCATAATGAGGAGGTATACTGCTCCGCATCGATATCGCTCGAACTGTAATTATTTATTGCCATTATTACAGTGCTTCTACAACATATACTTTCCTGAAAAATGCTCAGCCTGAAAGTATGCACATCTTGCTTATCTAACTTTATACATAACCGGAAAGCATTCAAATTCGCTCAAACTGTAATTATGTTTTGCCATTATTACAGTGCAGTACAACTTTGATATTCCGGACATGCGCCAATTCGGACACTCCAATAACCCGAACACTGCCATAGTTCGGACAATTTCAAATTTTTACCTCTACAATCCGGACAAATTTCGTTTTTATGCAAAAAAAGAAGAGTTATTTTACTGTTTTAGAATTCTCACTATTGTTAATGTGCAATATATACATTGTGCATACGTATGTATTGAAGTTATCAGGTAAGCTGTGCAACTATTGCACGTGTTTATTAAGCGGGGTACTCTTGTTACGCAAGTTCGCGTGTAGCTTGGCAAAACATAAGTAAAAAAAATTATCCAAAAAGACTGGTCTGCATTAGCCCAAGGCTTGCATCTCACTGGGACGATGGAGACTTAATACCGCTTCAAGAATTACGCCTTTACGAAGTCCGCTTCCTTCAATGCTAACTTAAAATCCATCCAAAACATGATCAGCAAGCGCGTCGGAAGCTGGGTGGGCAGTACAAATGGGGGGGGGGGGGGCAGTACAAATGGTAGTGCAAAAAAAGTTCACCAAAATTTCTTCAAAGAAACATGAATGTAAATAAACAAATTTTTTATTTAAGTTTAAAATAAAAAAAAATATAAAAAAATATATAAAAAATATTAAAATTTCATTATTTTTAAAAGTTCTTCCAATTTCAATATTAGAGATCATTCTTTAAAGGATCTTTTATATGGTAGTATGAAAATATAAGAAATAAGTTTTGCTTTTATAAAGCAAGACTAGGTATATCTTTACGTGGTTTAAATGCAATAAGGTACAAAAAGTTATATCAATTTAAATTATTCCAAAATGTTTCTTGTGCGAGAAACAAACTCTTTCACCACCTCCATCGAATTCAATTCTTCGGTTTTATCTTTGTGAATGTGTATAAGTGCCGCATGAGTGAGTCGTTTCTGTGTCACAGTTGCTCGAAGATACGTTTTAAGTCGTCTTAGTGCACTAAAAGAACGCTCCGATGAAGCTGCTGATGCAGGCACAGTCAAAAGCAAAGCAATAAGTTTTTCAACTTCATTTAATAGTTTTTTTACAGTATCCGAATTTTTCGCAAATTGGGATACAATGCCACTACAATTTCAAGGTGTTTGGCCAGGCAATTGCTTCAGCAATTTCATCTGCATAAAGATCTAGTTTTGTTTTTAGATTTTGTTCAGAAGGCACTTTTCCGTTGAAGGCTTCGATTACAATATTTTCCAACGATTCCAGAGTGTCAAGATCTGTTTAAATATACAATAAGATTTACAAAGTGCCAGTTTACACTAGCTTCACTCAACCGACTCACCGAATGTTAAATCAAAGTTAGTCGGTTGAGTGAAGCTGGTGTTAACATGCAAAAATAAACAAAAAAGTCAAATATCAACCTGTTTGATCGAATCTAGCCGTTATCTCATTTGAAAGAAGATCTAAAATTTCGAAATAATCTTTTTGTAGCCGATCATATAATGGCAACTGTACTGAAGGAACCGGATTTGATGTTTGTTCAAAGCGTCGAGGTGGATTTTCATCAGCTAATTCACAGTAGGGGCTTTCGCATGGTCCAAAACATTGGACCACCATGGCAGATTGTACAACATGTAGTACCATGGGTAAGCTAAAACGTTAGTCGAAATTTTTGGTTTTTTCTGCCGATTGTACAATATTGTACAACTATGTAAAATTACTGCTCTTGGAGGGTATCTAAAAGTTGCTTAGCTATTAGCCGGATGTGTTCTGCTTGAGAGCTTGCAATTATGATGTTGCTTTACAAGTTGGATCGTTCGAACGCTCAATCAAATAGTCCCATTAGTTTTCCATCTACCTTATCGTACAACATGTCGTCCAATATGGAAAGCCCCTAAGAACATGTCAAATTTTTTCTTACCAGAGTTGCAAAATTAACAAGCATTAAGCTACATACTTAAGGGTGCTTTAACTGATGTGGTGGGCTTGAAGTAGAAACTCTACATTTTGTTCTATCTTTTTGCAAACACAGAGAAAGAAAATGGTTATCCGCAAGCATGCTTATGAAGAAGAGAGAAAGAGGAGGAAAATATATAATACAAAAATATTATCGTTGAAAAAAAAACAGATTTTTTGAATAACTTTCGAAGTTTTCTTTTTAAATTGTTTATCTAGCTAAAAAAGTGGGGGGGGGCAACTGTCCCCCCTTCCCCCCGCTTCCGACGCCAATGATGATAAGTACTTTAACTTTTAATAAAGACATCACTGAAGAGGATATCAATGATTGGGCAACTGGCGTAGATGAACTGCCATTCAACTTTTCAATGAAGAAATAATGCAACACGCTAATTCAAATGAATTGGCATGTCCTCTTGTAGGTTCTAAGGGATGATATTGAAGCGATAGATGTAAAAACCAAGATCTCTAATGCTGATGCTAAGAGATCATTTGCAGTTTGCGTTCAGTGGGTTGAGGAGAATGATTTGAATATGCAAGACATTGTATTATTGAAGAGACTAGAAAAAAAAGCACGTACAAACTACCTCAATAAAATTATCCAACCCAAAATAAGTTCATTGTTTAGTATGTAATTCATAGTAGGTATGTAGTTTTACAAATGAAAATGTGTTTATTTCCAACTTAATACAAATTCTTTTTGTTTTTGAATAAATATATGTTAAACGAGTATATAAGTTTGTTTTATTTCATCAATATTGCTTCGAAAATTCTTACTTCTATAGAACGGACAACCTCGATAATCCGAACGACCCTAAAACTATATGTGTCCGGACTATCGAAGTTGTACTGTATAATTGTCCTTAAAAATGTGAAATGGGAAACTTTATGTAGCCAGTTCTAGAGTCAAGCTGTCTGATGGTGTAAAACTATGTAGTATAGATGGCAAGGGACAAGGGGACTTGGCAAAAAATTCCAAAACGATTTTTACTAGAAATGTAAGGAAGCTTTTTCAAAATAGTTTAACTACACATGTATTCTAACAAAAAGTGGTGTTTGTTTATAAATCCAAAAAATTGTTTGTCATATTTTTTACTCTAAATGCTTCCAACCCGTCGTAGGACGGGCTTTTATGCTAGTCTATATATATATATATGTAAAACAAAGTGGCAAAAAGCGTCCGTTTTAATCTGCTGTCCGTAATTTTAAACCAATTTATTTCGGTTTTTTTTTAATGTAGGTAATTACAGTGCAAAGGTAATAGACAAAAATTAAATTTGAAAAACATCCTAAAACATTTTTAAAAAAGCAAAAGAAAAATTAAATAAAATTACGCTCACGCTTATGTAAGAGCAATAGAGAATGTACGTACGCAAATATCCATCTAATAAATTATTTATGCTCAGTGAAGTCATACAAATTTTTCTTTAGCATTTTAACAATTCGTTCTACTAGCACCAAAACACAGTGGTTCGTAGTGTGGAAAACATTTCGATTCTCAAAAAAAAAAAAATAAAAAAAAATTCGCTTTGTTATTACAAAAAAAAAAACAACAAAATTAATAAAGTGTCCAACAGTAGACCTTTCAACGCCATGAACGTGACGTTATTTGCTTGAATATAAGTAAATAATAAATTTAGAGAAAAAATCGCACCAGACAAACAAACACACACGACAAAAAAAGAAAAAAAAATAAAAAATTCTTAGTAGAAATCACGTTAGCGTTCTAGCAGCAAGAACTCTTTAACACATGAACTCACATTGATTTAATTTTTCGTTTTGGTTATTAATTTTGTGGATATTTATATACTTATAGCCAAATCAAATGCAATTTTAGATTTCTAGCTAAAATTTAGCTTTAATTTTATAGAGTGTAATTTTCGCATGAAAACCTCGCATTTCGAGCGTATTGCGTTTATGTCATAGTCTTTACATTGAATTCTGTTTAAATGTTAACTTGTTAGATTAGCGGTAAATATTGTGATTGCCTAAACCTTTGATGAAACTCGAAAACTCACCACTTGTCTGCGGTAATGTCAGGAAAATCAATATCATAAGCGTAAAAGTGACGTTTATGACAGCTGAGAGCAGTGACAGCTGCATCGTGCCAGCAGTTGTTCACACAGTGGGTTGATTGTTCAAACTGATTGTTGTTAATATTTTATCTGATTGATTGTGAGTCACAATCAAAATCAATCAATTTTCAGCAGCATTTCGATAACTTATCAATTATTATGTTTTCTGCAACAAGATAGCGACTTGTCGTTATTTGATGATGATAAAACTTTTTTATCACTAATGCAAAGATTTAATGCATGTTCTTTTTTATTGAATTTCTTATTAATGTTTGTGCTTTGTTCTTGTTTTTCTTGCAGAATGACCGCTATGTACCCGGTTCCCCGATATTTCGTGAAGAACACAAGACTCCGCCGATAACGCCCGCTCCACCTTCAACACCTCGTAGTCGAGCAAAAGGTAAATTTAGAGAAAAAGTATCAGAAAAAAAAACGATATGTTCATATCGCAAGTGTTATATAACGAAAATGTTAACAATATAAAAATAAGTTAATAAAACGTTAAAATATTACTTGCTGTCAAACATGTTTACAAGTGTTGTTGGTTTCAATGCTGTCTGAATGCCGCCAGTTGCAGCTGCTGCTCCAGAACAGTCATGGGGCTGCATTTAATATTTTTGTGTTCGTATTCGGGTCACGTTGAACACGTAAACAATTTGCACCAAATGCATTCAAGCAAAAATTAGAACACCTTCAGACTGGCACACACACACACACACATACCACAAGCCCAACATCTGGACAGCTTTATTGACATACATGTTGTGACCCCAAAAAAATATTAAAAATTATTACAAAGCTTAAAATGCAATAAATTCAAAACAACAAAACGTGGCAGCCAAGTGTTGAAACATATTTTAAATTTGGCCAAGATGAGTGCAAATTTATTTTACACACTTTTTGCCACCACAAAATTTACGCTTTCATTTTCTTATACATTAAAAAAAAGCGTATGAAATCTTTCACGCTAGCTTGCTGTGTTTCTTGTAAACTTTATTAATAAAAAATTCCTATTAAAAAACTCAATCGTAGCTAAATATTTCATTTATGATGATAACTTAAAAAGAGAAATAGATTCTGAGAACTCATAATGGACTTAATCGGATCGAACTGATTTGTTTTCGCCACTCAACAACTTTTTCTTTTACTTAAAACTCTTATACACTCTTCACAATTATTTTGTTCTATGCAATAAATTTTCGGTTTCTTGTTTAATTCTTTTTTTTATTCAGTGAAAATTGTGTCCTGCTTGCAATAACCGAACTTCATAAAGTAAATATTTGAATACGTTTATGCATAGCTTTATAAATAAAAAAATTCATTGCATGCTTGAATGAAAATATTTTTAAATATTTGAGGGTAAATCACCACAACGATACACTCAGGTGCGCACGTAGGTGCCTAACATCAAATCATTTAACAAATCTTGTGAACGCTTAGCAATAATTTATTAATTTTTGCTGTTTTTTTTCTTGGAATTCTCGTCAGCAGAACCTCTGCGTACTTAATATCGTCAGAGCTTTGATTGTTTTGCTCGAATGATAAATTCTTTGAATGATAGATTTTGTTTGACTACAAAGCTTGCGTAAATTTAGAGCCAGAAATTTATTTACTTTGGTCTTGTTGTTCCACTCAGGATTGCTTTGCATAAATCAGCGAAAGTGTGCAAAACGCTGTTTTTTTTCTTCATTAATGATTGTAAATCAACTTCTTAAATATTCCTTCTTCTTTCTTGAGAAGATAATTTTTTCATGGGTTGAGTTGATGTCTAGGTTAATAGACCTAAAATTTGTTCGTTTTAGATTTACTTTTGCGAATCTTTTACAAAGTTGTACTATAATTTCATAGAGTGAAGCTTAATCTTAACCAATTGCTTAAGTTAGCTCATTATTTAAAAGGAAAATTTTTTGAAGTGGCAGTCGTCATACATATTGATTTAACAGATTGAACTCTTTTGTCTAGTAGCCTTTTGGTAAATTTCTTATTATCCTTAATTATTTCACCGAGTCACTGATTTTTATATGAGCATCTATTCCGATTAATAAAACAGAACGCTTGTAGCAAAGCTGCCTCTTCAAACAACTTCTGTTTAAAATATAAGTTAAAGTTTTTTCAGCTATCGCTCTATTAAGCGATCGATGTTTCGCTCTATTATCGCTCTATTAATGATCGATTAAAATCTCTGTGTTAATTTTTTTCAAGTATATAGTAAGTTAACAGTAACTTCAATATAACTTTATATACTAAACATTCAGAACACTCTAAAAAGAAAGCGGTACTTTTCAACACTGCCTTGGATTCAGCCTGGGCCTGAATTTAAGTTGAATTAAATAATGAAAGGATGTTTGAAATAAATTTGTCCATATTACTTGGCAAAAAACATTAAATTATTTTTAAAGCTTTTATGTCATACCAAGATTACTTTAAAATTTAATACTTAAAAAAAAAGAAAATAGTTTTTTAATACAAAATATTATAAAAAAAGATTAGTTCGTGTTAAATTTTTCGAACCAAAAAAAAAACAAAAATTGTGGCATTCAAATCAACGACAACCTGCTAATAACACTGGTCAACAGTGGTTAGGCCACACGAACTTTGATAGCTAATACTGTTTAAGCTGTATTCCCACGTTATGAAACTGAATATTTTTTTTTTATTTTACCTCAGATTTTTTGTGATTTTGGACTTTGTGTTTTTACGATTATGATCCTTTTTTTATGCTCTGGAATCCAAACAACTTAACGCAAAGCAAAAAAAAAGCACCATCTTATAGAAAATTAAACAAGCTTTTTAGTGAGGTATTTTTTATTTTTCTGCCATATTTAGTCTGTCAGATTTTCAGGCTCAAAATAAAATTTAGGATTTTTTGTTAAAAATTTTGACTTTTACAAGTATTTTTTGTTTACATTTAGAGCCATATTTAAAAAAAAAATTTGTTTTATTGTATATTATATTTAATTTCCTTAATTCTGATACCAAAAACATAAACATTATCCAAGAGGAACAATTGAAATAAAATAAAATAAGCGAACTAGCCATATAGTCATATGAAGCATTAAGCACTCTTTGGCTGCCCGCATAGTAAACGCCGAAGCAGGCAGGCAGGCAGGCAGGCAGGCAGGCAGGCAGGCCCTGCGAAGAAACGAGAGAGAAATAACTTTTTTCTCTCTTGTTCACATAGTTTTCCTGTGCCTGTCTGCCTGCCTGTCTGCTTCGGCGCTTACTCTGCGGGCAACCTTAGTAATCCACTTGCACCTAAATGACATTCTCATACCTTACATTTTCTCATTTTTTACCACTCAGCAACACTGTTTTAAACGGTGAACTGCTTTAGATTTTTTTGATTTAGAAAAACTGGCATGGAGTTCTTTTAAGGATGTTGTTGCAAATTTTTTGGGTAACTATAAGAGTGACAGTTACAGAGAAATAGTTCGCGAGCTGTTGTTGGCTTCTCAAGCATTGAGAAACATGTCACTAAAAACTATTTTGTACACTCACACCTCGATTTTTTTCCTGAAAACTTGGGGTCTGTGAGCGATGAGCACGGAGAAAGGTTTCACCAAGATATTTTGAAGATGGAAAAGCGTTACCAGGGCAAATGGAGCCCATGTATGTTGGCAGATTACTGCTGGACAATCAAAAGGGACCAACCAGGATCTAAGTTTGCTAGAAAATGTTAGATGGTGAGTTTATAATTACATTTATTAAAATTTTTACATTGAATGTCATTTAGATACAAGTAGATTACTAAGAGTGCTTAATGTTTCATATGACTATATGGCTAGTTCGCTTATTTTATTTTATTTTAATTGTTCCTCTCGGATAATGTTTATGTTTTTGGTATCAGAATTAAGGAAATTAAATATGAAATACGATAAAACTAAATTTTTTTAAATATGGCTCTAAACATAAAAAAAAATACTTGTACAAGTCAAAATTTTAACAAAAAAATCCTAGATTTTATTTTGAACCTGCAAATCTGACAGACTAAATATGGCAGAAAAATAAAAATACCTCACTAAAAAGCTTGTTTAATATTCTATAGGATGGTGCTTTTTTTGCTTTGCGTTAAGTTGTTTGGATTCCAGAGCATAAAAAAAGGATCAAAGTCGTAAAAACACAAAGTTCAAATTCTCAAAAAATCTGAGGCAAAAAAAAAATCAGTTTCATAACGTGTGAATATAGCTTAAACAGTATTAGCTATCAAAGTTCGTGTGGCAAATTGTTGACCAGTGTAAGTTGAACGCTCTTACCACTATATATTCAGACAGATGTAAAAAGATTATAAAAATACATACGTAAAAATTGATCGCTGCCTGGTTTAAAATATCGTAAATATATTTTCATTTTATTCAAATTTAGTTCAAAATATGTTAAAAAAATAATTTCAATTAGTTTTCTGACAAAATAACAACAGTTAACTAATTTTTTTAGTATTTCTATGTGTTTTTCGTAATTTAGTTTTCAAAACAAAATTCGAAATTCAAAAACAAAAGTTTTTAGTGAAATTGTCACTATCTGAAAAGCAGTTGACAATTTTTATCAAAATTTATTATTTTTGAACTTAAGATTTTGTTTTGAAATCAAAAAATTACAACAAACACATAAAAATATTAAATATAATGGTTATCTTTTGTTATTTTGCCAGAATAAGGCTGTTAATTTCATATGTTTCTCATAAATATCATCTAAAAACGCTGTCAAAAATATGGTAACTCGCTGCGATAGTCGCAATATGGCCACAATGAAACCCATTTCCATTTGTGTTATTAGTTGTGGTCCATCTCTTCTCTGTTGGGGCACATAATCGGTATCAAATGGATCTTCATAAGTAACACCACTTGCTCTAGTCATTCCTGTACATTCTGTACTACGATCTGGAGTTGGCGGCCTTGGTGATACAAAATTTTCAGGTGCAAGCACTGGTAGTGTGGCTGTTACAGTTGCTTTATAACTTTTGTTCCTCTCAGCATATCGATTTAGACCACATGTGTAATTTACGCATGCATAGCATTTGTTTTCATCATGATCACCTGGGAGATTAATCCAGTTTACCGGCTTACAATACTTCATACTATGTTCGCCTCCACTCAACCATGCCATGAGCTTGTTATAACATTGGCGACACACTGTATTAGTTGTGTAATTTTCACCGGTCAAGTCTACTTCGTCGAAAAATAACTTATATTCTTTCTTGAATTGACTAGTTAAAAGATTCTTTTCCTTTTGCAATGTTCTAGAACTTTTTTTTCTGATTTGATGACCGCAAACGAAACAAAATAAAGCAATATTTTCACACTGCATATTGAAATTGTCAGTTGCCAATGTTGTGTGCGAATTATGCTGAAGCACTTTCACTTTTTTTACTTTCACTTTATAACTTTCACCGCTGAGCTCTCGTTGACGTCGCGCTGTGTAATGCCTCGATGTGAGCGTCGTGTCGCTTTTACATTGTGTGCTGCGTCCCTTGTTGCGTGTGCTGAGCTTACTGCATTGCCTGTGCTGCTGCGGTCGGTGCGTGATCGCGTGATACCTAAGCGCTACCTAAACGGTGTTAACCCTTGGACAAACACATGGTTCTGGCCAGGCATATTTCATTTTTGAGCGTTAATTAAACATACAAGACATTAAACATGGCAAGAGCTACAATGTGAATTCAATGCAGATGTTTGCTTCCAGGTAGTTTTTTGGAAAGAAGTTTTTTTGATTTTATATGTTCACATTTCATCTTTATGACAAGAGCTAAAATGTGTTTCCTGGTATTTTTTTTTTATATTTTGGGTTGTTTTTATGTGAATTCAATGCAGATGTTTGCTTCCAGGTAGTTGTTTGACAGTTTGGGCACGGGAACTCACCCACCAGCTTGAGAATTTTTATTAGAATGCGCTTACTTTCAGTGAAGGTACAGTGCACTCACACACTCGGCCTCCTGACTGACAATTATTTACGTTCAAAGTTTTGAAATCAACTTTTTTTTTAAGAAATCGCTTATTTTCTTACACTTCAATTGTTTTTTTTACTAGGGCTGTTTTTTGAGAAAACCAGATTTTTATTAAATAATGACTTAAAAAAATTTTTTTTTAATTTGCCCCAATGAGTTAATAAAAATTAACATATTTATATACAGATTCATAGAGTTTTCAAAGGTTTTCTCAACGATACCCATCTCAACCAGATCGGATAAGAAATGGGTGAGAAATAAGCGATTGTATACTCAAGCTATAAAGGCCTATATCTCAAGAAGTTGGATCGGCCTCTTTAAAAAAACTTTGCGGTTTTAATCAGCGCTGTAATCCCTACCAGGCGAAAGAAAATTAGAGTATTTCATAAAGTAAATTTGTTCGTAAAAGTGGCAAATAAAAAAAAAACGCTTTTTGGGCCATTTTCCGCTCATTTTTTAAAGTTTTTTTGCGATTTTTACCATAAAGATGAAGTTTTTTATTTTATATGTTCACAATTTTTATTCTTTATGGTGAGAGCTACAACTTTGCATCAGAGAGTAAATCAAAATTCCGAACGGTTTGCAAGATATGAGCTTGAGAAAATGATCATTTTTTTGCAAAAATGACACCGAGGCCCCACATCTTTGGGGGCCCATAAAAAAAAACCTGAAGGACTTTGGGCAAAACTGGGAGACAGGGGTCTTTTTTTTTGGTCTTTTATCACGTGGTGGTGTCCGTATATGGTTATTTTTTTTCGTGTTGCACTGTGCTATCAAACTGATTGAAAATTGCTATTTAAACCTATTGTTGAAAATTCAATTACTTTTATGTTGGTATCTTGTGTTACTCTATTGAACGTCACTAACTCAGAATATTGTCTGATATGTGAAGCTACTTCCGAAAAAAAGAAAAAACAATTCAAAAATTCATATCTCGAAATGAATATCGATCCATATCCATAATCCATAAGAAAAAAATAGTGGCATTGAATGTACATTTAAGCTGCAAGCCAGTGTAACAACAAACAAAGATTTGCAATGAAACAGAACTAAAAATTTAGATTTTCAGTACATATTCTATAGGTAAAAGCTAAAATAAACACCACATTTTTATTACGCTGCACACCGGGACTCAAAATACAGGTGCTCAAAATTCTGAAATCACTTTCTTTTCATCAAACTCACTTGATCTATACTTTTGCAGAAAATTTTTGATGAATTAACCCATTGATGACCATGTTTTAACACATTGGTGACCAAATTTTTTGTTTTAAAATCTTACGCAAAACAATTCGATAAAATTATTATTATGCAAATTAAAATAGATTTAACCCATTCGCGTCCTTGAATTAACCTATAAGTGACTAAGATTTAACTCATTAGAAACCTTTCTTTAATAATAACTTACAGCAATCGAGTTTGATTATATTTCCATACGAATTTTAAACGATTAACCAGTTGATAGTTTCAGAACACTAGTGACTAGGATCACATCAATTCAGCACATAACGTTATGTTTTAAGACTTTCAGTTCAATGTGAAAGTTTTAAAACTCGATATAAATTGACTGAAATGTTTTTGATTTTGTAAAAGATCTATTAATGAGAAATAAGTGAGTTTAGTTTACAGTATAGATAACAAATTTTCATTTCAATATACAACATAGCAGTTTTTTCTTATTTGAAGTAAAGCAAGAAGTGTTATTAATAATAATAGCGAAAAGCAAGTAGAGTAGTAAATATTTTTACATATGTAATAAAAAAATGTAATAAAAGCTACAATAAATATACAACAGTTATTCCTGACAGTCAGAATCCATGTCCGATCCAAGGAACTTTAAACTCATATTAGTTTCTTCAGATTCCACTAACTCCATCGCTTCAGGTAAGAAAGATCTTCGGTTTGTGTCTACTGGCAACAATCGTGAGCAAGTAACCAGAGAATCTGAAGAAACTAATAATCTATTGAAAATGTCTTCTAAGTTGTCAACGCCGCTTTTCTTCCTGCTATAATTTTCTGTGAAGTTTGTAAAATCCTTCTTGAAACATTCTAAGGCCTCCTCACTCAACTGCCCAATGGAAAGCAAAGCTTCGTTAACTATTTTGCCCCCGTGAATTAGAATCTTATGAAGTGTGGTTGACATCGTATACCACGGGTATAATTTTGTGTACATATTTGCTGTCTCCAGACAAAAATTATTAAATTTTTCTACAATAATTTTGAATCCTAAACTAATAATATTTGCAATATTTCATAAGTTGTTTAATCAAATTTTTGTCTACACTAATTATTTCCGAGCTTATTTCATAGACTTATTGTAACATGATGGTTGGGTGTAATATTCTGCCATGGCTTGATGTGCTTTTGTAAAGCTAGATGCACTTCCAAGTACTTTTTATTTCACTATACCACATTTACTCAAAAAATTGTTTTTAGAAATACAATCGAATTCTATTAATTTATATACGCTATAAAAGACAAGCAACGGTAAATGAAATCTGGTTGGCGGCAGTCAAAAACACCTGCTCTTAGAGTAGTTTTTATTATGTCATAAATACTCTGTGCATCATACTTATCCTAAATGTACAGCTCACCCTTTTTTTAAATAGCACATGTATACTGTAATTATATCGATATATTTTAAGACAAAGCATTAATTAAGCAACATTTCTTTAAATATCTTTATTTAAATAACGCTTGAGTGGGTTAGTGCAAGGAACAATGCTCTTTTTGCAATTGCATTCTTATATATGTTTTTGTATATACTTAAAATCAAAATGATATTTTCAAAATAATTTTTTTTAAAAGCATACAGTAATTTTGGTTTTGAATTCCGATTCTAAATAAAAAAGAATCATACTTTTTTGGAATACTGCCAGACATTGGCGTCGGAAGCGGGGGGCAAGGGGGGCAGTTGCCCGACACTTTTTTAGCTAGATAAACAATTTAAAAGGAAAACTTCAAAAGTTATTCAAAATATCAGTTTTTCTTACAACGATAACATTTTTGTATGTGTTCCTCATCTTTCTCTCTTCTTCATAAGCATGCTTGCGGATAAAAATTTTCTTTTCTCTGTGTTTGCAAAAAGATAGAACAAAATGTAGAGTTTCTACTTCAAGCCCACCACTTCAGATTAAAAGCACCCTTAAGTATGTAGCTTAATGCTTTTTAATTTTGCAACTCTGGTAAGAAAAAATTTGGCATGTTCTTAGGGGCTTTCCATATTGGACGACATGTTGTACGATAAGTTAGATGGAAAACTAATAGGACTATTTGATTGAGCGTTCGAACGATCCAACTTGTAAAGCAACATCATTAATTGCAAGCTCTCGAGCAGAACACATCCGGCTAATAGCTAAGCAACTTTTAGATGCCCTAAAAATTGAGTAGTAATTTTACATAGTTGCACAATATTGTACAATCGGCAGAAAAAAACCAAAAATTTCAACTATCGTTTTAGCTTACGCATGGTACTACATGTTGTACAATCTGCCATGGTGGTCCAATGTTTTGGACCATGCGAAAGCCCCTACTGTGAATTAGCTGATGAAAATCCACCTCGACGCTTTGAACAAACATCAAATCCGGTTCCTTCAGTACAATTGCCATTATATGATCGGCTACGAAAAGATTATTTCGAAATTTTACATCTTCTCTCAAATGAGATAATGGCTAGATTCGATCAAACAGGTTGATATTTTACTTTTGTTTTAATTTTGCATGTTTACACCAGCTTTACTCAACCGACTCACTTTGATTTAACATTCGGTGAGTCGTTTGAGTGAAGCTAGTGTAAACTGGCACTTTGTAAATCTTATTGTACATTTAAACAGATCTTGACACTCTAGAATCGTTGGAAAATATTGTAATCGAAGCCTTCAACGGAAAAGTGCCTTCTGAACAAAATCTAAAAACAAAACTAGATCTTTATGCAGATGACTTTGATGTGAGCGACCTCCACGTGCAACTTAAATTGCTGAAGCAATTGCCTGGCCAAACACCTTCAAATTGTAGTGGCATTGTATCCCAATTTGCAAAAAATTCGGATACTGTAAAAAAACTATTAAATGAAGTTGAAAAACTTATTGCTTTGCTTTTGACTGTGCCTGCATCAGCAGCTTCATCGGAGCGTTCTTTTAGTGCACTAAGACGACTTAAAACGTATCTTCGAGCAACTGTGACACAGAAACGACTCACTCATGCGGCACTTATACACATTCACAAAGATAAAACCGAAGAATTGAATTCGATGGAGGTGGTGAAAGAGTTTGTTTCTCGCACAAGAAACATTTTGGAATAATTTAAATTGATATAACTTTTTGTACCTTATTGCATTTAAACCACGTAAAGATATACCTAGTCTTGCTTTATAAAAGCAAAACTTATTTCTTATATTTTCATACTACCATATAAAAGATCCTTTAAAGAATGATCTCTAATATTGAAATTGGAAGAACTTTTAAAAATAATGAAATTTTAATATTTTTTATATATTTTTTTATATTTTTTTTTATTTTAAACTTAAATAAAAAATTTGTTTATTTACATTCATGTTTCTTTGAAGAAATTTTGGTGAACTTTTTTTGCACCACCATTTGTACTGCCCCCCCATTTTTACCGCCTCCCCAGATGAAATTAGCTTCCGACGCGCTTGCTACCAGAATAAAAATTCCTTGCAAAAAATTATTTTGAACCTTAAATTGCATAAAAATATAGGTTAGCTTAGTTTTTTGAAAACTTTAAATTTTGAAATATATGTAATGTCAAAATAAACACTGCAAAACAATAAAAAAGATTTGTTTTAACAAATGCAAAAAACAAAATTAAGAAATATTTAACCGTTTTCTTATAGTAACAACTTGAATTGCTCATTCGAATTTCTCAATTGTGAAAAAAAGAAAAAATAATGAAAATGTGTCATATTTGGACACGCATATCTTCCAGCAGAAAAATGATAGAAATCTAAAAAAACTACTATAAGATGAACAATTGAATGAAAAATATAACTGCGTTTTGCTTTTCCAAAAAACCATTTTTTAAAAATTGAATTTTGAGCACACATGTCCCCAGTGTGCGCTGTTTAAAAAACGGACTTTTCTTACTTTAAAAACTGCAATCAGCATTTCAGAAATGCAATAATCAGCAATTGAAAAAATGCGACAAAAAATTTTTGAAATGTTATTTATTAAATCCAGGGACCAAAAATAATGATGATTTCTCTAATTTTAATGAAAAAAAAATCGGCATGCTCTACTTGTCGCAGAACATTTTTGAGTATACCGAATTGTTGCAATTTGTTTTGCCTTTTCCAAACATTAATGATTTTTATTTTGTAAGCTTTATAAATAAAAATTAAAAATAATTTTTATAAATTTATTTTATTTTTTATTGCTCAGAAATAAAAATTATTTTTTGATTTATATTATTTTCCAGAAAAAAATGGTTTTTAGATTCTTATTATATTGCTCAGAAATAAAAATCAATTTTTGAATTTTATTGTTTTGCTCAAACAAAAAACGCAATTTTTAATTTTTATTTCATGTCCTCAAAAACATAAATCGTTCTTAGATTTTTATGTTTTTGCTCAGAAATAAAAATCGTTTAAGGATTTTTTGATTTAATTTTTTTTTTCTCAAAAATAAAAATAATTTTTTTGCTCATTATTGCTCAGAAATCAAAGTTGTTTTGTAATTTTAATGTTTTTGCTCAAATATAAATATGTGCATGTAAAACCAACAACTAATTTTTTTATATATACTTAAGGGGTACACTTTTTTTAAGACCTTAAAAATTTGTTAATTCATTATTTGTTTTACCCTTTGTGATAAAGCAATCTACTAGGAAGCCATGTACCAGTTTAGCACTTTTATTTTTAGTATTTTTATTTTTAATATATTTATTAAATGAGTTTTCAATGAAGTTAAGTAAGTAAAAATAGTGCATAATAAGTAATTAATGCACAAAGAAAACGGAGCATTAAAAGTACTAAAAAAATAGTTGCAGTCAAGCTAATACCAAATAGTATGATAGTAAGATAGGGCTGCCATAAATGGTCGGGTCAAAACCAGAACAACAAAAACTCTCGATCAAAATGCTTACACTGAGGAAAATATGTTTTGAAATTAAACGAATTTGTTTTTGAAATAAAGCTTGAAACATTTTCATATAAGTTAAACACAAATCCTCTAAAAGTTAAATTTAAAACAAAGGTTTTTGTTTTCAAAACAATGTTTTTAAATATAACTTTATAGTAAACATTTAAAGTTTTAAAACATTTATTCAAAAAAAATTTTAAACAAAATCTTTAATATTGAAAACAAATATTTCTTAACATAATTTTAAAATATTGTTCTTAAATTAAAAATAATTAAATTAAACCGCTATTTTTCGATGCCATTTTTAATTTTTTCGAGTTTTCGACGTCAGATTCGTGATCAGCGTCCCCTGAACCCCTCGAATAGCAAATTTTAACTCAATTCAATGAAACTTGCGTTTATTGCATCTTAAAGTATTGAAATATTTTGAATAATTAATATTTCATCTAATATTCAATATTTGTAAGACCTATTCAAAAATATTTTCAAACAATCAAATTTAAAACTTTTTTTTTCAGCTCGGTCTCAATTTTTTTTAAGGTACTGTTAGGGTGTGTAAAAATTTTTTCATTAAAATATGGTTCTTTAAGTTCTTAAGAATACGTATACTATTTTAGAAAAAAATATCAAATAGAAAAAGTTGTAACATATATTATATTCGTATGTCGCGCGATATTCAAGAACCTTTAAATATTTAATCGCGTTTTTCTCAAAACAAGGTTCTTCGAATCAGCTTCTAAGATATCTGGAGTTCTAATTGATCGATTTTGATGAATCTTGACTAATTGAGATCCTTATAGACTCTGCTAAGCATTAGACCTATAAAAAGCTAAACAACTTTTATGTTTTTTTTTATACGGCTGAAAGTTTCGACAAAAAAGGGTTTTTTGTACATTTTTCAACGCATTTTTCAACGCATGCCATTTTTTATTTTTTTTTTAATTTTTTTATTCCTTAATCAAGAATGCACTTTGGTTTCTTACTTTCAGACGCTTTGTAAATGCTGGAGACGAGAAGCCAATTGCAACAATTTTTTAAATACGCTAAATTCAACGTGCTGTAGAAAGTGAACAACAACTATAAAGACAAAAATAAATTTTTTTTATTTCCTCATGAATAATTTTTCATTATTTAAAAAAATTTGAGTTATTAAAATTAATTATACTAGATAAGAAAATTAATAAAAAAGGTGTTTTTTTATATGTAGCTACACACTGTAATAATACCTTATGGTTAGGTTAAGGTAGCGCCAGGTCTTTGGCCATCCCAAATGATTGGCTCATTCTGATACCATAGAATGGAAGAAGGGAGTAATCAAGTGAAACTTTTGTGTAGGCTGTTCTTAATGTGGTAGTAGCTGTAGAAACATGTATTATTTAATCCGAAGCAAGTGTTATGTCTTGACCTCAGTCAAATCAAGTTACTTTTCCTACCACCACCAACTACAACTTTTCGTAGTAAATTGATGTCTTTTAAAATTCTTAGAAATGAGGAAAGAAACGTTATAGCGTAGGACCATGGCCTAGCCAGGATTCGAACCTGGGACCCCTGAGCGACAGTCAAGTGAGCTACCACTAGACTATCGAGGCCGTTTTGACTGGTCCATGATTCTACTGCACATAATTTTTTTAATTCAATCTCAAATAGCTACTTATTTTTTGTTATTCGTTAAAGAAATAATAAAAAAGAAATAATGGACATAGCATGTTGTATTAAAAAAATTAAATCAAACGCCACTGGTGTTGATGGCATCAGCATTAAATTTATTAAATATATTTTACCTTATGTACTGAGTCCACTTGCACATATTATAAATCACTGTTTTACCACTTCCAGTTATCCTAATCTGTGGAAAGTAGCAACTGTTATTCCCATCGCGAAAAAAACCAATGCTTGCGGACCATCCGATTTCCGTCCAATAAGCTTATTGTCTTCGTTGTCCAAAATATGCGAGCACCTCATGGCTGAACAAATTGTCCACCATATAAATACTTTTGACCTAATACATAATTTGCAGTCGGGCTTCCGACCTGGACATAGTTGTCCCTCTGCTGTGGTAAAAATCTTGGATGACATTAGAGTGCCATATGATATGGGCCATTTGAGCTTACTCTGCCTGTTAGACTTTTCTAAAGCGTTTGACACCGTGAACCATTTTTTACTGTGTAGAAAACTCATGCATAACTTTGGTTTTTCTGATACGTCTGTTCGTTTCATGTTTAGCTATTTAAATGGCAGGTCTCAAAGAGTAAGGTTAAAAAACAATTTCTCGTCTTTTAAAGCTACCAGAAGTGGAGTTCCGCAAGGCTCAGTTCTTGGCCCAATTCTGTTTACCATGTTCATAAATGATATTTTTAGAACATGCAATCATGTAACCATGCATGCTTATGCTGATGACCTGCAGTTGTATATGTCCAGACCCAATTGTCTCTCTGAAGATTTATGTGCAAGAGTTAACGAAGATTTAAATTTGGTGGCAAATTGGGCCAAAGCTAATATGCTGGAATTGAATCCTCTTAAATCGTATGATTTACCGATTTCACAAACACCTTATATGAATCTCGATGTTCCCCCTATTTTCCTAAATGGCGTTGAGCTAAAATTTGTAAGAAAGGCTTCTATTCTCGGCTACCAAATAAACTCGTCGTTGTCTTGTGAAGATCATGTAAACTCCTGCGTTAGTAAAATTTATTATGTTCTCAGAAATCTTCGGATGACTGCTGCGTTCGTACCTGTTGAAACTAGAAAGAAGCTTGTCTTACAGCTGTTATTGCCAATATTTTCTTATGCGGAAGTCGTTTATAGCAAACTTGACTCGAGATCTATGCACAAAATTCAAGTTGCATTTAACAACTCTACACGCTATGTTTATAATCTTCGGAGGTATGAGCATATAACACCCTTTAATAAAAAGTTATTAGGCCGTAACTTGCTCAGCTATCTTGAAGCAAGAAATTGCATTTTCTTACATAAGGTCATCCACTCTCGTTGTCCAAGATATCTATTTGAGAAGATAACGTTTTGTAGGTCAAACAGAAGCATGAACCTTGTTATTCTCTTAACTCTATCTCTCCTGTTTCTGATCTTGTTATCCTTTACTAAAACATAAATTAATTTTTAATTACTTTCTTAAAATTTTTTCCTTTCAATATAATTTTTTTGGCATTATTATCTTAATAATTTTTATATATATTTGAAACAGTTTTCTTTTGTATTTTTATCCTCGAATAATTGAATTGTATTCCGTTTTATATGATGACTCAGTAAAATAATCTGAAATTTTTTTTTGAATTAATATCTTTATAATTACTTTAGTAATTATAGTAATAGTTTATTATAATTTATTTAATTAGTTGTTATCTATTTTTATATGCGGCATGTAAAAGATTTAAGTCTTAAATGTCAACAATTTGTCTAAATAAATAATAATAAATAATAAAAATAAAAAAATAAAAAATTAAAAAGAAAATAAATGAGCTCATAGTTAAAAATTAAATACGCTTGTTTTAAATTTTGGTTTGTAGAAACGCAAATGCGTTAAATTTTTGTTTTAAAATTGTTTGCTTTATTTTAAAGCATCTATTTTTTCTCAGTGTAGAAAAAAATAGGAACTTCAATCTGGAGGTGTCAATTGATTGATACAATAGATATTTAAATAAAATCATAACATTTTATGTATTTTTTATAAAAGAAAGTTTTGGTTTTAATTGTATTTTAAAAGCATCAACAAAAGCAAATTTAAATCAAATGCTTTGAGCCATAGACGTGGATGTGTAAAATTTCTATTTTTAAATTTTTTTGCTTTTCATTGACCTAATATTTTGTGGCTACCTCGAAGTAGAGTGCATGGACCCTAAGCTATGGAACCACGGTCGCCCGGGTTCAATGCCTAACTCAGACAGAATGATTTTCAATTGAATTAATTTTTCTGCTTGGTCGTTACCTCTTTGCAAACAATGGCAAACCTCAAAGAGTAAACAACTGCCATATAAAGTTTTTTGATAATATAAGCCTATACAAAAACAAAAAAAAAAGAAATGAGTTTATAGTTGAAAATTAAACACGCTTGTTTTTAATTTTGTTTTGTAGAAACGAAAATGAGTTAACTTTCTATTTTACATTTTTTTTCTAGTTTTAAGGTTTGTTTTTTCTCAGTGTACAAATCAAAAAAATTATTTCTATTTGTAAGGAAAATAATATAAATCAAAAAAAAAGGTTTCTGAGCAAAAAAATAAAAATCAAAAAATTATGATTAATTCTTGAGTTTTACGTATTGCTTATAATGATTACGGTCCCTGATTAAAACTGTTATTTTTTCTGTTTAAGAATTGAACAAAAACATATCAAAATGGTGTCACCCCAAACAAGGAGGTAACCGGGGCAGATCACCCCCTAAAATTCCCTCTGCTATTTAGTGAATATATTAAAATGTATTTTATATCAACAAATGTTGGAAGAAACTAAGCAACAGTTGCAGATACGATTTGCACTCAACATAGCTTTTGTGGTTAATCTTTTATGCTGAATCTCACTGAGCTGCCACGTTATCAGCTTGACTGGGATTGTGTGCTTGTTGTTCTTGTTAAAAATCATAGAATCATCTGCAGAGCACTTAATTTGAAGGAAATTGTATTGTTGCGGTCTCTTGCTGTGCATAACGTATTATTGCTGTTTTTGTTTTTGTTATCAAGTACAAAAGCAACTAATTGGATGCTTTTTACACTGAAGTGCTAAATCCTTGGCATCTGATAGCAACACAAAGCTTACTGAACAGAGTATTTTTTCTTTTCATACCCATGATTGGTTAGCTAATTTGCTACTGCTTTGAGAACAAACTCGTTTCAGACAGACCAATCATATAAAGCCTCATTCATATTTGCAAACTTGAGTTCATGTGCGGTTAATTAACATGCTGAATATAAGCTTAACAAATAAATAAGCAATGCGCAGAGTTCAATTAAGTGGCTTGTGCCACTAAACCACAACCACAATTTTATTGCATTTCCTTTCGTGTCGTTGAGTGTTGAAGCACTCATTTGCACGCATATAACAAATTGACTTAACATACCACTTAATCCTTTAAAATCTGATTTGTTATTCTACTTTGTTGCAGGCATAACTGACTCCCAGCAACATATCCAACACCAGCACCAGCACCAAAACCAGCACCAGAACCACAAGCCACAACTGCAACAGCACCAACATCCGTCTGCCATGACCGTCTCTGTAACGCATGCCACGCAAGGAGCAGCTGTCGTTACAACAAAATCTACCGCCCCCACGCACTGCTACACCAGCACCCGTTCAGCCGCCATGATGGCACTGGCAATGGGTCAACGTCCAAAGAGTCCGGCGAGTGTCTTAAAGTCTACCACATCGTCGTCTACAACAAACAAATCCACGTCCTCCACCCAGGCTGCCTCAACTACTAAGACATCTGCTGTGCCCACAAGTTTAGCCAACAATGTCACCACTGCTTCTACGACCGTTACGCATACCAACGGCATCACTGCGCTTTCGGGTGGCAGTGGTTCAAGTGGCTCTGACAATGACGGCTTTAACAACTCCACCTCGTCGACTGCAACTGCTTTAAGGAGGCTCTATTTTAAGAGTGGGCGCAGCGCAAAATCTAGAGTAAACTCTCTGACTAGCTCATCGATGGCGAAAACAACAGTAGGTATTCCACTGAGCACGATGAGTACAACATATCATGATGTAGGGGCAGCGGCGACAAATGCCTCTCACACATCTTCGACCGGAGTACCAAAGGTAAGTCGACATTACCGTCAATTGGTAAAGCATTTGCATTGAAAGGTAATTCCAAACTATGATTCACAGATGATTTGTTGTAAATTCTAAACAAAATCTTATTACTTTGAACCTACACCATAAAAACTTTCACTTAACAGCCTAAACAGATTGAAACGCGTTAGTAGCTAGCCGCGGGGTTTTTGCCGCAGCGTCAGCTTGAAATGAAATCGCAGCATTTAGTTTGATTTTTTAGAAGAGGAAAAAGAGAATTTTTATAAGCAGATCATTGAAAAGATTTGGTGCAAAACCAGCCAAATGAAAAACTGTAATGACAATTGCATGTTTCCTATTTCTTTATGCGGACTCTGCAACCCTACACTGAGGGAAATATGTGTTAAAGTTTAATTAAATTGTGTTCATATTAAATTAATTTGTTTTTGAAATAGAGCTCGTGACAATTTCATTCAAGTGAAAATATTTTTAAAGCTTAATTTAAAACAAAATTTTTAAAAATACTTTCATTGTAAAAACTTCAAGTTTAAACACATTTATTTAAATGAAAAATTGAATGCAAAAAATTTAATATTTAAAAAAAAATATTTAAAAACATAACTAAAAATATTGTTATTAAATAAAAAACAAATAAATAAAACCGCCACTTGTTATGCCATTCGAATTTTCGAAGTCAGATTCGTGATCAACGACCCGTTTTTAGCGACAAATTTTTTTACTTAATTTGATGAAGTTTGCGTTTTATTGCGGCTTGAAATATTTTAAATATAAAAATAGTCAATTAGTTTTTATTTCATTTTATGTTCAATATTTGTAAGACTAATTCAAAAATATTTTCAAACAATCAAATGTAAAATCGGGGTCTCAGTTGTCTAGCAATAATTTTCAATGATTCTACTGCACATAATTTTTGTAATGCAATCTCTGATAGCGACGATAGGAAATAATAAGAGAAAATTATAAAAAAATAGAAATGATTTTATAGTTGAAAATTAAACACGCTTGTTTTAATTTTTTTTTTGTAGAAACGCAAATGAGCTAAATTTCTATTTTAAAATTTTTCGTTTAATTTTAAAGTATGTTTTTTTTTCTCAGTGTATGTGTGCATAGTATATTATATTGTTTTTCTTTTATTCAATTTGCAAGCAAATGTAAAGTACAAAGTATAACATTTTTAATTCTTTTTTATTCCAAAATTAGTTTTATAATTTTTTGAACTGAATGTGATCTCAATTAACGAATTTTGTGACCAATTCGGATGCCAGTCAGCAAATTTTATTACCATTTTTCGTCGTTGGTCCTCTTTGGTTGACGATTTTAATCTTGCTTGCAATTCATACAAAATTCTTTTAATGAATTAATAAATCCCCCTTCACTAAAGTATAAGGGATTAAGTGCAAAAGCAGTGTTGTATTTTTCCACCCGCATTGAAAAATGTGTTCCAATATTGTTCAATATACGTTATTAGTTTATCCAGGCGTTAACTTAGAATCCGATTTGCAACAACACACAACTTATCCGCGGCAGGCATTTCCTGTAAAGTACACGTATTTATCTTTATCCTGGCTGGCTAGAAACAGAGAAACACACACCTCCAAACAAGTTGCAACTTCTTTGAGTATTTGTTTGTTTATGTTTACAGCTAATGAAAATGCCTAAATTGCCTTTGAGCTTGCAAAATTGAGGTGAAGATGAACTTTTTGGAGTATCTCATAAGCTATTCAAATAATGTTGTGGATATGCAAATTCTTTTTCAATCAAGAAGAATCAACAAAGTGAGAGAGCGCAATGTGTTGAGTTTGGTTTTCTTGAGTTTAATTATTGTATTTCTTCCGCTATCTGCTCCAAATGAGTGCACATTGCGAAATTGCTTTTGAATTTTAAGTGTGATTTCGCCCCACATCTTTTTTACACACACACACACACACACTCTCTTAGTATAAGCTTTAAGTTGTTTGTTCTTAGCCACTCACGTCCTTGGCTTATCTGTATAATCTCGGTCATTTTGCTAAGCATTCCATTTCTGCTTGACTATTTTTGCCATTTCATTTCATTACCTGATCTAACAACAACTCGGCTTAACATTTCTTCGCACAGGTTATCATCATGGGTTCCTCGAGCGCCTCCATGCCCGACACCACTATCAACACATCAACGGATTCCGCTTCGACACTGGTTACGAGCGTTACTCATACCGACACATCGGAAACGTGTGACTCACTGGATTTGGGTAAGTAAAAGCAAAAAAAATATAATCCAAACTAATCAGAGCTTCAACAAGCTCGGGTAATAACTAGCCTATGTATCAATACCAAAATAATTGTAAATAAAAGGGAGAGGGTAGAGAAATAAGAAGAGTTTGCCAAAGTCGACATAAATTCAGATATTTGCACGTTTACCAATGTTAAGGATTTAATTGCAAGGGTGGTTATCAATTAAAGCTACGGTTATGTTTCCATTAGGCAAAGGCATGCTTCAATTTAACCAGAACAATTAACTCGCACGGCGACTTAATTATGTTCATTAGTTGATGTCATGACGTGATTGTGTTGTGTATATAGGAATGTATGTTGCTGGTATTATTTGTGGCTATCGCTGATGAATGGTAAATACCGCAATAAACGTGATTCCTCTTTACGATTCAGATATCAAAGTGAATGTCCAATTCATGCTTATATTCACTTCGCTTCCTTTCTCAATCCGCAGGTGATAATTCGGGTCAGAGTGAACCTTTGTTTAGTTCACTGGAAGAACCGCTGCTAACAGCAATTCAAATAGATTCCGAACACGATGGCAATGATTTGGAGCTAACCAGCTGCTCGATGTACTCCCGCCCCAATATGAATCTGCAAGACAGCACCGAGGTAGGTAGTGCGTGTTTGAGAGGGTGGGTGCGCTTATCTTAAGCGTGCTTACTTCGGCACGCTTCATTAAGCTTTATTTACTGAAGTTGCAGCTATTGTTTTGTGCTTTTCTGTTTACCTTTCACTGAAATTCCCAAATTATTTTTCCCTTTACATTTTAGAGTCAGGAATCATCACTTTCCATAGTGGTGGGCGAGCCGACGTCGACAACGCCACTGCTATCAACCCGACGCCGTCAGAGTCACTCTGTCACGCCTGTCAAGGAGCGTCAGCCCAATACGGCGCCAGCACCAAGCAGCGCCAGCTCTCATTTTACTTTCGATCTACCGCTATCACCGAAGTCAGCACGTTTTAGTGAAAAATCAGACAGTCACTTTACGTTCAAGGACTCGCCAAATACATCATCGTCATCAAAGACGACTACTGCGTTAAATGGACGTCAATCCAAACAATCCACACCGAGTACGACACGCCGCAACTTCGAACGGGACGAACGCATTCGTACCACTAACTTTATGGAGGAGCGACGCGCTTCTAACAGTTCAGTGACACGTCGTGAAAACTCACCGAACAGTCGCAGCAAAACGAGACCCTATGGCAATGAGGTTTACTATGAAAATGAACAGTCACAGAATCTTAATGGCGAAGAGCTATCGAGACGCAGCAAAAAGACACGTGGACGCGACTCGCTTTCCTCCAATTTATCTAACTCGCGCAGCCGTTACTCCACCGGTGGCGCAGTGCTGCCAAATGCCATCAAAACTAGTCCCAAACGCGAGCCGCGACGCTCACCATCTTCGTCCAAAGTCAACTCAGCGCCACCGACCATGAAGGACAGCCACTTTTTCGGTAGCGCTGCTACAAAACCGAAACAACTGTCGCCCACATCGCAGTATAGCAACGCTAATCAGCGCAAATACTCTTCCAGCTCTTCGTCGGGTGGTAGTGAACGCGAACGTGTGCGCGAACGTGAGCGTGATCGTGAACGCTCGAAGGATATCACAATGTTTCCCTTCGATCGTGAGGCTTTAGACTATGAACGCATACAACGCGAGTGCTTTGCGGTCGATGAGCACTCGAGTTCGGTGACATGCAGTAGCGAATCGGATGAGGCGGAGCACTGCTCGGTGTACGAACGCAAGCTGTCAACGCACCATGGCTCGTCGCCAAAGTCGACGGACGTCTATCAGCAGTACACGCTGCTGACGCAACACGAACAGCAACAGCAACGTGTCAGCATTTGTAGTGCACTTAGCGGTGGTCCACCCTCACGCAAGAACTCGAAACGCATCCGTCCCGAGTCAGCAATAAGCCAAAAAATCGGCGTGCCCAAATCGGATGCATTCTATCCGCAGCCAAAATCTTCCACATCACCCGGTGAGCACTCCACTTATACACAACACTCACCCAAATCCTACATGGAGCTAAACAAATTCGATGAGATTGCCTCCAAGTTTGATCAAATACCGCCGAAACACGGTGGTTCTAATGCGAATCTGAGCAGTGGTCAACAAGGATCAACAGCGTTGACTTCTGCGACGATAATGAACAACAATCAATCAGACGGTGCTGCCTTGCAACCCAGTAGCAACAACAACACAAATAGCAGTCCGACCGGGTCAATGCGCGGCATAACGCCGCCACCATCGATGATGCCTGATCTGCGTGTGGACTTCTTTACGGAAGCCAAAATGCAGGCACGCAAGAAATCATTTAAGTGCAAGTTAGCGGTGACGTCGGCGTCCTGTGCCGATCTGGACGAATGCCAACGCAATGCAGGAGGTGGAGGAAATGCGGGCGGCTCTATAAACGTGACGTCGAATCCACTGGAAGCAGCTGTTTGTACGCAACCGCGTGCAACAATTGTTGTGCAGCAAGTAAGTGTAAACTTTATATCTCACAGATACTATGAAAGATGGGTATCTAAAAAAGATACTCTGAGTTTTCCATTGAAAATGACTGTTTTCACTCGAATGACTTTGTATTTCATATGAATTTTATTGAACCTCACACATTTTTGAAAGAGAGAGAGAGAGAGAGAATACATAGACAGATGGGCTGACAGCTATACAGACAGATACAAGCTCTTAGATACGCACGTATAACTTGAGCGAAAGTGAAAATGTGAAAATACAAAAATGAAATTTCCAATGATTTGAGATTTTCTTTAGTTTTTACTCAGAATTTTCCTGTAATTACGCTCATAAGCGCGTATCTCACAGATACATGTGTATCTATAGCTTATAAAACCCAACAGATCGCTTGTGAAGCATTCATTTGTTTACGATCAATGCTACGGCAAGCAAGTGCATAAAAATTTATTGTAAATTTTAAACACGCGATACGCGAATTTATTAAAAACTGCAACAAGCAAAGTATTGAAACAGTATTAGAGTTTAATTCTGTCAAAGTAACTAAAGTGTAAAAACAACGTTGAAATTGTGTTATATTTCAAACAAATAATATAAACATTAAAAAAGAAAACAAATCAATAGATATAAGCTGTTTTTAGCCCTGCTAAAATCCTACTGAAAATAAAAAAAAAAAATTAAAGAAAAACTTTAAAACTCTAAATTGTAACGGTGACATTTCTGTATTTTTGGTGATTACTTCGAAGCATTTGCAGTTAATGCTCAAATGGCGCCCTTCTACAAAAGAATTTGCAGAACTTTCTCAAAGAGATGCATTGAGGTAGGTTTATTTATTGTGTGCAGGAATGGAGTTATAACGTGTTATAATGATTTTATGTGACATTTTGAGTGACATTCTAATGAATTTTCATGTTACAAAGCATATTTCAAAGGCGATGCAAACATATTTATAATTAAATTCAGTTGAACTTTCTGTAACAAACTTCTATATTAAGAAATTCTTCCTTAAAATAGGGAAGTTTGAGGAGATTGCTATTAATTTATAGAATAAACCTATTCCGTTCCACTTTAAGTGTACTTTTTTATTTTGTAAGGATAAATTTATTGCTTACGCAATAAGGTTTTATGACCGAAACCCACCAATATTGGTAACAATCGACAGGTAATTGCATAGATAAGACAAAAAAAATATTTAGGGGAAGACTCAGTTTTGGCTACGCGGTGACACTTGAGGCGCTCAGCGCCAGAGCGGCCTAAAGCGAAAAATTTCGAGTCGGGAAAAACAGCTTTAAAGAAAACACTGTTTTTAAAAATAAAATTGTCGTTATTTTATTCTAAAACTCAACGGTTTTTGATTTAATTAAATTTATTATACATCAGTACTATATTTTTGTTATAAAATTAGTGAGTTTGACTGTATAAATAAAAAAAAAGTAGTGGTGTAGGCCGTTCTGCTCATCCGTACTATCTGCCGTTCTATCTGGTAAAAATTAATATTTGTAAACACGTGGGTTAGTTAGACAGTAGTTAGGCTGCAATGAAAATAAAAATAACAGATTAATTTTTTTATATTAAAATTTTTAGTTTTTATTTTTTTAAGCACTAGCTCACTAGAAAATGTTATTACAAAATAAAAGTGATTTTAATATTAAAATGTAAGAATCAGCAAAATATAGTGAAGTGGTTTTGTTATGCATTAATTTTGTTTTTTTTTAAAGATCAAAGAACCAAGGCATTAGCCTTTTACAAACAAGGTTTAGTCTTTGACCTAATAGAAAAGGGATATATTTATTTAGAAAAAATGATTGGAACCATACGTGAATTATTGATTAGGCGAAACGACCGTTAAAGGCAATTTTAATTGCTTTTAACCGACGCTAGTGTTATGCCTTAACCTCGGCAAGCATTTCCAGACCTTAGTTGTTCCTGTCATTTAATTCGACATTTTCCACAATTTTATATGTGGATTTTTAGTTTTCCATAGATCTTAAATCTGGGAAAAAACAAAGAAAGTGAAAAGAACCAAGCCCGAACCCGGATTCGAACCATGGACCTCTGGTTCGCACTCTCCACTAGACTACAAAGGCCGACAATTCAAGGTTAATAAGAAATTATATTCAGATTTAAGAACGAGCTATCTCACACAAACTTTTTAAATCAGAAAGACTTATGGCCTAAGCCACCGACTAAGCCACTTAGGCCGATTTTGCCCCAAACATTTTCCAATAAATTTTAAGGGCAAAAACAAGCTCCGCGTTTTCAGAGCGCTTGTGTATCTTGGACAGCTTTGGGCTTAATTATATATTGGTGGCTTAAAGATAAAAAAATTGTGGTTCGAACTGCATATTTAGTTTAATTTTTTTTTGAAATGAGGGTAAAGCCGCTCTAGCGCTGAGCACTTCAAAGTTATGTATATTTAAAAAAGTCAGGTTTTGTTCAATTCGTTTTGGGCTCTCTTACGCAAATAATTGTCAAAAATGTGTGCTTTGATGAGCCAAGTAAAGTTTTTCTTTACAAAAAATTTTATATTTTTTTTTTTTTTTTTTTTTGTATAATATTTTATTAATGCTATGTATATTTAATTCAAAATAATTGTCAATAAGTTCATCATCTACTTGTTACGGAGCTTGTCATAAGACTTATGTCTGGTTAGCTAAGTTGTCGAACAATAAATAAATAAAAAAAAGATTAAAAGAAATATTTCAAAAAATTAAAAGTATGAAACAATTTAGAAAATATTAAATTTGATATATTTTTAAGTGATTTTAATATATGATATTATCAAATAAAAAATTTCAGAAATTGACAAATATCGATGGAAAAAATCCTATAAATTTAAGTGCCGTTTTTTTTTAATCTACTAGGAGAGATTCTATATAATGAGGAAATGCAAAGAACTTTTCTTACTTCGTCCTACAAATATACTTTTTTTTTAAATTCTTAAAATGAAAAATTTTCATGTAAAATATCAGTTTAGGTACTAGGGAGGTACCCCTAGGGTCTTACCGATTTCGCCCATTTTCAGTACACATCTAAAATTCTATTTGAATAACCTTTATATGAGTTTTTGTGTATACCTCCCACCTCCACCTTTGTGTACACCTCCCATACAAAATCAAGTAAAAAAAAATAATATAGGTCCAAGGGAGGTACCTCTAGGGTCTAACAGATCTCGACCATTTTCAGTATACATCTAAAACTCTATTTCAATAACCTTTATATGAGTTTTTGTAAAGATCGTCTACCTTTGTGTATACCTCCCATACAAAAACAAGTTAAAAAAATAATATATATGTCCAAGGGAGGTACCCTTAGGGTCTAACAAATTTTGACCATTTTCAGTTTGACGCATTTTTATTAAGAAAGGTAAGCTTTTGTACAGGGACCGTAAGTTTTATGATTTTTTTCAAAATAGTTAACAAATAATCGTTATGTTTTGACATATTTCATTTCATTTCATTTCAAAAGTTAAAATTTTATTTATATTTTTTTTTTTAAATTAATATTTGATTTTAACTATTTATTTAAAAAAAGTTAAAACATTACTTATTTTTTTTTCGATCAAAAATATATGATAAATTAGATTTTAATTTTTTTGATCAAAAAAAAAAGCTAAAATTTGACTTTTAATTTTTGATCAAAAATAAAAGCCAAAATTTTACTTTTAATTTTTGATCAAAAATAACAGTTAAAATTTGACTTTTATTTTTTTTACTTTAATTGACTTTTAATTTTTGATCAAAAATAAAAGCCAAAATTTTACTTTTAATTTTTGATCAAAAATAACAGTAAAAATTTGACTTTTATTTTTTCGATCAAACTTAAAACTTAACTTTTATTTTTCCGATCAAAAATAGAGATTAAAAATTTGACAGATCTATTTCTTATTAACTATTATTTTTAAATATTATTTTAATAGTTTTTAAGTAGTTTAAACTAGTAGTTTAAATTTTCAAAACAATTTATAGAGTACATTTTTTATTCTTTTACATCTATATTCGTAGCATTTTTGCTCAGAGATAAAAACATTAGGGCTATTCCCGATTACGGGCAAATAGCGTGGCATCGTGGCATTTGCAAAATATGATGGCAAATATTTTCAACACAACAACAAAATGTACAGATTTGCATTTGCCCGACTGTGTCAAATTTGCAACACTAAAATCGCATTGCAAACAGTCGAGCATGGGCAAAACTTGTTTGCCAATCAATCAGCTGTCACATTTTAACCAAACGCCGCTAATAAAACAAAATTAACAGACTCTGATATGGAACTGACTGTGATAAATAATGCACTTTGATAAATAGTAATGAAAAACACCACAAATACTGTTCGTGTTGTTTTTTTTTTTCCTCCAAAACAGCTGTGAGTTTTGTTTGCAACAGTGTTCTAAAAAGTGTGCTCACAGTTGATGGCAAATATTTGGTAGGGCATACATTTGCAAAGCTATTTGCCCGTAACTGGGAATAGCCCTATTACTATCGCTCTTCATATCGTTGCATTGCTTCGCTTAGATGCTTATCATTGCACATTCTGTTTTCATTTATTTTGCAAACGACTGGAACAGCGACTGCAAGCAGATGATATGGGAACTAAAATATGACTTTTACTTTTGATCGAAAAAATATAAGTAAAATTTTAACTTTGATTTTTGATCAAAAAAATTAAAGTCAAATTTTAACTTTTGTATTTGATCAAAAAAATTAAAGTCAAATTTTAATTTTTATTTTTGATCAAAAAAATGGAAGTCCAATTTTAACTTGTATTTTTGATCAAAAAATATAACTAAAAATTTAATTTTTTTTTAATCAAATCAATTAAGTCAAATCTCAACTTTTATATATGATCTAAAAATTAAGAGTAATATTTTAAATTATATTTTTGATCGAAATAAAATGGGCCAAAAAATAATGAATATATATAGACTTTTTTAAAAAATTAGAAAAATTAAAATCTTTAAAGATTATTATTCCTTAGCCCACAAGCATCACATTGCTATATTCAAATATCGAATAGACTTACTCTTTCCATTGAATAGAAATTTCGAAAATAACTGCTATTTTAGGTTCTTGCCTTTGTATGTATCTCCCACACAAAAGCAAAGAAGCATAATAAAATATCCAAAATTACAGATACTGAATATTTTTTTTTTTTTAAATCTTTAAGAAGTAATCTTAGCCAAATTCTTCTGAATTATTTTTGGAAAAACGTAAATTATTTAGTATTTTTTGTTTTAAAGTCTTGATTCTCTTTTCAATTCGACCTAGTTATGCAGTTGTGCTCAATCGTTTTTTGGTTTCCAACAATCCAACTAAAGTTAATTTTGACAGCATTCATTTTTTAAGCTATTTTTAAGGAACACGTTCCAATTAATAAAGAAAATATTGTTTGAAATTTTTTTAAATCTGCTTGACAGCAAACATGTCAATTCATAAAAATACAATGATCTTCTTCACTTTCAAGATTTTCGCTGAAAATACATAGCTCATTCATAATTTTTTTTGTTTTGTTCTCAGAAACACTTAATCAAAATTATGACAATATTAAAAAAATAATGAAAAGCTATTCAATATTCAATAAAAAGTAACAACAAAAACGGGCCAACAAAGTTTTCTTATGCAAAATAGACAAAGCCACAACAACAAGATTAAAAGACATTTTTCTCTAAAATGTGTCAAATCATCAACGCATCGTTTAAAGACAACGCTGCGTTTTAATGCGTTCATAACGTCATTAATTTGGCTAACTTGACTGTTTTGCTTCAAGAATTTAATTAAAACACAATTGATTTATTAGCCCATAAGACACGCCTACGCTGTTGTGACACACTCTAGCTGTGTAGGCGTGGCTTTTATTGTTGTTGTGAGACCAGGATATTATGAAGCATGATGGCAATATTATTGATCTTTGTTTCTTCACTAGAAAAAGATTTAAAACAAAAATAATGAGAGAAAAAAAATAAATACTAAGACGATGGGAAGAACAACTGCGCCAGCTAAATTATTGTTGATATTCCCTACATATTTCATAAAATTTAACGTTAAAATTGTCAACTCGAGTTTTTGTTTTATCGTAGTTTTTATAATTAATTCTTTGCGGCTAATGAAAGCTGCCTTAAACAAGTATCCAGTCATGTCGCATGAAATGTTTTTACTGCAATACTGACTATTTTTTTACTTATTATGTGTTTTATTTTTTATTCAATAAACAGACAATTCAAAACAACTGCCACACTTTTATTAATATCTAGCTGACATTTTTATTAATATCTGACTTACACTTAATCTACTAAATCTACCTCTTAATTGCTGTCACCTGGCTTCGTTGGTTGTTTGTTGTCTGTCACCTGCTGCGAGTGGACATTTCTTTGTTTAGATTCGCATCTGTTTTTTTGTATTTTTTTAAATTTGTTTGTATTAATTGTATGGCTTATAAATGCTTTTGACAGCCATTAAATTTTTTTAATCTCAAGCGTATAGTTTTGTTCATTTGTTACTGGTACCAATCGAGGCAGTCAGTCAGCCAGGTGTTGATTTAATGTATTGTAATATAAATTTCAATTACAATTCTTTTTAAATACACTGTTTGCTTATACATTTTGACAATATTTTAGATTTGTTTAGTTTTTCCTTTTGCTAAATGGTTTGTTTTGTTGATTGACATGTTTTTTTTTTTTGTGGTCCAGTGCTGTCAAAGTCAAGTAAATGTTGATAATAAACTTTAGTGTTTGCAATTGTATTACATTTTGTTTCAAGTTTTTGATTGACAGATGTAAAGCTAGTAGATTTAAATTAGTTGTCTGATTTTTCTAAATTTGACTGAGTTTTTGAAGCACTCATAATTGTTTCAACTAAAGTATTGTTTTGGGTTTTTTCAATGGAAATCTTTTAAAGTCACCTCAAATTTATATACTGTGTTTACTCAATCACTAATTTTGGTAAAATTAGTATTAATCTGAAACAAAATTTTTGGTATTACGCACTTCTAAATTGAGCTTCTAACAATTTATATTAACATTCTCTAAGGAACATTTTTATGCAATAGTACAACCCTCTTCGTCAGCTTTTAAAGTTAAGTACTTTTTAATATTTTCTCGGAAGGTTAAAAAATTCTTGCAAAAATGGGCGCATCTGTTTTAATATATTATGCTTAAATATTGCTAAAGTCTTTTTATCTATTTTTAATATATTTTTTTGGTTAGTTTAACATAAATATAATTGTTCTCATTTCTCTAATTCTAAGAAATTTTACTTGTTTCAAAATATAAAAAATTATGTGATTTTTCGGGCTAAATTTCAGTATAATTTTTTTATTTTAGTATTTTGCACAGCAGGCAAACGGTCTTAGAATTTGGCAAAAAAGCAATTTTTTAATTCAAACTGAATTATTATATTTTCGAAATGTAGACATCTTATTCTCTCCTATCCTATCCTGTTATTCATGTTAAACCATGCAAAAGTTTAAAAATTGTATTGATTCTTCTGTATTTTATTCCATTAAAATTTTTGATTTTCAGTCTTTTTATTTCATTTCCCTTATTATTATAATTTTTAAGCAAAATCTGTTTTACATTTGTATTTTTCCTAAGTTATTGTTTTTATTTATTTTCTCTATTTATCTAATTTTATTAAAATTTCAGCTGAATTTTATGTTTTTTTATATTTATATTAATTAACCCACCCAAAATATTTACTACAAACATAAATATTTATCACTGTTAACTATCGTGAATACCCCTGTTATGTTGTTCACAAAATTTGTTATTTTTGCAACTAGCAAATTAAACGCTTACATTACATTTATCATTTAGTACATTAATCCACATCAAGTTGTTTACTTCAAGCTTATTTAACAGTTTATTAATTAAATGATTACAGCCACTTAACAATAAAAGCAGCGCACAAACCAACTCGCTTTATTGCCGCTATACACAAATGAGCTGTAATAAAGTGAGGCATGCAACCAAATGTGTTGCCATCGTAAGGAATGTAAATTAACTGATTGAAGTCCTTTGATTATGGCGTTATTGACTTTGTCTGGATTATGGCCAGATTCGCTCCATTAAATTAGCATTTTATTTTTACGACAAAAATATGGCAACACGTGTTTTACATTACTTTGCCTTTACAGGAATTAATGGTGGCAACGTTGCATCTAACTTTAACTGTTGAGCTGTTAACTCAAAAATGTTTATAAACAAACTAAGCGCTATTTTTGCGTTATTTTGTGCTATGTATATGTAGCATTTGAAATTTGATGTTCTTATTGTAAATAAACAATTCTAAGATTTATGACAGTGTTAGTGAAAATTTCAACAATTCTTAATTTAGCATTATAAACATTGCAAACACTGCACTGCACTGCTCAATGTAAACATAACATTTTATCTCTTTTTTTTCATATAAATATTTTTATTTCATTCCTTTTTCCATTTCATTTGTTTGCAATAAACACGTGTTTATACTTTTTTTTTTTTTGCTAGACTTGTCGTCAAAGCTTTATAAAACATCTAATTTAAGCTTTGTGGCGCGTTTTTTCACTTTTCATGCTGCCATTTGGCGTTGCCAGCATTTTGTTGAAATGAGAAAATTTAATTTACATGCTCATTTGTTATGCAAAAGGTTCTTGCAAAAACAAAATATGACAACTGTTAACATCTAGTTACTTTTATGTGGTAAATGAAAAAGAAAAAACCAGCTTGATTTGCTTTTTAATGAGCGTTTTATTTAAATTGGAAACATAATAAAAAAAAATTACTTAAAAGACATGTTTACGAGACGATGAAAATTTAATTTACATATGCATAAAAAATAAAATCATTTCAGAACAGGTAGCAAAAGGGCTATAAAAAAGGTTAAAAACAGAAATGTTGATGAAGGAGAAATTATTGCAGAGTAAGATATATGGGATAAACAGTTCATCAAAAATTATTAAAAGCTTGGCAGCTTCATTTGCTCGCAAAGTTAAAAACATTTAGTCTGGCTTAAGCTTTAATCCTTGAGTAGATATGTAAACCTTTTAAGAGATTTACTTAGTAATGGAACGAATATTTTCGAAGTAAAAATGTTATGAGTTTAAAAAAGGCAAGAGTTGAGCCTCTTAAGCGCATGGAATTAATAAATGGTTATATATTAAAGGGATAAAAAAATAAAAATATATATTAAGCCGCTTACGTGTTAGCTATGACTATTTTTAGAATTTTTAAGCTACGCCCAGAACCACTGCTGGGCGTAGTTTAACCATGACCTCAGCAATAGCTTTAATGCTTACAACTTGTTGCTGAGTACAGCCAATGTTAGAGAGTGTTTTAAATTTATTTTATTTTTATCTGTGATGTTGGACTGAGAATTTGTTTTCCAGGCCACACATAATATCGCATGCATATATATTTCAAGTCCATTGAGTGAAGTATAGAAAGTTGATTAAGTTGTTGCCAATTACGATGTTTAATGATGACGATCTGTTTAATCCCGAAGAGCGGTTATAGTAAATGCTTTTTTTAATGAATAGTTTTACATTCTTGCTAGCCCTGTGTCACAATGCGATGAACTTTCCAAAAATTTTTATTTGAAATTTATGTCTTGTAGTAAAAAAGATCTAGCTATATTTATTCACCTTTTTGGCGTTTAACTAAAAATTTCAATTGGTGAAGAGAAAAGATAAAGCTTGTTTTTGTTTACAACCAATCAATGCTGGATTCATCATAATCCCGTTTTAATAAGAATCTTATCGCAGAAATTCAAATATTAATATATATACACTAGCAGGACACTAGCCACGGACGTTTTTTTATTCAATCTCCTTTACGCCTTAAAGACGGGACAGTTTTTTCACACATGTGCTAATTTTTACCTTATTTTGATTTTGACAAAATTTTATGTGAGCCGATTGGCATCATCGTCCTTATTGGGTTAAGACAATACATTAGACCGTATCGATAAATTAAATTTCGCCGCACACCAGCTAATCTAAAGCATTATTGAAAGAAAGTTTCGAAAAAAATTTTTTTTGACCGAACGTAGGGGTCAGATTTTTTTGGGAAGAGTTTAATGGTTTTTTGAGGGTTTTAATTGTATTACTTAAGAATAGTTCATTAGGATGGAAGATTCGGATAAGAACGTTTTCGGTGCATATTTTATAAAAATTACACGATATGACAAAAATGTTAAAAATTTTCCACACGTTTTCAAAAAAAAAAAATATAAAAAAAAGTTTTAAAAATATTTCTAGTAGAAATAGCCAAAAATTTTTTTGCGAAAGTATATTGATTTTTTACGGACTTTCCATTTCTGAAATCAAAATGGTACCTTAAGATGGTAGAAACTGAGGTCCGGTGGGTCAGTACTAAAAGGAGTCAACTCAGGTCAATAAATTCTAGAGACAAAAAATAGGTCTTTTTAAGACAACAACATGAACATATCATTCTTTTAGATCGGACGATAAATACCGAAGTTATGAAGAAATATGTCAATGCGCGACCCCTACGTTCGGTCAAAAAATTTTTTTTCGAAACTTTCTTTCAATAGTGCTTTAGATTAGCTGGTGTGCGGTAACTTTTTTTGCCTCTAAGGCGAGATACATATCACAGAAGTAAAAAATTGTCTTTTTTGTTTTATTTTGGAGCGCCGCTCTGCATTTATATGCATATCACTTTTCGCCTTGCTCGAGGCTCATAAGTTTTTTTTTTGTTGCGTTGTGCCAGCTGAACTCGAAGAGAAAGAGAAAAGTAGAAAGCAACATGGAGTTTATTGAAACTCTCGCAACACAAATGCGTCAAAAGACAACGAATAAGCAATGTGTGGCAGCTGGAATGATTTCTTAAAAAACTTAATACCTTAATTAAATATACTTATTATTCAAATTTCGAAAGAAAAATACCCGTAAATAAATCTGTAGCACAAATATGATATTTTACAAAATTTTTCATAAAAATCGGCCCAGTACTTTTGGAGTAAAATCGAAACTTTAAATTTTTACTTCAAATTTATATAATAGTATACATAGATACAGAATAAAGAGGTGGATATGAAATCCTGTGGACTTTGCAACGTCCATAAAGAGACGTGTCAGGTATAGAAAAGTAAACATGAGGCATTTCATGCCAGATCAGTCTCTGTCTTAAAAATTAAGGAATACAACAAAAATATTTGTAATTTTGTGTTGTTTTAAAATATTGAAAACTAAGTTCTATCTTTTTTTCACCGAAAAAGTCTTTGTTTTTATTAAAATTTATTAGCCTTTGTAGTCTAGTGAAAAATGCACTAGACTATCAACTCAGAGGTCCCCGGTTCAAATCCGGGTTTGGGCATGGTTCTTTTCGCTTTCTCTGTTCTTTCCTTCATTTGTATTGAAAGATGTATTGAAACATAAAATCCACAATTACATTGTGGAAAATGTGAAATTACGGGGACAGGAATTACTGAGGGCTGGAAATGCTTGCCAAGGTTTAGAGATAACACTAACCTCGGTTATAAGCAATTCAAATTGTCTTTCACGTTTGTTCCGTCTAATCGATAATTCGCATGTGGTTCCAATCAACTCTTCCTCTAATAATCTATACCTTTTCTTTCAGCTCCAAGACCAAACATTTTTTGCATAAAGCGTATGCTTTAGTTCATTGATCTTTTTTTTTTTAAAAACAATACTGGAAAAGTTTTATACCAAAAAAAAAAAAAATAAAAAATACATTTTATATCGGTGTGTTTTACGCAAATTTAAAGACATCAATTTTGAAAATACGATTTCATATGCAATTTATAGAAGTTATGGGAATTTTATTAGTTGGAAATACTTATAAGATTTATATTGGAGTTTTAAGCTAAATGAGTTTATAAGCAACAAGTTGCAACAACAAGTTCTGTACAGAAGAACCACCAAAAAGACTAGGCAACAACAAATCTTTGCAGAATTAATGTAGCCAGCTTTCTCAACTTTTGATTTTTGCAAAAGAGTATAAAATGCTTAGCTTTGAAAGGAAAAAAGCACAAATAATTCTGTTTTGATTAAACGGAAGTTGTGCGTATGAGCTTATCAAAGTTGATGGAGTGCAGAAGCAACAGAGCACTACTGAAGAAATATAGCCGCGCACCGACAAAACGAAAAAATACAAAAAATACATCTTCAAAAGAAAACATGCGTTCTATTTTTTGACAATTGGCGTTCGTCGCTTGTCGCAGTCAATGTGTATCGGCTATGAATGCAGCGATCAACGAAACAGCTGTCTAGTCTGCTTGGTGTTTTGTTCTGTAAAGAACTTGTTTTTGTTGCAACCTGTTTCATCTTGAACTTATTAAAAAATCTGTGTTACATTGCGATAATGTTTAGAATTATAAACTACTTAAGGTATTGAAAATAAAATCGATATATTTTAAAATTCGATATCGTTTTGATATCGAAACTAAACTATACTGCTAAATGTAAGAATCGTAATCTAGTTTGCTGAAATTAAAAATAAGTGACACATAAAAACAGAAGCAAGCTTAAAATTAAAATTCATTTAAAAATTTAAGACAAACAACAAAAAAAACTAACATAATTTCTATTTGTTGATATGGAATGGTATTTTCCAAATAAATGAATTCAAACCATAGCAATATTTATAGCCTATAAATCTAGACAGATACTTTATAAAAAACATATAGTAACCTCCTTTAAAACAACGGCATTCTACACAAAAGTACAAAATCATAAAACATATTTAATGTATGGGTCACAAAAAACTTATGTTTATTAGGCTGGGTCGGTCTCCATACAAAAAAAAAGTGTTGATAAACTCGTTCTAAAATATTTCTTGGCTTATTGTTTTACCCTCCACTGAGAAGGATTTCACGATGTGTTAACCCGTAGGCTTCGTGGAATATTTTTAAAAAAGTTCCTTTTTTGGGCAAAAACCCACTTTTGTATGGGAAACTATTTTGTTCCTAAGAATTTTCAAAAAAAAAAAAAAAAAAAAACTAAAATGACAGCTTTTAAAATTATTAATATCAGCACAATAAATTTCCAACGGTTGTTTATCGGACAAGAAATGGCGTAGTTATGCCGATTGAGGTCTAAATCATACAAAAACGCACCCAAAAAAGTCACACAAAAAATCCAAAACGCGCAAATTTCTCAAAATTTTGCATGCTGATATTAATAATATTTGAAGCTATAATTTTTTTCTTGTTTTTAAAAATTCTTAGGAACAAAAAACTTTCCTGTACAAAAAATGGGTTTTTGCCCAGAAAAGGAACGTTTTTAAAAAAATTCCAGGAAGCCTACGGGTTAACACATTGTGAAATCCTTCCTTAGAAGGTACAACAAAAAGCCAAAGAATATTTTAGACCGAATTTAAAAAACACTTTCTTTTCGACCCGGCCTAATGTTTATATAAAAAACCTATTCATCTTCCTATGTAATTAATATTCCAAATGAAATTCTAAATACTGCAAGCGATAACGACGATTTTTATATGGAGAACTATCTAATACCCGGCGCACTTCGCTTCCTCCAGGCGTATCAACTAAAAGAGGGGTGTCCAATAGCTTGTAAAAGAGATACTAATAGCAATACATATAACTTTTATTATTATTAAATAATTCAATTTTCTTAGGATTATCCAGTAGATACAAGTTTAATTGGACCTACTACTTAGTATGAGAATACACATACCCTCAGTGGTATTGGGATGCTCCTCGCCTCGTATCTTGTACGTCCTTTTAACACATAGATGTCATCGCGAACGGACTCAACGTGCACTACAATGGGCTTTACACTTCTTCTGTCCCATTGTGCCATACCTGTAAAGGCTTGAGGAATGGCATGCCCAAAGGGCTATGCTGCCACCAGCCGAATTACAGGGTAGTTTTTAAATCCATCTCACTCACACGTATTTACGCACAATTTTTTATGTCCTTGTCTCTACGATTTGTTAATCAATTTCACTAACAAAATATCGTTCGTCGATTCATTGGAAAAGTTATTTTAATTAATTAGTTAAAAACTAATCAATCTCACTCACGCGTATTTACGACTAAAATAAATTTTCTTCGCTTACACTTTATTTTCTTGGTCACTACCATTTGTTAATCAAATTCACTCGAAGCACGATATATGCTTGTACGATGATGTTTGACGATGAACATATGCTTTTGCAGCTTAAAACAGAAAAGGAATTTGGGGAATACCAATAATGAAATTAGAGCTCGCACTTGCTTGTGTTGCCAAACAAACGATTGGTTTGAAAAGTTCATATTTGGACGCTGAATTTCGGTTAACTTTTCCGCGATTCTACCAAAATATCGTTCGTCGATTCAATGAAAAAATTAATTTAGTTAATTAATCAAACTATATGTGACGAACGTTTTGGGGGTATATTATTTGACGAAGCTTTTAAGTTAAGCAATTAACAGCTAATTGAAAAGAAATCAATCTCACTCACACGTATTTACGACGAATAATAAATTTTCTTCGCGAAGTTCGTCAACAGTTGCTTCGGTTTAGCTGTAATAGTGTGGGCGGTAAGAGGGGTGTTGAAACTTTTTGTTAACCGTAACGTACGGACTCGAATAAAATGTAATGCCAAAATTTCAGGTCAGTCGGCACAGTAGTCAATTTAGACAATTTCTGAAGAACTGGCCATAGATATTGTGTGATCATGCTTATTTTGAGCACAGTTAATTATACAAACTTGCTTACTAATTTTTAGTTTAAGACGGCCAAAACCCTCTGAACTATAAAATTTTCATTGATTTGTGGGCGATAAAATTGATGTTGCAATTCCTTTTCCTAAACTCTGTTTCACTCAAAACAAATCCACTGCGAAATTTTCAGCTCAATCGGGGTTGTTGTTTCGGAGTTTTCATTGATTTCATAAAAATAGGCGTAGCTACTACGTACTCCCATTTTTAGTACAGCTGTCGACAGTAACCATACGAACTTAATTACCAAATTTTAGTCTTATAAGACCAAAACAGTCTTAAATATAGCATTTTTTATTGATATATGGGCGGTAAAGGGGTGTGTCCATATTTTTTCTTAAACCTTCTCGTACTTGAAAGAAACTCACTGCCAAAATTTTAGCTAAATCGGTTCAGTAGTTTTGGAGTAGTTTAAGCATTTCTTAAAAGTAATCGTAGCTATAATTCGACCACGCCCACTTTTATTATAGTTGCCGACAGTATTCGTATGAACTTAATTACCAAATTTTTGGCTAATAATGTTAAAACCGTCTTAACTATAGCATTTTCATTAATTTGTGAGCTGTAAAAGAGGGTGTGGCAAATTTTGACATACCTTTACTCTTTGCGCAAGTGCAAGCAATAAGCTGACAAAGTTTTATCGCAATCGAATGAACGGTATTGAATACGAACAATTAAACAGACAAACATTAATTTTGATAATTAATTGTGGGCTGTTCTTCGAATTTTTACATGAATTTAATTTTGAGCTTTAAACTAATTTTTATATATTAGAATGTCTCTGAAAATTTTAAAAAGACAAACTATTTCAAAAACACTGTAAATGTTTTTGTTGCCTTAGCTTTATTTTATGAACTTCTACAACCTCACGGTTAACAATTTTGGACTACTTTTTAATCCAATCTTTGGTTTAAAGGAATTTTTAATCCAAAAAGTTAAATTTTTATCCCTACTTTCGTTTAATTTAGCTGTGTCTCAAACCCACGTTCCTGAAAGGAACTTACTTGCATTCGTAATCATGCAAAATAAGCGAAACTTTGTTAAGAACTGAGTTGGACGAGTAGATAAGGTGTTGGACCACCACATCAGAGGACGTGTGTTCAAATCACGAACTGGTTAGAAAACTGTTTTATTTTAGTTTAATTTAGCTGGGTCTCGAACCCACGTTTCTGCTTGCTTGCTTGCTTGCCTACTTTCTGCAAGCTTAATTGCAAGCAGATAGATGAGTGAATAAGGTGTTAAACCAGCACATCACAGGACGTGTGCTCAAATCATGAAGTGGTCCGAAAAGTTTTTTATTTTAAGTTGATATTTATACTGCTTTTTTAAACTTTTTGCGGATTAAAAACTAATCTTTTTTGCATTTGAAAATTTTAAACTTTTCCTTGGATTAAAAAATAATCTTTTCTTGATGTTGTCCTATATGTAATCCAAAAAAGTTCGAAATTAAGTTCAGGATTTTTAACCGTGCTTTTGGCATTTGCAACCAAGAATTACCCGTGAATGTTGTTACCATCTCTTTTGGTTTCTCTAGCATGGCGGTCCGTCTGTTAAATAGTTACTTGGTTGGAAGGTCTGAACGAGTTAGGGTGGGAAATAGTCTGTCTGCTTTTTGTTATTTATCCTGTGGGATGTCTCTTGGTCCGTTGTTATTTTCAATGTTCATTAACGATATTTTCATAATATGTCGTTATGTTACCAAGCATGCATATGCTGATGATCTGCTACTGTATTTAGACAGTCCTACTGGCCTTGTTGATAATTAACTCATCACTTTCTTGTGACGATCACATAAAATCTATTGCTTGTAAGGTCTACTATGCCCTTCGGAACCTAAGCTGGAGCGCATCATTTGTACCTGTCGATACTAGAGAAAAGTTAGTGCTCCAGCTTAAAGTGGCAATTATTTCATATTCTGATATTTTCTATAGCAAACTTGATGCCATGTCCAAACTTAAGTCACAACAAGCATTTAATAACGCCATGAGATATGTATTTGGCCGCCGAAAGTTTCATCGCATCAGTCACTTGAGCAACAAAATACTTGGTTGCAATATTTTCAACTATCTAGACGCTTGGAACTGCATATTTTTACACAAAGTTATACACAAAGACACCTACTTACCTTTTTGAGAAGCTACAATTTTCCAGATCATCCTGAAATATGAACCTGACAATTTCATTAATTAATTTTTAAACTCGAACAGATTCTTTTTTGTAAACGCCATCAGAATTCGGAACTCGGTGCCTTTAAGAAATAAATGTTTTCAAAATAACCGCAACTTTAAGTATGATTTTTAACAACACTTTTCTCAATACTATCATTTTCTTTCTCTTTTAGGATAAGAATAATTTCAATTAATAATAATATTTTGTTCACTTATGAGTTGTTGTTATGTCTAATTGTTGATAATAATATTTTTTATTACTTTTCCATTAATTTTAATTAAATCACTTAATATTATTATTATTTTTATTATTAATTAGAAAAAAAGTAATTAATTACAAATTTTTTTATAACTAATAACTAGTACTAGCAGCTAAGGCCTTCAGCCAGAACTTAGCTATAAAATACTTAATATGAAATATACTAAATTATATAAGGAAAAGTATTAAGTAAGTTACACTTCAAAAAATAATCTTGCTCGTTTGAGGAATTTGGGGAAAGTTGTAATGTTGGATTCATTAAGTGTTTTTAGGAGCTCATTTAAATTCTTGATGTTTAATTGTCTACATATATAGGCAGCAATTTAGCATTAGGTTAGTGAATGGTGAATGGATACTGGGTTGTTTTGGCACAGTGGACAGATTATATCAATTGACTTGTCAAAAATGTGTTTGTGTGTTAGTCTTGTATGGCCAAGGCGGAATCTTGTGACTGCAACTGCTTTCCTTCTGGAGACTGTGATTGGGTACTTGGGTGGGATTTCACTAAATGTATTTATATATTCATTATATGTATTTATCAGTGGCTTATAACTAGTTGTTATTGGCTGGAATGCACAAAAAATGAGCATTTGCTCCGACTGGAATCTTCACATATAAGACAGAGTCTTTTAAATGCAGTAAGAATAACATAAAATCAAGAGAGTTTATGAATGTTTTACTTGAAAAATCGAGTAGTAGCAAATGGTTAATTTTTATGTATTCCAGCCATACTATTCATACATACTTCATACATACTGAGATTTTTATGTGAACACTATTTCTTAATAAATTGAAATTGAAATTGAAACAAACAAAACAGCTGACATTTGCATAGCTTGCATTTGGCGATGTGCGACAATTTTTTTTCTTTCAGCAGCTCTGGCTGGGTGCGAAAAAATTAACATAAAACCGCAGCTGCTCCAGCGTGCATATTTCCTGTTAAGAAAGAGAAATATTATTTTTAAATTTAATAAAATTCAATTAATTCTTTGTACTGACTTCTCTTTTTCCATTTTTTTTTGTCTCACCACACATGTTTAACAGCGTTGAACGAGTGCACAAAATACCGATTGCTAAGACCGGTAACGAATTTTGGTAACAAGATTACTATTACCGGTAACGCACTGAATAGATCTGTTAAGAGTTTGCATAGCTTAACAAAAGCAATACGGCGGCAAAACTAACTTTATCCGTAAGCAATTTTTGACTATTGCAAGAACTACCAACCAACAACCACACGAATTGACCTCGCTAATTTTCTTGCCAAACTTTTGCATTTGATCAATTTAACTTAATGTGAAGTCTTTGACCCTTTTTTCCATAACTATAGCGTTGTTACGAGCAAATTTCATATCTTTTCTCTTGTGGGGGTGGGGGGTGGGCGGGGGTTCAATGCCTACCACCACCAAAGTTTAAGGTTCATCTAAAATTTAAACCGCGAAGGACAAAGTTTTTTCTGTAATCAACATATATGTATGTTTTTATATTTTCTTCAAAATATTGTTAGTTGCTTTCATTTTACTGAGTCTATTAAATAAGCTATAAAAAAAATAAAATGCTATAAAATATATATTAAAGAGTGATGCTAAAATTGCCGGTACGCCGCATAGTAATTGGGTCAGGTGTTTAACATATAAGCGGCGATAAATGAAGCAAAACTATTTGGCGTTAAAAAAAACAAAAATATGGCAACATTTAATTACTGTTTCCGTTCTAGGGGTTCGTTTCGTTTCTAGGTGTCCGTGGGCACGCATAGTTTAACGAACTGTAATATTGGCTAATTATCGAAAAAAAATGCGAAAAACCACTCTAAGGCATTGCCGTGCACAGTTGTTTTGCATAGAAGATAATAAAAAATATTTATGAACTTACTTGTGCGCTGTCAAGTTAACAACCCTGAATTGCAGGGGGTCAGCTACGTTTAATGAGCATGACTTTGGAAAAACTTTTAGAAATTGAGAAAAATGCTTACAACAATTTTTTTTTAGCATTATACATATAAACAGTGTTGCACAGCTTCCAGCAGCGTAGGTATTTCATGAAGCAGTTTAGGCGTATGTTACTAAGCGGATTTTCTAATTATTGCTACCATTAGGTGCTATCCTGGTTTTTTTATTTTTTATTTTTTGTTTGTTGCAGCTGCTGCAAATTTAGCGGAAACACTAATCGCTTTGTTAAAATAATGTTATTTTTACACCCACGACTTCTTTATGTGTTTTTCTTTCAATTGATTTTTAATGTTATTATGCTTTATTTTGCATTTGTACGAGTACCTTTTTAGTTTTTTTATTCTTTAACCTTTTCAATAGTCATTTAATTAATTTGCTTACAGTTGACTGCACTTTGGGTTAATATTTTTGTATGAACTTTTAGTCATTTACTACAACATCGTTTATTTATTCAGTATGTTACTCGGTTTAATTATTTTTTGTTTTTTATTTTATTTTATTTTGTGCCCATTTTAATGAGCTCTTTTTATAGCTGTCTGACTGACGACACTTTCAAGAGTGTTTGCATTGTGTAACATTGATTGGCAAGGCGGGACATTTGGGCGGTCAAAGCAGGATATTCACTCTTTTAACATTTGCTTTTTTTATGATGTCGTTAAATTAGTACTAATGATAAAACTGTTCTGCTTCTTTAGCATAACGATTTAATGACTCAATTGCTCGTCACTCATTTCGAAGTCATTGTTCAATTTCTTAATTAATATACTAGAAAGTTAAACGCGTGCATACAAATAGGATTTAAAGGAAAGCTATTAAACGTTTTGATTTTATTTTTTACAAAAAATTTAGTTTTAAGTATGATATCTAGGTTTATATCGAATTTCTGTAGATGTGTATCTTTTCACAGGGAAATATTTTAAACGAAAATTATGATAGAAACAAAGCATGACTTATTTTTATATCATTTCAGTTTCAAAGAAGAAATAAGAAAAAAAAATGCAAGAAATTGAGTAAGGTCTCTACAAATTTTGCTCAGATTTGATATGAAATAAGCTTTAAAAGTATAATTTTTCCTAAAAAGAACCCATGACGGGCTTAGTGCCCGTTATTTATATAAAAACATATATAATTTTTAATTTAATGTTATTTATTATAAAAATTATATTAGAGTACACGAAATTTTTCTTGAAATGCAATGATCTAGAATGTTCTAAATAAAGGTTACAAACAAAAATTGGAATAATAACAGCTTAAAAGGAAAAAAAAGTAATAAACAAATTTTGAATGATCATATGGTTACATATATTTAAATTTAGATTTCTTTATTGAATCTTTGGAAAAAAGAGGGTATAGAAAAGCTATATCATGAAAACTAGAGCTGATAGAGACAAACTGATTACAGATTTGAATTCAGCGCTTGATAAATTTAAATTCAGTTGATAAATTCAAAGAAGCAAAAATATTTTTTAATTTTGTGGGGCTGTGTAATCTATCCCTTTCCTTTCAGGTCAAAGACCAAACCTTGTTTGTATGAGGCACATGACTTGGTTCTTTGATCTTTTTTCTAAAAAAAAAGATTAGTTTATTAAGAAAAATTCAAGTAGTTGAATAAGGGAATCAAAGAATGAATGTATTCAAAAATGAGGTGCTTAAAGTTTGTTTTGTAAATGCGTTTTGAATAATTTGATAATATTCCAATGTCTTAATGCGTTTATGTAAATAGCCGACTAAATTCACTGCATGTGAACTAAGGAACAAGAAAAATAAAATACCTGATGGATTTGTAGAATTTAAGTTTATCTAGCAGATAGTTAAGACAAAAATGCTGTTACCTGCATTGAAAAATGACAATTTTTTAAAAATTTTTATCCATTTGAAGCCAGGTTCAAAATCTGGACTTCAAAAATTAAGATCCTGGGTTAAGACGCAAATTTTCTAACTTCTTCTTGTTGTGCTGTAATGTTTTTAATTTTTAATGCTTTTGAAATTTTGACATAAAAAATGACATTCCATGCTTAAACGCAATAGTTCAAAACCGTTGTTAAACTTTATTTAAAACTAATAAGGATTTATTTTTATTTTCACTTTATTCAAGTCTATAGTATAATAATTTAAGAGTTTTTTTTTTTAAATCCGTAAAAACAAAATAAAAATTCAAGACAAACATACACCGGATATTGATCAGGAAGTTGAAAAACTTATCAGTTTGGTTTTATATCCAATTATTAGGGTAATGTTCATATTTCAATATGTAGTTTTTAATAATGCTGGTTTAGATTTTATTAATGCCGTTCTTACTCTTTATTAATTAAAAAAACGGTATCGAAATTCAATACAAGATTTGGCATCGGTTAGAAATAGGTACTATTTTGGTACTGGTATCAGTTGATATGTTAGAATCGACATTGGTTTTATATCGGCATCGGCCATGATTTGGGAAGCAGCATCGGCAATGGTATCGGTAAAAACTGCTGATTCTTTTGCCGATATCTCTGCAGAATTGAGAACCAATAAATACTCCATATTTTACTAAGATTAAAATAGCTTCTTTATGACAAAGGAAACATATAATCATACACAGTAAAAAAATACCTTATAAAGTGCATTAACATCGGTAACACTAACGGTATTTTGAAGTTTTTACGGAGAAAACCTTATAACTTATGTACCTTAAAGCCTAATATACCTTAAAGCTTAACGAAATATATAGTTGTTTCAGAAATATTAATGGTTTAATACAAAATCTGGTTTTAGGATTGATTTCAGGATGCCGACCGCGATTTTTCTTTTAAATATTATAAAATTAAAATGTTGGCTACGCCATAACCTTAACCCTGGAAAACCAATCATATTTCTAATACGTTTTAACCAATGTTAGTCGATTCGACTAAAACGCTCCAAAACTCGTTTAAGAGGATCTGTTAGTACATAATATATATTAAAAGCTGTTGAAAATGGAAAAACTATGTATATTTTACTAGAAATAAAAAAACATTAATATTGGTCTTTGGTTTTTATTTTTATTTTTTACATATTTTCATAAGCTACTTATTTCATCAGTTCCAGATATATATTACATAAGGTTATTGAAAAAAAAAAATAGTAACTAAACATAAAAACTTAATATTCTCTTCTATCATTATACGAATAAAGCATTATTTAATATTATTAAAATAAAAAAGTTGAAATCAATTGTTTAGCACAATAGACACAATTTGCTGCACCACTATAACAAACTTATAACCAAAACACTATATTCCTACAACAAAGGAATTAACTTCGACTGAACCGAAGTTAAAATACACCCACATCCGTATTTTAGTATATACGAAGATGTCACTGTTGTATAATTTTGATGACCCCACTTTTATAGGGCGTGATTTTTATCCAAATATAAAAAATTTGAAACTCAGAGTTCATCCTAATTATCAAAGCTATGTGTAAAATATAAAGTTTAAACCATAATTTTTTTGAATTTATGAAGGTTTTGTATTATAATGACGACACTTTGTGTGTGAGGTGGGCGTGGTTTTCAACCAATTTTGACAAATTTAAAATATGTGGTGAATATTTTACTCCAAAACTAATGTGCAAAATTCCAAGTTCATGTATTAATTTTTGTGTCATTTTAAGAGATACCGTTTTGATAAAGTCACTTCTAATGGGAGGTAGGTGTGGTTTTCATCCGATTTTGTTCATTCCGGAGTTTTATGTTCGTTTTTTCATACAAGCATTAATTTTTTATTTCCTTATGCTAGCTTAAAAATTGTGGCTATAATCGTGTCGACAGACAGACAGATTGACAGACGGACCTGGCTTAATCGACTCAGGAGGTGATACTGATCAAAAATATATATACTTTTCTATAGCTACCACGTCTCTTTATTAGCGTTACGGAGTGACAAAGTTACTATACCCATTACGCAGTACGCGTGAGGGTATAAAAAGTTACGTTAAAGCCAATGTTAGTCGCTTCGACGTACACTACATTTATAAAAAATTCACACCATCCAATTAAAAAGCCAATGACATCCGAACACAACGAGGGTAGCTTAACAATTAATGTGATTACTACAGTATGGACATTACACGATCAGATGAGAGAAATAAAGGTTGTAAGCAAAACAGTCGAAACGGCTTGAATAATAATAGATTTTTCTGTTTTTTTTTTCATTCCAATAAAAAATTTAACAATGCTTTGAAATTCAATAGTTGTATTCGAGTAAAAGTTGTTCGAGTAAAATATATCTCAAAAAAGTCTCAAATAAATTTTGTTGAAATCAGAACGTTAAAAAAAGCTTTAAACAGTGTTAATGCTCTTATTCCAGTTAAGTGCAGCTTAGTATTTGTAAGTCCGTTAAAAGTTCATCTTTGAGTTTCATACCTTATACAAAACCCCGATACAAAATGTGTTAATTATGTGCTCATTTTACTAATTATTAAAAGTGAAAATATAGAATTGAGCACTTCATAAAGCATGCCGAAAATTAAAATCACTCAAACATAAAAGCAACTTCGAAATCAACACAACTTTAAAAATGTTATTTTGTCTTTCTGTCTCTTTTTGATGGGGACTAGCTCTATTCGACATAAGTCTTATGGCCCCATCAGAGTCTGATTCTTGTCAACAAGAACAAGTCTTCAGAGCGAAAATCATTTCACTTTTACAAAAATGCATTGACCCCAAAAAATGTGTTGCTATTAAAAATAGCAGCACTCGGAAATTTCCAAGAAAATTAAGTATTTAAAAATAGTTTTCGCTTACCTTGTTATGTGCACCAGTGTTGGAAAGTGTAATATTTATTTTTAGTTAATAGCATTTGGCGGCATATCTGCTTAATAGAGTAAAGTCATAAATAATTCAAAATTATTGCGCTGTGCTAAAAAAAGAAAACAAATTATCTTAATATATACATATATATATAAAATAAAAATAAATTTAATATTTAAAATTAAAATTGCTAGCGTCACAAAATGCATGCACAATAACACGTTTGATCTGATGCACTTTTGGTTTTCTGTAGATTTCGAGTATAATTGAATTTTTTCGGTTTTCTTTATTGCACACACATTATTATTTTGGCCATGACTGTAAAAATACACTTGAAATCCTTCCATATGTTTGATGAGCTTTGATGATTTCCAGCGCGTTTTCGTCTATTTTTACAACAATTGTTTTGTTTGCAAAAATTTATTTTCGCTGTTCTGAAATATTTTTGCTTCTATTTTTATGCCAACTGCAGTAAAAATAGTTAAAGAATGTAAGAAAGCAAAATAACATGAAAATAAAATCACATAATTAACCATAAAAATTCTCAAAATAAGTGTAAATGTTTCAAATATTGTGCGTTTGTATTGTTTATATTTGTTTAATTCGTTAACAAACTATTTTTACTGTAAGATGTTGTTACTTAGTTTTGTTGATGTTGTTGTTGTTGTTGTTGTTGCTGTTGTATCTTAAGTGTTTTGGCTGCATGTCGAGTGCGAAGTGATGGGCCGCAGCTGTGTTGAATTCAATTTGAAGTGGATTTGTATGCGAAGCCATTTTAATGCCTCTTCAATGGTCTGTAGCAGATTTTAAAGATTAAAAAAAGCTTAATAATTATACAGTTAAGATTTTTAATTGTCCGATTTAGGAAAACATTTGTTTTTGGGCATTATACAAACAAAAATAAAAGAAAAAACAAAAATCCAATTAATTTCATTATTTTTAAGAGGGCAAAACAGGAGGGCAAAAGCGTAAAAGAAATATGAGCATTTAAGTAGTCTCAACGTGAAAAATCAGATATAAAAAGACATTTAGGATATTCACAAGGTATCATAAAGTTATGTGTCTTAAGTTCAAATCATAAAAAAAAACAACTAGTGTGAACAACCACTCATAAATTATAGTGTGATGTGAACTCTCAATAAGCTGATACAAATCTAACGAAAATAAATTGTTATAATCGCAATGCCAATAGAAAACAAAAAGGATAAAATAAGAGCCGGTTTGTGTGAAAAACATATTTTGGACATTATAATGACTGATTTATTACGATACTGCAATAACCATAGCTTTCAAGGATATAATATTTTAGTATTTTTTTATATAAAAGGCAACAACAACATTTTTAAACCATTGCAAATTTTAAGAAAAATATGACATGATTGCATACTTTGTGAATACCCTTAATGGTTTTCAGAAAATGTTATCCAAACCTTTAAATATTGAGTGTAACTTGGGGTTCCTTCGAATAAGTTTAAAAAAAAAACCTTTGAAATAAAATTTCTTAGTCGGCGATTTGATATTCAGGGTAAACATTTTCGAGTCTCGTCACGAAAAATTTTCTTCATGAAAAATATTTTGAGTCTCGTCACGTTTTTGTGTACATAAGCAATAATATTTTATATTTTTTGTGTTTTTTGTATGGGGACCCCAGATGGGTGGCAGGCAGAGTGTAGGTGTGCTTTAAAGAAATGTTGGGGAGGAAAAATAAATAGGGGCAGCTTATACATTTTACCCCCTAGGCGTATAATAATATAATATTTTCCATTCTTGGTGTTTTTTGTATGGGGACCCCCAGAAGGGTAGCAGGTAGAGTGTAAGTGTATTGAGAAAAAATTTTAATAAAAAAAAATTAATAGGACGTACTTATACAATTAACCCTCAAAGGGGTCATAGATTTTTTGATATGAACTATAGTATAATTTTTTTTTATTTTTTTATTTTTTGAACTATAGTATAATTTTTTTTTAAGGGCAACAAATAGAGTGTGTTGAGAAAAAATGTTACCAAAAGAGAAAATTAATAGGACAAACTAATACATTTAACCCCAAAGGGTCATAGATTTTTTGATATGAACTATAGTATAAATTTTTTTCCATTTTTTTTTTGTGTTTTTTTGTATGGTGACCCCCAAAAAGGTGGCAGATAGAATATTGGTGTGCTAGTATTTGACTTTCCTTGGGATCATTGATTTTTTTATATGCCCTATAACAGACACTTTTTTTCTATATATTTTGTTTCTTATATAAAGATAGGTCCTCCTGCAATAGATGAAATTTTTCACGCCAAAAATCTTATATTTTTGTTTTCACAAACCATTACAATCAGTGTTGCCAATTGAAGCACCAACCAATGACAGTGTACATATTAAATAAGCAGAATATTTTTTATGCAAAATTAATATTGGCTTTCTTTTGAGATGCTCTCACTCTTTTTCTCCGTCTCTTTCACAAAAATATCTCTTATTCTTAATTTTAAGAAATTTCACTTCTGTATAGTATTCACACTGTGCTATTTTTTTTTTATTAAAATTGAATTTTCAATATACAATTTTGGACTTGTTATTAATTAGCTTTAACTATAGTATAGTAAATGCTTTATGACCATTTTAAGCTATCAACGGGTTCATCGCTCTGTTTAGCAGTTCCGCTAGTATCAACACTTTTAAACAATAGTAGTATTTTTCTTCAATCGATGAGGTTGGTTTTTCACACGTTTTCAAAAATAATACAAACTAATTGTTTTTTTTTTAAATTAACAACCCAACCCCCCAATGGTCTAATCTTTATAATTCACAAAAACAAATTGTAAATCATATTATCTTTACGAGCCTGTTTACAACCCACATTTGTTGGATTTTTTTAAAATTCAAAATTAGAAGCTTTAATGGTTTTTGGTTTTTAATTCCTTTGCCAAACGGCAAACACAGCAACTTTAATTTATGGCAGCTAATTTAATTTTCAATTTTAAGCATTTTATTTAAATAAAAATTATAAAGTCTACCAAAAATATATTTTGTTTACTTAAACTGCTATAAAAAAAAGTGGAAAACTTTTGAACACAAACAATGCAAAACAAAAAACCACATAATCAAAAATAAACTTAAAAGAGATATGCTACAATAAAACTTTTTAATACTGTTAATTGCACTGAAGACAATCAAACAAAAAGATAATTAGGAGTATATAAAATAAATATTTTAACAGCTGGATATTTTGGAATATGGAATTTTACACAATTTGTTTAAGCTATGAAATGAAGAAAAGAAAACTTGAAGGATTCCAAGCAAACATTCAAAAACTTTTTGAACGCCAGAAAATAAATTGTCAAAAAAAAAGAAGTGTAGATAAATATGTATATTTTAATCAAATATTAAGATTCATGCAAAATCTTGATTCTACATAACTTTTTGCATTTTTTCATTACATCCGAAGAAATATTTTTCAGAGCTGATTTTATTTGACGTATTTCTTAGCAATATCGAAAATTATATATAAGAAAAATACTTTCTTTCTTTAACAGGCTTATTTTCATCGGAGAGAAGAGGAACAGATCTCATTTAAATTAAGTTTTGAAACATCTTCTTTTGAGTATGAATTAGGTTCCACTCTCGCTTTTCACAGAGCTGATGCAAAATAAGTTCCCATCTTGCTTCTCCCTGAGTCATTTTAAAACAACCTCCCAGTAGTAAATGAACACATGACGTAACCAATTATTTCCTTGATACAATGTAGCTGCGAGGCCTCCAACGCATGTATACAATTCTGAATTACATTTGTTTGGGCATGGCAGCTAAAACACTGATGACAGTTACCTTACACAGTAAGCGACGATAGGAGTAGGTATGCACAAGATAGGAGAGAATAAAAAATGACGCACAAAATTGGAGAGAACAAAAAAAAAATTTAACGAAAATCCTCTCTACGCCAAAAACAAAACGCACACAAAAGAGAACACACCCAAAAGAAGCAAACAAAAGCAAATGATGCCACGAATTATTTTAACAATAATTTTTACAATTTATAAACGAAATTATTCCGTTTTATAGAGCATTTCAGAATAAATATTTAATTAACTTTAACTTTGTTTTGTTGGTTAAGCATAAATACTTATAATTTTCACAAACACACTTTACTGCAAAACTTTTTGTGAGAAAACACGACGTTGCTACACAGACGAATAAAGTCAAACTGTTGTTTGAACAACAAAAGGAAAATGATGTGAGCACAAACAAGATGTTGTTTGCGCTTACAGTTCTGCATTACAATGTCATTAACGACAAATTTTTACAAGTGGGCTGGTGAGCTGTTTAAAATTTTAACCTTGTTTAAGTGCGGGCTAGAACTATTGTCCACTTCATTTGACAAACTCAAAGAAAAAGTTGAAAAGCTACCAGTTCCAGTTGAGCTAGAAACTTGCAACTTCACATGTTTGTGTTCTAATAAGAACTAATTAAAAATAACATATTCAAAATAGCTTCTAATTTTCCCGAAAATGAACAATGCGTATTCGGGCCAGAACCAAAAGTGTTTCAAAATTAAAAAAAAACATCCTCACATTGAATAAAAAATAGATTTTTAAATGTTTTAAAAAGTTATGATTATGATAGAATGCTTTTTAGTTTATTTTTACATATCTTCTCGGAAGATAAAAAACGCTTTCTTAAAATTTTAAAAATTTCGGATTTTCAAGTCTAAAAAAAAATCAAAAGCATTTTTGTGGACCAATTAAAAAAGGGGCGATTAGATATTTTAATCAGCTTTCAAAATCAATGTTTAGCAAAATAAATGTTTACATCAGGTAAGCTTCAGGTGTCAGATGGTCGCAACGTCCGCAAAAAATAGGTTGTCATGAAAAATCAAGATTTTTGAATTCATAGGAAAGCCTGAAGGACAGAATTTTTACGTAAGGAGAATATTAACCTTGTCTCTTCATATATAACGCCCATAAGGAGAAGTGGCTGGTGTATAAAATTTTTGATCAGCATCACCTCTTTAAGTTATGTAGCCATATCTTTCTGACCATCTATGATCTCTATAACAATCGTAGTCTTGGAGCAAAAGTCGCAAAACTCTTTGAATACGAAACATGAAAGTGAGCAAATTTGTGCGCCTACCTGCCATACAATGTAACATTATCAAAACTGCAAAATGTCTTTGACTTCCATGAAAAATAATCTAATGATTTTAAATTTAACACATAACCTTTTGAATATGCACTTAAAGTATGAAATTAGTCTAAATCGAGTAAAAACCACACCTACCTCCCACACAAAGTGGCTTTATAAAATTGGAAAAACCTCTTTAAATAGCACACAAAAATTTTATTAAATGCCTTAAAATTTTGTATCTAAAGCCTTAATTTTTGATATGCCCTTAAAGTTTAAGAATTATATAATAAAAATAAAATTTCTGCCTACCTCCCATACAAACCTCTTTAAATAGCACACAAAAATTTTATCAAATGCCTTCAAATTTTGTATCTAAAACCTTGATTTTTGATATGCCCTTAAAGTTTAAGAATTATATAATAAAAATAAAAACTCTGCCTACCTCCCATACAAAGTGAAGTCATCATTATTGTAAAACCTTAAATCCATAAAAATTACCATATAAACCTGATATTTTTCACATTAGCTTTGATATTTAAGGTGTACCCTAGAAAAAGTGACGTCATTAAAATAATTAAAAAAAACATTCAAAACTTTAAGTCTACTGAAATATGATTTTCTTCTTCTTTTTAACCGACTTCAAAAAGGAGGAGGTTCTCAAGTTGGTTGGTTTTTTGTTTATTTTTAAATAATGTACATCGATAACTCCTAAAGCACTAGCCCAATTGCCACCATTTTTTGTCAACAGATAGAGACATTGGACGTGGAGGTGTCCGTCTAAAAAGTGGTATTCGGGGCGTGGTAATAATAGAAAAATGCTGTAACTCGAATGATATTGACACTAGGATACTGAAATTAGGTACAGGGGTAGGAACAATTATTACAAATTATTGTCAAAAAAGTGGGCATTAAGTGATAAAGGGCGTGGCAATATTATAAAACGCTGCAACTCGAATAATATTGGTACTAGGACACGGAAATTAAGTACAGGGGTAGGCATAACTATGAAAATTTACGGTCAAGAAAGTGGGCGTTATCAGACAGAAGGGTGTGGCAATATAAGAAAAATACTGTATCTCAGTTAATATTGACGCTAGGGTACTGGAAATCGGCACAGGGGTAGGAACATTATTACAAATTATGGTCAAGAAAGTGGGCTTTATTGGACAAAAGGGCGTGGCAATTTTAGAAATACACTCTATCTCGAATAATATGGACACTAGGTTAATACAATTCGTTACAAGAATGTGTAGAATTACCATAAAACACTTTGAAGAAAGTGGATGGTAATAGACAAAGGGCATAGAAATCTTAGAAAAACACTGTAACTCGAGTAATATTGTCACTAACGTACGGAAATTCGGTACAAGAATAGGTACAGTTATAAAAAAACACAATCAAGAAAGTAGGCGGAATTTTTCAAAGGGCGTGTCACTATAAGAAAAACACTGTATCTCGACTGTACACTGTTCACACTGTAAAGGCACTAGGGTACCAAAATTCGTTACAAGAATGGGCAAAATTGTTAACATAATCTCTAAAAAGAAAGAAATAAAAATTTTTAACAAAAAAACCAACTTCAAAACCACTACAAAGTAAAAAAGAATTCTAAATTACTTTTCACATTAATTCTTGGTCAAATTTGATCATTTATTTATATATATTTTTAAATTGGAAATCTTATTATTATAATTTTTTTTTTTCTATTTTGTATTATTATCATAAATATATTAATTTCTCCGTGAATATAAAACCTTTAAAGTCGGCGCTTATATAATCAGACTTTTATAAAATAAACGCTCCGGCTTTAAAGTTTTTATATTCATGGAGAAATTAATATATTTATGAAAATAATACAAAATAGAAAAAATTATAATAATAAGATTTCCAATTTAATATTATATATTAAAAAATCATCAAATTTGATCAAAAATTAATGTATAAAATAAATTAGATTTATTTTTTACTTTTATTAATAAGAAATACATTAATACAATGTTATTTTTTCAATGAATTCGTGAATGTTTTTCAGTTAAGAATTGGTTTCTGTGTTTTAAGATAAGAAAGTTTTAATTAAATGGTAGTTATAGTTTGTATCTAATAAAAGCGAATAGAAGAATTACTTTCAGTTCCTCTTCTTTTTCAGTTTGATAAAAAGTAGTTTTAGGTTGACTCCATTAGAAGCTTGAGTAAAAGTAATTTTTTTAAGACATCTTCTCAGAATGATGACATGTTCTGGAACTACTTGCGTATGAAAAAAGTACTTTCAGAACATGTTTGCAAGCGCTTCTTTTTTTTAGGTTATGATAAATTATTTTTCCTATAAACCCCTGAATCCACGGTTTTTTACAAGAATTTATTAAATATTTTTAAACTAAATTGGATCTTACAAGGTAACAGAGGACCAACTGATTTACTACTACATCTCAGTAGAGACTAGAACTCACTCGATAAAAACTAATTTCCAAAAACTAGCGTCATAGACTAACTTTCAGTTAATTAAAAAAAAAATGTCACAAAAACCTGAGAGCATTAATATCAAAAGTTTTTATAGCTGCTACTCTTAATCCAGACCATTTAACATGAGAAAAACACTAGTATTAGAACAGTAATAAAACCATAAAAACGAAATTAAAACCTTTAATTAAACTTTATTGATTTCTCTAATCGCAATACCTTTACAAAGCCAGATAACAAACATCTTGTCGCTTATAAATCTTATGTCGCTTATAATTTCAGTGTGGTCAATTTTTTGCCCTTGCCTCGCCCAATGAGCACTCCTTTCCAACGGCTCATGTTACCAAATGGCAAATTGGCATTCGTTGACTAATTGTCTAAATCATGTTTCACTTTTCTGATGTTGAGATGTATTTATAAATAATTATATCTTTTATGCTGTCCAACAAAACTTGCGGATTGTTTCCGGCAGGTTGACAACATTTTATGTCATGACATGGCTCAGAGTTGTTTTCAAGTTGTTGTTAGACAAGCTGACTGGTTGGCTGGATGGCTAGTTAGTTGGCTAGGAGCAATTTGGATGTTGTTAGTTTACAACGCAAAACTTTGTTTAATGCCTCCCTAGAGAACAATCAAAGTTGTGTTATTTTTGTGTTTTTTAAGGATAATGTTTTTGGTTTCGTCTTTTTTTTTTGGCCAGTCACTAATTAAAGGTGTACGACAACATGTCTTTGCTACGATTTCGTTCACAGTGCCAACAACCAGCACCGTCTCCTCTTCCAGCTAATAAAAGTTATCACAACCGATTTATTAATTAAGTGTTGCAGAAAGTTTGTTTTGTTTACAAAAAGTTTAGTCCTCCTTCTTTCTTTCTTTCTTTATTAAACTCAACTTTATGCCTAAAAAGTTTGTTGATATTTACTTATGTGAGGAAGCTGAAGTACAAAAGAAATATCCCTTAGTAATTTAAAAGTTATGCGAAAAGCTTTTGGCAGAGTTTTTTATTAATGCTTATTAAATACGTGACACTAAATAGCTACTATCCATCCCTTTTGTTAAAATTGGTAGGCTTAAAATTTTTTAAAATTTTTGGCTGGATTAAATTTAAGTTTTTTTTTAATACAGTTTAGATTTAATTTATTTCATTTAAACACAGATATTTTGAAATTTTGCGTTTTGCATGATAAAATTAGCAAATTTTTTTTAGTTTCAAACGAGCTCGGATATGCTATTCCATTTTTTTTGTGTTATTAATTTTTAGCAATATTTTCAAAAATTGTTGTTGTAACAAATCATCAAGTCTACCACTTCATAAAGGGTATTCATCAATTCTTTATGGAAAGCAAGCCACTTTCACTCTTCTCTGAAAAATATTTTAAGCTCTCAATGAGCCATAAAGCAATTAAGTTAAATTTTCTCTAAAAAGAGCTGCAAAAAGATTTTTGTACATAGCTATATTTAAACATTTGATATTTTCTTTAAATGGAATAAAATATTAAGGCACTCGAAAGTTATTCAGTCTAAACTTAACCTTTTAACACCGATGATGGCAAAAACACATCAAAAACAGATGTGCAATTAAAAATTCATAGGAAATGTCAGGCAATTCATATCGCTTAGACGTCTTTTGTTATAAATAATAAATGGATGGGCCTTCATAATCTATTTAGACAGGTAAATCATTAGACACCATCTACATCACTCACTCCTGGTTTTCCGACATGTTAATTCAGAATTAATTTGAATGTCAAGTTAAGCTTGACACAAAAGTTGAAGAGCATCAAAAGCTTTCAATAAATTGTCAAAGAGGTGATAAAAGTATTTTATCTTTATTAAATCTGAAAGCTTTATTTACTTGGATTACCCAGCTAGCAAAAAGGTTGTAAAAGTGTCGCCAATTTATTTTTTGTTATAATGACAGATTTTTTAACAAAGAAGGAGTACTGATGACATAAATATTCCCAATTAAAAAAATAAGTTCTTAAAATGTTTTGCATACACAATGCCTTAATAGTCCCTTTTGTTTAAGGGAACTATAAATATCTTCAAAAACAGCTTTTCAGTATGCATTACATTATATGCAAGTAGGTCTTTTTGAAAAGCAACCTAAACTTTGAGGCATAAAATATTGCAAAAATATACGATTTTCTTTTTTTTTTTTAAATGTGCAAATGATTCAATATTTGAAGTGCTAAACCATAGTAAAAACAGCTTTTTCAAAAATGTGAAATAGGACCTTTTGAACAGACACTCATAAAATGTGTTTCTTTTTTGCCTAAACCGTGTTTAAATGTCCAATTGTGGTGAGTTAACCTCAGTTTAATTTGACTAGACTTTAAGCTCGCACTGCAAAATTTACCCTTAATGACTTATCAACATCCATTGAAGAGATTGCGGTTATTCTCTGTCAAACTTCGGACCTATTTGTACTAGTTTTCTTGCTCAATTTCATTTTTTATACTCTAATACAGTTTCGCAAAACTTTAAAGTCGATTAATTCAAATGTTTTTTTGTGGCATATCATGTTCTTACAATAAACCCTTCATATATATTTTAAAATATAGGAAAGGAAACAGATTTACACCGTTAAAAAAACTACTATATTTTCAGACATAAAATACAATTTTTGATTAAAAGCATTTAAAGTCTATAGCAGTTTATCTATGCGACAAATAATAGCGAGGGCCTGTATTTATTTTCCTCTATATGCAAAAGTACAAGTTTTCAGGAAAGCGAAAAATTGTTTTATTTTCTTATTTAACATATTGTGCAAAATCGATCTATAATGTTGTTTAAAGGTGTCCAAAGACCACTGTGCATACAATTTTTCAAATTAGATGCTATTGCAGATAGTGGGTTATGTCCAGAAAAAATAAAATTTCTATAAATGCAGATATACACGGAGGGAAATAATATTATTATATTAAGCAAATATTTTGCTTGATATAAGAAAATTCTGAATTAAGTCTCATTTGCTCAAATCAAGCATTAAAAACTATAATTAAGAAAAAGCAATTATAATGAGCATTTATTGCCAAAATTGAGCAACATACAATATACATACAATACATACAATAAACAACAGCTTGAAACAAGCATAAAATACTTGATTCTAGTTCCTGAAACAAGACTTGAATCAAGAAAATATTTTCTTAGATAAAACAAACACAGAGTTGTCGCCTTTGAACAATTCAGCGAATTACAACAATCATGAAAATCTTGAATTTGTTGTAAAAGAGTCGCTAGACAACAAAATCTACGTTCAAGATCACTGTCGCTAATGTGTGCCAACAAGCATCGATCAAATTATTCTAGTTTTCAGTAAATTATTTACTTGAATCAAGCAAAATGTTCTTAATTGAAGGAAAATAAATTTCTCAAATTAAGTAAATTATTATAGTTTTCAGTAAATTGTTTACTTGAATCAGGCAAATTGTTCTCAATTCAAGGAAATTAAATTTCTCAAATAAAGCAAATTATTCTAGTTTTCAGAAAATTGTTGACTTAAATCAAGCAAATTGTTCTTAATTCAAGAAAAATAAATTTCTCAAATGTAGCAAATTATTCTAGTTTTCAGCCAATTGTTTACAGGAATAAAGCAAATTTTTCTCACTTCAACTAAATATTAGACTCGAATGTAGAAAAAATATTCTTGAGTTTTAAGCAAATGTTGCTTGAATTGAGTATTTTTTTTCTTAATATCATGTGTTCTAAATTTCCTAAATTTCTAGCAAATTAATGCTTGAATTGAGAATTTTACGCTTGAGTGTCAACTGATAGTCTATTTGCTGGATTCAAGCACAGAATGCTTACTTTCTTCTTTCCGTATAGGTATTTGTATAGAAATAAAAACCGCCATTTTTAGTAAGAGATCGGTTAATAGTTTAAACTTGGCTGTTTTTATTGTTAATGTTTTATTTTTGACAATTTTCGAATTTGACAAAAAAAGGAAAGTTAAAAATCAAAGATACTGATATATTTACTAAGGCGCCTCACGCTCCATATAAAAAAAAAAGTTGTTCAGCACAAACGCTCAAAATAATCCTTGGCTTATGTTATGATGACTCTAGCGATAGCCATCCGTGAGCTGGAATGGTTTGAAATCTATAGTAATAAAACTCATTTTCTGTTTGTTTGTTTGTTTGTTTGTTTGTTTGTTTGTTTGTTTGGCCTTTATACATATCTAAACGGCTCAACGGATTTTGCTCATACTAAGTATACATATTAGGTGCATTTCAACTTAAAATGTTACATACTTAGTTTTTGCCACGCCTCCTTTGAAATTTTTCAACTAACGGTAATTTTGTTATTATAAAACTTTTTACCATCGAAGATTTTCGCGTATTTAATTTTAAAAATTTCTTGCTATTTTGACATCAAAAACATTCACATATCTTCAAAATTGGAGAAATTTTCAGTACAACGACTTTTTCATTAAACATCGTTACCTAAGAATGAGAAAAACACGACATAAAAATCAAAGTTTGGTCTTTCGATGCAAATATCTCCGCTGTCCATTAATATATTGGGGGTTGGAATTAGTTTTAAAGGTTTTCTAAGAGATGGCGTAACTATCAATAGATCGCATCGGGCACACCTGTGACTATATTCATTTCAAAGCACATTGTCTAAGCTTCATTTTTCAGTATGTGTCATTCCACTGAAGTGTAAACAACATATATTTTTTTCTCTGTGAACATGTCGACTTTCGTTCCAACAAAACGCAATTTGCGGGAAGGTTTACTTTTGTGCTTCCATTTGAAGAAAAAAGCGGTTGAAGCACAACGCACGCTTACTGAGGCTTACGGGGACTATGCTCCATCGATTTCTACTTGTGAGTACTGGTTCCGTCGGTTTAAAAGTGGTGATTTTGATACGGAAACAAAGAGCGTCCAGGCCAGCCGAAAAAGTTTGAAGATGAGGAATTGGAGGCTTTGCTCGATGAAGACCCGTGTCAAACCCTTCAAGAATTGTCAGAATCATTGGGAGTCGACTTATCAACGGTCGGCAAACGCTTGAAGGCCATGGGAATGATTCAAAAGCAAGGAAATTGGGTGCCGTACCAGTTGAAGCCGAGAGACGTTGAACGGCGATTTTGCATGTGCGAACAACTGCTTCAACGGCATAAAAGGAAGAGTTTTTTGCATCGTATTGTCACTGGCGATGAAAAGTGGATCCATTACGATAACCCTAAGCGAAAAAAATTGTGGGGACCACCCGGCCATGCATCAACATCGAGGGCCAAGCCGAATATTCATGGCGCCAAGCTTATGCTGTGTATTTGGTGGGATCAGAAGGGTGTCGTGTACTATGAGCTGCTAAAACCTAACGAAACCATCACTGGGGAACGCTACCAACAACAATTGATTCAATTGAGCCGAGCATTAAAGGTTAAACGGCCGGAATATGCCAAAAGACACGACAAAGTGGTTTTTCAACATGACAACGCACGGCCACATGTTGCAAGAACCGTCAAGGAAACGTTGGAGGCGCTGAATTGGGATGTGCCCACCCGCCTTATAGCCCAGACATAGCCCCTTCCGACTACCACCTATTCAGATCGATGACGCATGGCTTGGCTGAGCAGCGCTTCACTTCTTACGAGGATACCAAAAAATGGGTCGATTCGTGGATTGCCTCAAAAGACGAATCGTTCTTCCGGCGCGGAATCCATATGCTGCCAGAAAGATGGGAAAATGTTGTAGCTAACGATGGAAAATACTTTGAATAATATACATTGTACCGTTGTTTCTAAATAAATGCTCAAAAACCGAAAAAAAACCTTTAAAATTAATTCCAACCCCCAATATTTTATTCAAATTTTTTTTTTTTCAAAAGTTTAATAAAATCACTTCACAAAAACAGGTTGAACTGTACCGTTAAGTCAGTGTATATATGTTTTATGATTATGTCAAAAAAGATCAAAAATATTGACTTTTTACTCAAAAAATGACTCAGAAATTGTTGTTGTTGTAAAAATGAAATCAATTAAAAATTTCACATCTGGCTACCTTTAATATTACATAGCTTTTATTTGCAAAAATTCTTCCAGCTAAGCGCAAAAATTATTTTACTGTTTTTTTCATCAAAACCAGAAGGGTTTGATTTTTTTCGCGAAATTTATTTTATCCAAAATGTTGTTTTTATATTTTTTCAAAAAATTCAAGTCTCAAAAATAATTTATGTGAAAAAATTACCCCAATATCTCTTTCCAATCAAAAGTTATGGCTAAAAATCTATTTTTTTATACCAGATTATTAATAAAACTTAGTTTTGTATTAAAATTCTCTATATAGTTTGAACGTCTCCATTTATCTCTAAGAATGCAGTTATGTGTCTAAAGTAATTACGAACATTTTGGATTATATAAAATCTTCGTTATAGTGATCTACTTATTTTTTGCCCATATCTCAAGGACGCATTGAGTCCCACCATAATTTTTATTTTGTTGAAAAGGTTATTGTGCTTGCTTTAAGATTAAGTATATATAAAAATTCTTTTTAATTTTTAAAATATGTTTTTCGTACCCCTTCTTTGAATTCAATTAGCTCACCGCAAGAGATGGAACCACCAACAACAAAAATTTTCCTAAACTTTTTTGGATTAATGTTCGTTCAATTACCTTTCTAACGGTAGATAAATAAAATTTAATAAAATAGAATTCAAATAAAATTCAACATATTTTCATTATTCCTGATTTTAAAAAACATTTAATCGAGAAGTGTATGTTAAAATGTTTATATAAATTACTCTCGAGTAACACCGGGTATATCAGCTAGTAACCTATAATAATCGAGTTCTTTCTAAAAATATTGGCTGGTGTGATAGTTGCAAGAACATTAACTGCCAGAAATTATAGTCCGGAAAAAGCTCTTCCAATCTACATCAAAAAATTTTTAATGTTTGCAATCAGATTAAATATAACGTAGTTTTTCATGCATATTTTTGATATTTTTTATTTTATTTCCACACAAAAACTTTAAAATTTCAAATTACTTCATTACGTTTATTTATTTTTTTTTTTAAATTTCTTACAAATTTTTGTCAATAGGTGTTTCTTTTAAAAATTAATATTTTAGTATTAATATATATCAATTTACGCAATTCTGACTAGGAAACAATAAGAGCACTCAAAACCTTTCCAACGATATCTTGTAAGATTTCTTATCACATAAGAAATAGTTAAGTTTTTTGAATATTAGTGAAATTATATTAAAAAAACTGCATGAAAAACAGCATTATCATTAATTCGAATAAAAAACTTTGAATTTGCAGATTGAATTTGCAGATGCAGATCGGAAGAGTTTTTTCCGGGCTGCAATTTTTATTTTTAACAGTATATTTTTTACAACTATTACACAAGTGAATATGGTTACAAGAAATTCGATTTTTAGAGGTTATTTCAAACCATTCCAGCTCACGGATGGCTATCGCTAGAGTCGAAATATTTGGGAAATCATCATTTTTCAGCATTTTCACCAAGGATTATTTTGAGCAACTGTGCCGAACAACTTTTTTTCGTGAGGCGCCTTAATATTTACATGTTTAATATCTCAAGTAAAGCTATGCATTTATATTATTTGTATTTGATGTTGACATAAAAATGATAACATTCGTTCAGTTGCAATTACAGCTTTCAGTTCCTGTAGATGTTTGCACTCGTATGTCCAATGAATTTCTAAATTTTAATGGGGAGGTCGGTATAAATTTGCTCGAAATCAACTATGAATTTCATGGTGCCGATGGGCTCGCCTGTGATTTGGTATTGTTCCTTCCCGAATTGAGCACGTTGCTTTTTGAGAATTGATCCTTGCGAGGCATAAAAAAGCTATTTAAATTGTGAAGCAACATAAATTTCGTGAAGTTGTGCTTTCGTTTGGAAAGTGTCTACAATATATTTTTCGACGCTGTCTTTTCTAAAAAAGTGTCAGTCCATCTTTTCTTAATTGCTAAAATACTTGTTAAGAAGAGTTGTAGAACCACCTTTTCTGCGTTTTACCTGTAAACAGCCCCTGGTTTTTTTTTGGACTCCAACCAGGACTTAGGCCGCGTTCATAGTAAACGCTTTTAGCTTAGCCGAGAGGTTTATCTGAAAAACGCTTTGTATACAACCATATGGAAAAAGCTCAAAGTGTTCATAGTGCCAGCTTATAAAGCTTATTTTCAAATACTTTTGAGCGCTTGTCTCCATCTCACTTGCTCACACAGCAAAATAATTTTGTTTTTTATGCTTTGTTGTAGAACATTTTTAAAATGCTATTCGGCACTTGTTTATCTATTTTGCCTGTTAACAATATTTTTGTTAATTTTGTTTTATTTGTTGGATAATTTTTTGTGCTGAAGTTTTAACCGTTGTTGTGTTGTTGCGTTGTTGTTTCGTTTTGTGGTGCTTTTCAGTTGTTTGCACTTGTGTATTCTACCTCGTTTGTTTACGACGTTTTCGTTGTTCTTGCTTACTTCTTGGGTACTTTTTGTGCTGAACTTTCCACCATTGATCTTTCGTTGGTGATCATCGCGAATCTACATACTCAGTAAACAAAAAATCTTTAATTTACTTTACAAAACGCAATTGAGGGCATTATTTTCCAAACAAACAAATAAAAACAAAGCATCAGTCAGCCGCAAGCTAAAGCGCGCACTATGAACACCAATAAGCTCAATAAGCTACTTTGTGCAGCGTTGAATAAGCGTTCACTATGATCAAAAAAAGCTCGACAAAGCAGCTTTATGCTTCAGCTTCAGCTAAAGCGTCCACTATGAACGCGGCCTTAGCCATGTCAATTTTCAAGCTAAGTATTGAGAGAAACATGATTCGACATAACTGTACCGAATCATGGTTGTAAGGTAGTTTGAACCTTAAGCTGCTTTGCCTTTTCGAAATTTCAACTCTGGTTTTTTTGCTGGTACTTCCGATACATGAGCCTTCACAAACATGCCCTTGGCCACCCCTTCAATTCAAGTCTCTTGTCTCGTACCATCACTAAACTTTGCGCAATGTCTAGACTTATTTGCCATACAAGTTGCCGATGCACACTTTGACCCATCCCATGTAGCTCTTATCTCGCACTGTCTTGTTTGCTTTTTCAAATCGTTTTTTTTTTTTACATGGATCTGTATACGCGCTTAGACTAACGACGAATGCTCAGATTGCAGTTAATTTCCTCATTTTCAGAATTTGTGATATAAATTTTTATTTATTTTTCAATTTTTTCAAATTAACTAATTATTTTTTAATCGGCATTGTCTTCAGCTATTTTGTATAATTTGTAAGTTTGTAGATTCACGCTGCTGGTTAAAGAATTATAGAACAATTGATCAATCGTCTATTAGATAATTCTTTCCACCACTACTATTACTTAAATTGTTCTCTTCCACTTAACCTTGAACCATTCCAAAGCCTGCTATTGGCAACTTTTAGGTTGTTCTATACCATATATCTTCAAGAATTTTACGTTTTCATGCAGTTTAAAGAACACACCTCAGACCAGCTCATCACTCAGCCCCACCATAAATGCATTATATAGCCTCAACTGAAATAAAAAAAAAGCAAAAACCGCACATAATAATTACAAGGTCTATACTAAAGCACAACGCAGCCTTGGAAGCAGCACGAGTTGCTTTTACAATTTCCTCACAACCTGTCTTGACCTGTCAGTCGTTTCGTATTTCTGTCTTTCTGGTCGTTTTGCTTGACTGGCAGTTTTGCTCGTCCTCGTTAGTTTTTATCAAATTGATATAAAATTGCAAACTGAAAAACGCACTTCCTGCAACAAAAGCACGAGCCTTGCAACGAAGCGATGAAGTTTGTGGCGGATATCGTGTGCAGGATATGCGAGGATATATGACAGAATTGCACTTTATTGCGCTGAACGATAAGTCAAATAAGATAATAAATTAGTTACCATCGAGTTGAGTTGTTGGTGAAAGGTGCTGAAAGCGGCTTTTGATAAGTTTTAACCATGAAAGTATGAAATCAGAATAACGAAGTTGAAGCATAGCTAATCGTAGCCAGGTGGCTCCTTAAACAATGTGGTAGTAAAATAGTTTATTGCTTATCCTTGGTACGTATTATTAGCCAAGGACTTCTATCTAGCACCACAAATTATTAACAAACGATAAGCAACAAGCTCGGTTGCAAATCGATTTGACGCCATCATTAAAACACGATGCGGACATATAGACCACCAGTGTTGCCAACGCAACACCACTTCAGACATAAAACGACGTTATCTCTACTAAGCGTGATTTAATGATATTTATTTCTTTCTTTTTGCTTTTTTTTTTTTTGCAATTCTTGTTGTGTTTTATATGTATATTATTGCCTCAGCTTGATATCCTTGTGCAATCATGTTGCTTTTCTGAATTCATTATCTGACATTCATGGCAGTCATTCGCGTTGAAAACCCAACCCATACAAACCACAACGTTGCCGCCCCCAACACTTAATTCTTTGTTGTTCCTGGTTTAATCTGTGTTTTTATCTCTTTTCTTCTTTTTTGTTTTGTTTCGTTGTTTTTTTTTATCTGCTGTAGCCATCCTTAAGCTTGGATAGCGCTGTGGAAACGCTGCTTATAAAATGCGAAGGAGATTTCATTAGTGTGGAACAAGGCAAGGATTTGGCACGGAAGCGCAACTCACAGCAATTGCAGCATCCACCACATCATCCGCAACAGCAACAACAACAACAACAGCAGCAGCAGCAACAATTGAAGCGTGACGAAAACATGCGGCAATTACTTGACGTAACCAATACGCTGACATTTGAGGAATTACGAGATTTTGAAATGCGGTAAGTGTTAAGTGCTATTTTAAGGTAGATATTTCATAGTTTTTTTTTTTTTTTAAGCTATAAGCAGAAAATCATTTCATTTGAGCTACAATAAATAACTGGTATTTGGCACTTAACTTGCATTTAGGTATGTGGCGAGGGAAGGAGTTAGTGCTGAAATTTAATTTACCTGAAAATTATAAATGAATGGCTTTTTCTGCTGAATTTGATTTAATTAAGTGAAATTTTATGCAGTTAATTCGATTTTGGGACTCCTGTGGCTTAACCATGAAAGCGATTACAGAAATTTAATGCGTAGCTCATTGAGAGAGCAATATCTAAGGATTACAGCCACAATTGTGCAAATCGGTAATTTTTTTTTCAATTTTTGTGAAATTTTCCTGGACTGGACTGAAAGGACTGGATGTTGTATTACAAATTGTGCCAAAATTTCTGACGCTCTTCTTGAGCTCTTTAACCATAATAATTTATAAGATTTGTTGGAAATTATTTTACTTTGCCCTGAGTTGACTACTTAAATATTTTTTAAAAATTTTTTTTTTTTTGCAAAATGCCTTAACTGTTGATAATGCTTGCGATTAATTTAAATAGCTTGTTAGCACTCAAAAAACTAAATTTAGGTATTTTAATTTAAATTAGTCTGTAAGATTGCCTTTACTTTCATTTAATTTAAGCTTTAAGCTATTTTAGTCTGTGTACTAATTTTGCCATTGTTCATGGTTCATGGCAAAATGCAGTACTTTTGTTCTTGAAGCAATTTACATTTCCACAGTCACTACATTTACCAATAAGCTTTCAAATATTAAGATTTTATTTAAACAAGCTTACTTATTAATTTCCTAGAAATAATTGTATAAAAAAAGTTATTAAATCCAAAAGTGAAGTTGACTTTATCTCTTTCTTTATTTCTTTCTTTCTTTCAAACTCTTAAAACTTTTTCTCGAAATTAACTTGTTGATTCTATTAAATTTGATTATATTTGAGCCCACAAGCAAGCACTTCAAACCACTTACAACTTTTTTTCTAAGATGCTTGTGTGCGTAATCTCAGTGAAAACCGAATTTGTGGCACTCACTATGTGTCCTTTGTAGGGATGACAATTTGTAGGCTTGTAATAAGCCTTAAATTTAAAAATGTTATCGAAGGATTTTATTTTATTTTATTTTCAATTAAGTATAAATACATTACAAAAAGTAGGCAGTTTTAAATATTATATGCCTAAAATATACTCTAATTCTGAAATTTATCATTTAATTCAAGTCATAGGGTTTTAATAAGCTTAAGTTGTATTAGTGAAAAAAGCTTCTTTCACTAACACTAACATGAATTGAATTCTTTTGGCTTTAAAATGGTTTTCAGTAATCACATGAAATTTTTATTAAATAACCTTTTTTGTTTAAAAAACTAAAATGCATTTGTAATAAACAAAGTCTTATTCAAAGAGCTCTTAAAATTGAGTGCTAATTTTATCTTTTTCATGCGCTTACTGGAATGAAGTGCCTTTACGTGGCTTGCAGGTGGTGTGATTTAGTAAAAATCGTCACGTAACCATGAGATTGCTGTGTGTGAATGCGTGCGAGTATTGAGCAGACTACAAACTAGCAGGTGTAATGACACAGAAGTTCACCATTGCAAGTTTTTTTTATAAAAAAGGGAATTCACGATGTAGTGTATTTGTGATACATACTTAGCAAGACTTTTACGACTTATCGTGAACGAACCTTCTTTAAGTTCTCGTATTGTTATGTGTCTAATAAGTAATGGTCGGTTATACTCTAAACGGCGAAAAGTTGCGTATAATGCCAAGAAAAACGCACGGTGTAAATAAAAAAGGGTGTTGGCTCTCGAACTTCCGTTCTTTTTGTTTTTGGTCTGCAACGTTGACGACCATTTGCACACCACAACAGCGCCATCAAAGCAGTGGCAACCACAACGACTCGACAACAGTCCGCCTGAACATATGCTGCCGCACACCACGGCAATGCAAAAACCTCGTGTGCCAGCCACTGCCAACAGCTATCAGCAGCTAGTGCTCCGCTGGGCATGTCATTGGCCGCATTCAGCGTAGATGTGTTTGAGATGTGATAGAATGTGATAGAATGTGATAGAATATGTTGCTACTCTACGCGTCAGAAGTTAGATTCAATTTAATTCTATTTAATTTTTATGTAAATTTAATTCAATTGCAAATGTTTCTCACTTAAATTTGATGCGTTCTTTCTGTGCTTATTAATTTAACAGCGTCAGTAGCAGCATCTGACAGTCAACCAAATAGTTGTGTTCACGTAGCATAGAATTTGTTCGCTCAATTAAGTGGCGTCCGTTGCCTGATCAATTTTATTTAGCGCTACCAAAATTCGACGATTGATTCAGAGAATTTTCACACAACAGTTGCCAACTGTTGTCTGCACTGAATGCAGTCATTGTCAGCATCGCACAGCTAGCGCTCTGCTATGCAATGCGACCCAGTACACCGCCACCTTCAGCAACTGGCGCTCCGCTGCCCACTAGCGCTGCGAGTTGCTCAAAGCAAACGTTTTACTTGGTCGAGGAAGGGAGAACTTTGCTTTTGGGAGGGCTTGAAATTTAGACACCCCAATAATCCTCACTGTACACGCAGAGCAAAGACATGGTTGAGACATGATTACTGCAATAATAATTTGTTTACTAAAATTATTGTATTATTTCTGCAAACACAAATGTTTGCCTTAATAAATTCATTATTTACTAATGGTGGTACCAAAAATAGCATTATAGTTGAAATCATAACATCATTGAAATCGTCAACATACTATGATTGCCTCAACTATTAGTTGCAACAAAAATGTTGTAGTTCTGTCAATCATGATAAATGTAAATATTATTATAGAGACAAACATATTAGAATTTTGAATGTTTGCCTGAACTATTCTTTGCTTGTTGGCAAACGAAGCAGAACATAACCAAAAATCGAAAGAATTTATCGTGTCTGAACAGTTTGCAGGAAAAACTTTTACTTCATTCAAACACAATAAGTTTTATCGATTCCTGGCTATATGCCGTTTCGTTTGTCAACTGTTCAATTATTGTGTTTTGTTTTAAATCGCCTGATCCTAAAAACAGCACGCAGAAAAATGACATTTTCGACTTTAATTGTAGCAAACATGTTTCTTTTTACCGTAAACATATTTCGCAATTCTGACCATATTTTGTTTATCACAAATATTGCTATTTTTGTGGCAATGCACTTAATGTACCATGTTTATGAATGGCATTAGTCCGGCGAGCGGTAGTAGCGGCTGTGGCTTACTGGTAGTGTGCGTGGCTCGTAAGCTAAAAAGCCGCGGTTCAAACCCCAGCTCGTACAGAAAATTTTATCAAAAAGATTTTTCAATTGAATTAATATTTCTGTTCAGCCTAGTCAATAGCAAACCTTTGGAGATATCTTAATTAATAGCTGTGGAAATTGGAGTGCATGAAAATAAATAATATTCAATAATATTCTGGATCCTAAAAATAAATTCATTATATAGTTGTTGCAATCATTCTATTTTTGACCCAATAAGAGAATAATGATTGTTTCAATAATATTTTGGTTCCTACAAAAAAGTTCCTTGTCCTAATATGGTTGTTGTAATCATTTTATCATGATCAAAGAAAATATTATATGTTTAAGAACATGTTAGCAACAATCATAATCCAAATCATACTATGATCCTCATAAAACATGGTTGTTGCAACTATGTTTTTTCTCTGCGTGTAGAATGGGAAGAACACACTCTTCATTTCAAGCTCGAGTTTTCAGAGCATGCGAATAATCGCCCAAGTTACAATCGCCCAAAAGCAGCAAAATAAACAATCGCCCAAAAAGGGCTTAAATACGTTTGTTCATTTTGAGTTTGGGCAATAGTGCGATTGTTTCTTCATTATGAACAATCGCACCAATTTCGGAGAATGAATAATCGCCAAAAAATTTTTTGTACCCTATGAAAAAACGCCCAAATTTTTGAACGATTATTCATTTTACGATTTGGGCGAACGTTCGCAGTTTTGGGCGATTGTTCATAATTTTTTGGGTGATTATACATTTTTTTTTTTTGGGTGACTGTTCATTTTTGGGCTTGGACGATTGTAACTTAAGCGATTATTCGCACAGCCGAGTTTTCAATCCAATTTTTAATCAATTCAAGCTTAACGCCTTGTTGCGTCATGAAACAAACATAGCTGGCACTGGAAACTGCATATATTCTTAACTCATAAGAATTTTACATTTTAATTTTCAATATATGCATTTTTTTTCATAAAACATTACATTAAACTTTCTGATTTGATTGTTTATTTACATTATTTGCCTTGCAAAAATTTTATAAAATAAAACATAGCAAAAAAAAAAAAATAAAAACATACTGCTATAATTTCGAATTACTTTCGGAGTTGAAGAAAATGCGTTAGGGCGCATTTATAGTGGTGACATGTTGGTTTGCCGAGCCGAGCTGAAAGTGCGTTAAGCTTAAATCAGCTGGTAGTGCGTATAGTGCGCGCTTGCCGCCGATGATTAGTTGTAGCTGATTTTTTACTATTTTAGATTATTGTGTATATATTATCCTTTTTTTTTTTTTTTTTGCAATCAAAGCAACAAATGCACTCTTTGGAAGTGCAGACGTGTCTTTCTGTGCGCTTCGTTTTTATACAGAGATTTAATATTTTATCAAGTTTTATCAAGTTTTCGTTTTTGAAGTTTTTGTAAACATCGGATATAGACTCATTTAATTGCATTTTAGCATGAATTAAAGAATTAAACATTTGCTTTACTGCAGAAAACCCAGATGCAATTCGTATGCAAAATCTTTCGATCAATGCTGAACTTTATTTGTTGTCAATTTTTGATGCAAAAGCTGGTAAATAAAGAAAAAAACACAAAAACAACGAGTGCGCGAGTGTAATTTGTTGGTAGACATCAAACGGTGCCGTCTGTGGCTTAAAACAACTAAACAAAATAATCCTAAGCTACACGAATTGTAGCTGCTGTGTTATACGTTTTCCCCTAATTGCGCGCCAACTACTAACTAAACGCCTTAAATGACACCGAGTCCAAGACTAACGCGTGAACAACTACGCCAACAAGGCCTTCGCTCTAAAAACGAGAACACACCTAAGTCAGAGAGTGGCAGCTTAACCTCTTTTAGTACTGCACTCTATGCGTTAGAAGAGCGTTTGAGTGTTAAGTTGAAAGTTGAAGTGGAACAGCTAGAGGACCGTCTTCGACAGCACTCCGACATCCTCTTCAAGCGTCTCTCGAGTGAAATTGCGAACGTCGAGACTAAATTGAGCAACGAATTTAAGAGCGAAGTTGCAACCATCAAAAACAATTTTAGTGATTACGAACTTAAATTAAGCTCACTTGAAAATCGCATCGAACTTCTTTCCTCGCGTTGTGATGCCCTAACCGATGAACTCAAGCGATGCTCTTCGACATCAAATTCCAACAACAGCAGTGAAAATCATAACTCTTCCGATGCAATTATTTTTGGAGTGCCTTTAATGACAGGCGAAAATATTAAGAGCATCTTTAACCTTGTATGTCACTCTATTGAGTTTTTACCACCGCAATTAAAAGATATTTTTCGGGTAAGGCAGAGAACAACAAATCAAAATTCAAACCCTGTGATCATCGTCAAGTTCTACACTCCGCATGACCGAAATCGGGTTTTGAAAGCATTTGGTGACTACCGCAGACGTGTTAAGAAAGCCGTGAATCTGATCAATGCAGGCTTTGAAGCAGATCACAATATCTACATCCACGAGTGCCTCAGCGCTGATACTAGAAAGCTATTACATGCTGCTATTACCTACAAGAAACGAAAAAGTATTTACAATGCTTTCACCGTCCGAGGGTGTTTACACATTCGGCTACACAAAGGCTCCCAAAGTATTCGCATCAAAAATGAAAGCGAGCTGCACAGCCATGTTCTTGCCGCCGAAGGAATTTGTGAAAGATGCCCGGAAGATGAAGTTGTTCCTGCCTAAGTTTAAGTTTTATGTTTTTGCGTTATTTAATTTGTCTTTCTTTAACCTATCTATCTTCTTTTTATTTCTATTTGCTTCCTTCATTCCATTTCTTTGCGTGATATGTACACTTACTTCTTTTCTTATTTTTATTTCTTTTAATTCTTTATTTCTTATATTAAAAGTTAATAATAATGTTAACTGTGCTGCAAATACGCGTCTTTTTATCTCAAACCATATCCGTTGTGAGTTCGAATAATTACGGTCGTTGTTGTTCTAGAGACAATCTCTATGCTTTAATTCGAATATTAAGCAGGCAAGCGACGGGACTACAGGTATGGCATATTAATGCGCAAAGTTTAAATAATAAAATTGATGAGTTTCGGTACATTTTTGAAAACTCAAACATGGATATAATTTGTGTATCTGAAACATGGTTTCAGCCTTCTGTTCAAAATAGTGTCTTTAGTGTAAAGGGTTATAGATCATTTCGTGCGGATCGAGAGTCTCATGCCGGTGGGGTTGCAATTTTTGTTAAAGATGGTATTACATGCAACTTAATCAGTAAATCAAACTCTGAAGATAATATTGAATTCCTATTTGTTGACATAATCTATGAATCCAAAAAACTACTTGTCGGCACAGTTTATAGGCCAAATCGTTATGTCCATACAGAAAACTTAATGTTGAAAATTGAATCGGTGGTAAGCTCCTATGCTGACATCATAATTTGTGGCGATTTTAATTGTGATTTATTGGTTGAAACTCATTTATCTGATGATATGTGTGCACTTGGTCTTACGTCGCCAAACTGCACCACACCCACACACTTTTCCAAAAATAGAAATTCGCTGCTAGACCTCTTTTTTGTCGGTGATAATGATAAAGTCTTACTTTATGACCAGTTATCTGCTCCTGTTTTTTCCAAGCATGACCTGATTTTTCTTTGCTATAATTTTCAGCTGCTAATACCAGAGCAAAAAATAACATACCGAGATTTTACAAATATAGATTTTAGCTCTCTTCAGACAGAGCTAAATCACGTCGACTGGACAGAAATTTATCACATGCTATCAGTAAATGATAAGTTAGATTTCCTACAACGTAACGTCAATTCATTATTTGAAAAACATGTTCCTCTTAAAACTAAAGTTGTAAAGCACTCTCTAAGGCCCTGGTTTTCCAGTACCCTTAAAAGTTTAATGAAAAAACGTGACGCAGCGTATAATAAATGGAAACGTCTCAAAACACCCGAGCGTTATAATATTTTCCGCATATGCAGAAACAATGTGGTCAGGGCGGTGAAAATTGCCAAGTTAGCATATTATGAATCTAAATTTAGCTCTGCCATAGGCAGCAAAACGAAGTGGAATATTATTCGGCAAATTGGAGTTGGTAGAAATATTTCGCTTACAGACACTAGCGTAGACGTCGAGGCTCTAAATAACAAATTTATAGATATACCTATGTCAGCGCCCAGTGTCAACTGTTGTCGCATCTTTCAGAGATCTATCAACTCGTACTCAGATTTTAATTTTCAATGCGTTGAATATACAGAAATACTGCGAAGTTGCTTAGAGATTAAATCTAATGCCGTCGGTTTCGATGAAATACATCCCAGGTTTTTTAAGTTACTTCTTCCTGCTCTAACCCCTTTCATTATTAACATTTTCAATACCATCATAACGAAATCAGAATTCCCTGCTATTTGGAAAAAAGCTAAAATTATTCCCATCCCTAAAACTGGTAATGAATTCCGCCCCATAGCAATTTTACCATATCTATCAAAAGTTTTTGAAACGCTGATGTACTACCAAATAAACAAATTTCTTTTGGACAATAAACTGCTAACTGACAGACAGTCAGGATTCCGACCTAAGCGTAGTTGCGTGACTGCTCTACTTGACGTCAGCGATGAAATTCGAAATAACCTCGATCGCAATGAAATCAGTTTCTTGGTTTTGCTAGATCATTCGAAAGCTTTCGACACGGTTGATCACCAAATTTTATGTTTGAAATTATTAAATGTGTTTAATTTTTCCGCCACTGCAACTCGACTAATGACCTCTTATCTCACAAACAGATCACAAGCCGTTAATATAGGCAGCGTTACTTCCAATTTCTTACCTGTAAACCGTGGCGTTCCTCAAGGCTCTGTAATGGGCCCTCTTTTATTTTCGGTTTATATAAACGACTTACCAACTGTGCTGCAAAATTGTGGTATACAAATGTACGCTGATGATGTACAACTGTATACTAGCTGTCGCAAGTGTGATATTACCACGTGTGTTGATAGTCTGAATGCTAATTTGTGTAAAATTTACGATTGGGCTTCCGCTAATGGCTTAAGCATAAACCCAAATAAGTCAAAATGTTTAATTATAACGAGAAAACATAACTCTTCTTTGCCCTTTCCGGACGTTACGATAAATGGGTCATGTATTGAAGTTGTAAAAACGGCAAAAAATTTGGGTATTACCTTCAGCAGCACTTTAGATTGGACGAATCATGTCAACATCACTGTAGGAAAAGTTTATGGTATGCTCCGTAGCCTATGGGCCACACAGTTTTTCACCCCCTTTCACATAAGAATGTTATTAGCTAAAACGTATCTTGTCCCCACCTTATTGTACGGATCCGAAATTTTTGCATACTGTGATGCTGCTAGTAAGCGCAAGTTGAACGTTTCCTATAACAACATCGCTCGTTATGTCTTCGGACTTAAACGAACCGACCGTATATCCCAGTATGCAAAAAAAATATTCAATTTGACTTTTGACAGTGTTTTGAACTTGAGGGCGTTAGTTTTTCTGCACAAAATTATTTTTACCAAAGAGCCAGTTTACCTATATAATAAACTAAAATTTTTAAGATCTCAGCGCGGAAACAACCTAGTCCAACCAAAACATGCCTGCTTAGCGTCCGAACGTCAGTTCTTTGTTAATTCCATACGTCTTTGGAACTCACTTCCACCGTATCTACAGCGTATTTGCAATACAGCCATATTTAAATCTAAATTATCAGATTATTTGTCTTCCTTCTAACCAAAACTTTTATCTATTTTTACTTGATTCGCTATTCTATTATTTTTCTTCATTTATCTCTTTTCATTCGATTTCTTACCTAATTCATTTCTTTGTAATGATATTTTTCTCTCTTAATTTAAAGTTATTTTATTTTTTTTTTTTAATTTTCAGTTTTAAATTCTTATAGTCGTTTTTTTAAAAAACTGTTTTTGATCTCAATGTATTAAATTAATTAATTTCTGTTCAAGTTATGTTTAAGTGTTTAATATTAAAAATTTGTTGATTTATATCCACACATGTTATCGGTGCTTAACTATAAGTTTATTTCTTACAAGCGCTTATAAATAAATAAATAAATTAAATTAAATTAAATTAAAGCATAAAAAAGTCACGTGATTTTGTGTGTGCTTTTTGCTTTCCTCAAACCATCGGACAACAAGTGAAAATACGAAAATGCAAAATAATGATGCTGAAACGCACTTTAAGTCGCTTTAAGTCACTTTCAGTAACTTACTATTGAAGCTTGTTTCGACTTTTTTTGCAATTTTTTCTGCTGTTTTCGGAATTTTATTTACAATTTTTTTACATCAGCTGCTGACCAAAGATTAGTCAATTCTATTCCTCAGCTGAAATTCACTTGATGACGCTTCGAGTCAATTGTTTCAACTTTTTTGCAATTGTTTTCTGTTTTTTTTTGTTGCCAACTATTGTTGTTGCGTTATTATTTCGAATTTTTTGCGGTTTTGTAAAAGAAGTAACGAAATAAACAAATCCTATTTACACTTTTGTACGAGGAAATGGAAGAGAAGAAAATTTGTTTGCCTTCGATTCTTTGTTTCAGATGCAATGCACTTGCAGCCGCATAACTGATTGATGTAAACTAATTGACCATGTTATAAGGTTCGCATAACTGTCACACTAAGTAACAATGAAGCAACTGAACGTAATGTCCTATTTTTATGTGCTTTCTTTTCATATTGCTCTTCTTTGTTGCTAGCATGTGTTGCGGTTCAAGGAAATAAAAGGGCCGCTTTTGTTCTTTTGTACGTATATCACTATTTTTAGTAGAAAAGCAAATTATTTGCGTTTCACCAGCGTGTGTTGGAGTTTGAGGAGTTCAGTTTGCTTCCGCACATTCGCTTCAAATTATATTGCTTTTGTCTTCTGATAACAATCAAAAAAGCGCAAATGATAGAAAACTGAAAAAATCTTCTGAAACAAGTGATCAGAAGAAAAATACAGAAAAAAGTTTGGTTTTTTTGTCACTTAATTTTTCAATCTTTTTTACTGCTAATAGATACAAAAAAAAAAATACAAAACTGCGTTCTCGTTATCGTGCGCTTATAATGCATTAGCGCTCATTGGTTTTTGTACATAAGAAAACTAAAGCAAAGGATCAGCAAGTTCTTAACAGAAAAACATGTTCGTTGTTATTGTTGTGTTTTTGGTTTGACTAAACTTTAAAATTTAGAGGGAAAACAAAAACTTCATTATTTTTCATCCACTTGCTTTTGATCCAAAAAAAAAAAAAAAAACGAAGAGAAGGAGCAACGGCAAAAAAAAAAATAATTACATGTATGTACTTTATTGGAGTTTTCCTTGTTGCTTTTTCTTTTTTATTTTATTAAATGAAAATAATAAGTAAGCATCGTGTAAAATAAAACTAAACACATGCAAACCGTGCTTGAGAGCGAGAAAGCAACAATCGGCACGCTGAATACCAGGGCACAAGTCGCTTTAAGCTGCTTGTTCGGCTGGCACTATACCATTGATGCTCAAACGCGCACAAATGTGCAAATAAGCTTTTGAGCTTTCACACGTATATAAAGCTTACGCTTACAAAAAAGCAACCCAGTTCGCTCTGGGGCTTAAAGCGGTTAGAACTGCGTCGCTTAGTTCTTTCAATGCACGCAGAAAAAAATGAATGCAAGAACAATAAAGTATGTTAGAACAATAATAGGGACAATAAATATCTTTTTCGTGTAGGTAATTTTACTAATGAATGTTTTTAATGAAGAGCAAGGTTTGCTTCGCTACACATCATTACTTATCACAAGAAAATGTCACATGACAAGGATTTTTTGAGCATTAATTGCTGTAATAATGAAATTGATATAAATAATTTATTGAAATCCCTTTCATTCCAATGAATCCACAAAACAGAGGATTAATGAAGCAAAATATTTATTTTTATTTCTAATTAATCTTTTAATTTTAAGAATATATTCATTTTTACAACATAAGATTCATTAAAAGATATGTCATTATAACACAAGATTCATTAAACAACAGCAAAAAAATATCAAATCATAAGTTGTCAGAAAAAGTAAGAGCAAAATCAATTAACAGTGAGCGTTACCACCCTTTAAGGATTTGATCAATTCAAGGCTAAACCTGTTAATAGTTTCACTTGTATTTAAAAAGAAATTTAAACATCGAAGAACTGTGCAACAGAAAACTAACACAACTGATTTCTCTCAGTGAAGAAGCTTAAAACTCTCTAATACAGACTAAAAAATGTCTATGTTGTAGAATGAGCACCACTGCACTACACGCACGAGCTTATTTCATATGATTGCATGTGGAGCGTTTTTCAGCTTTCCCTCTCGGTTCAGTTCGGCAAAGCAACAAGTTGCCACTAAAACGCGCCCTAAGAAACTACGTTCCTGACGGGGGTCCCCCGACCACACCACTTTTTTTCTAGTTTTTTTTACCATTTTATATGAAGAAAGCATGACTTTATATTGACGAACATTTATTTCATAAAAACAAAGAGGTGATCCATTTTTTTAAGTACACACTACTTGAGAGATTGAAATAATGGTGTTTTGAATTATTCTTTCTTTCTTGTCCGAAAAGTTTTTGTTCAGAAATAGAACAAACAAAATTTTGGTTCTAATTTGAATAAAAAATTTTTGTTTATTTTTTTTTTTGCACTGAAAATGATATGTTTTTAAAAAAATAAGTTTTAATTAGAAATTTTAGGTAATTTTTAAAAAAAGATTCTATTAAAATATGTATACCGCTGTGATGTTTTTAAAGACAGCAATATTTGTATTTCCTTTACATATTTTTTTATCAGAGCTATTTCCAAACTAATTTTTTGTGTTTTTTTTTTAATGATAACAATTTTTAGCTAAAATTATTTTTTTTATTTTGGCCTGTTTTGGCTAAAATTTATTTGTGGTTTTCGTTTAAATTACTTTAATTATTTTTGTATTGGTTCAAATTATCATAAAATTAAACTTATTTTTAAAATTAATTCAATTCAAAGATTTTCAGACATTCGATTGATGAACTTTATATTTTGCATGATTTGCAAAAAAAAAATTGCTTTGTAATCATGGGAATAACATCGCTTAATCTAGAGATTTTCGGGAATTGAAAAAGAAATTCCGGGATTCTTAGTCATCCTAAGTCTATAGGGCTATTCCCGATTACGGGCAAATAGCGTGGCATCGTGGCATTTGCAAAATATGATGGCAAATATTTTCAACACAACAACAAAATGTACAGATTTGCATTTGCCCGACTGTGTCAAATTTGCAACACTAAAATCGCATTGCATACAGTCGAGCATGGGCAAAACTTATTTGCCAATCAATCAGCTGTCACATTTTAACCAAACGCCGCTAATAAAACAAAATTAACAGACTCTGATATGGAACTCACTTTGATAAATAATACACTTTGATAAATAAAAATCAAAAACACCACAAATACTGTTCGTGTTGTTTTTTTTTTTCCTCCAAAACAGTTGTGAGTTTTGCTTGCAACAGTGTTTTGAAGTGTGTGCTCACAGTTGATGGCAAATATTTGGTAGGGCACACATTTGCAAAGCTATTTGCCCGTAACTGGGAATAGCCCTTATGTATTGTTTGTTTGTTTTGTTTTAACATTTTATTTAAAAATTAGTTCGTTACAAGTTCCTTGCCGAAGAATGACTGCAGTTTGCCTTATAACCATAAATTAGTTACCTTTGCTGTTTCTTTTTTCATGTTTTCTTCTATCAATTCATGTATTCAAGCAAAGAAATAACATCCAAATAAATTTACACAAAAAACATTTTTTGGAAACCTCAAGATATTGGCTAGTTACTTTACAAGTTCACTTTGCAGATAATTTCAAGTCTAAAGTTTACTTCTTGTCTGTAGTTCAAAAGTATAAACTTTTTACAAGCTCAAAAAGGCAAAAACAGCAAAAAAAAAAACAACTACGCAACTTTATAATGACATTACTTGGAGTCTAATTTTTTATTGGCCTTGTAAAACTTTGGAGCTTATTTTTGATTTTAATTAATTTATTTAAACAAAAACTTCAGAACTACGGAAAAGCGTAAGCAAAATCATTTTCAAAGCACAACTGTATTTTAATTGCTTAGCAACAGTTGAAAAATTTAGTCAAGTCAGAAAAAGTTATGCCATTGTTATGCTTACACAAAATGTTATTCTTTTCTCTGCTTTACACAATAATTTGTGGCTTATCGTTCTTCTTTGATGTAGCGGATATTGCTTTTAGCGGCAACTTTGCTGCTTCCTTTAAAAATTTACCAAACAGCTCTATCAACTATTAAACGCGCACATCACTTCATTTTTTTAACATGTGCTCAAGTTTGATGGAAAATTTATAAAATTCCTTTGGCCGTCTTTGTTTATGTAGCTCATTAAAAATTCTGCAAATTTTCTGGCAGCTCTCCGAAATTGCTCACTTGTAAAATGTTATTTTGAAGTATGCATCAAAAGTGTTGCATCAAAAGTTTGCAAATTGCTTGGCAACACTTCATGGCTGCAAACGCGCAAAAATAGTTGTAAACGTTGCTGCCGCTCCTGAGTGCAGCAAAGTAACTTTAACTTATGAGATACCCATTTGGTTGGTGGATAGAAAGGGTGGCGAATTGAGTGAGTATGTAGCACAAACACTGCTTGACAGCCAAGTGTTAATGAAAGTTCTCTTTTGTTTGCAGTTATTCAAATATGGCAACGCTTACAAAGAAAAAGAAAATTATTTCTTGCAACAATTTTGTGCTAAAGATTTTCTCAAGCGGTTGCGAATACTTAAAATATTTAATTTAGTTGTAAGAATAATTTTAATTAATCACCGCAACGGATTAAAAAACCTTTGTTTACGTTGTTCAATAATAAACAAGAACTAGATTAATGAAATTAATGTCTTCAAAGCATTTTCAAACTGATTACAGTTTCTTTAAGCAAGCTTTTTTAACCCTTATATGGACTGAATAATCTGCGCAGACCAATCTAAAAGAAAACAAAAACAGAATGATATACTAATTCCAAAAATCTGATCTCTTAAGATATCCTCAACTGTTGTATTCACGATCGAAAACTATAAATAAGATATTTTTAGAAAAAAGTGGATGTGAGGTTGAACGGTTAGCATGTGGATGTCTTTACCACCTGCTATGCGTGACAAATTTGGTCTGCACAGGCCGGTAAACCAATCATCACCATCATCTGCATCTCCATCATCAATGCCAAAAATTCTTGGGGGCAGTTTCAGCGAAGCAATGCTGCTTTATCTGTCGAAAACAAAACAAGCTGCAAAGAAAAATGAGATACCTTTGTGTAAATTGCAAAAAACCCACATATTTACGATATGCTGAAGCTTTTCACAAATGCTATGAATGTTAAGAAACAACAGCTGAGCAAACCTCATCAAAATGTAGGTTTTTATGCAGAGAGAAATCAATAAATAGAACAAAATATAAATCACTTAAGAACCAATTCTAACTACTGCTTACAAACGTATGCACATACACAGTTACACACAAAAATGCAAAAAAAACTTTAAAAAAGAGTATACAATAGCTGTACATGGCCATTATATACATACATTTGTAATTTGCACCTTTGGAATCTCACCTTAATTAGATATGGTCTAGCCAGACCAATTCGTCTCTAAGTGTTTTTTGGACAAAGAGTCAACACAAGGGTTAAGCTTTAACTTTACTTTACTTCAAACTAATAGAACAAATTTTTATTGCATAGTTTTAGGAAGTTTTAAAATAAAGTTTATTTTATATCCCAAAAAAATACTCTTTCGACAAAATTCGTTCAAAAAGACTACAAATATCAATTAACTTTTCATATACAGCCTTAAAAGGCACATTTTAATATATTTTTACAAAACTCAAAAAAAACTTAAAAAAATGTCGCTTGTGTTTAAAAAAATTAAACGTAAATATTTCTTATAAAATTATACGTCAAAGCCATAAAAGTGTTCTTACTCTTTATTTAAAACAATTATTTATTTAGTCTATACTTAACAAAAAAAAAAAAAAAAAATTACTCAGACGTTAACTTTTAAAACAACGATACGTGCATTTTTTTCTTTATACCTGCAAGCAGAACTTTGCTTTGAACTGTGTACTTATTAATTAGACCACAAATGAAATTGTTTTCAAACCTTAGAAATTTCGCAAATGACATTAAATGTGCAAAATTCTATCATAACTGACTGTATTGAATTTTGAAATTATCTATCTAGCATATGGCATAAATTGAAAAAGCATTCAAAACGTTGTAATTCATCGAGTTGATTGCTTTTTATGGATCGATAAATATTTGAGACAATAATTAAGTGCTCCAGCAAACAGCACAGAAGCCAGTAAATTAATAATAAAAGCGATGCACAGTGGTTGAAAAGTGTAAGAAGATATCAAAATTCATGAGTTCTTTGGATGAATTTTTTCTTAACATTGTTTAAGAAAAGTCTAATTTTCAAGATTCCACAATATTTTGCAAAAACATCACTGATTTTTTATGCAGATGCCAAGTCAATTTAAAAAAAATGCTTGAATAATGTCTCTACTAAAAGCGTTATTGGAAAAACTTTTTGCTTCCTTGAAAATTAGTTGTAGTTTGAATTTTTATTATAAATTAAAATTTCAATTTCTTTAAAAATTTAAATATAAAATTAACATTCAAAAACAAAGACTAAGAAAAAAAAGGTATGAAAAAAGTAAATTGAATTTTTAGCAGAATATAACTCCATTAGCACATCGTGGTACTTGTATTTCATATATGGCATAATTTTCATTGACCTTTAACTTAAATGTTTAAAAAAACAAAAATAAGCGCATTTGAGCGCTTTTCATAATATATGGCAAAAACTAAATGCGTTTCGAGTATTTTTTTCAGTAGTAGGATTAAGTACGTTGACAATTTTATTAAGTTTGTTTTTAGGCATATGGTTAAGCTATACGACTTGCGCACTGCCAAAAAGTATGCTCTTAAATTTGTAAGATTTTCGTGGCAAACCAAACTTGACGACTTTTTCGAAATTTCGACTAATTCATAACTATTTCGAGCTGTCGTAAGGAATTCGTAACATCAAATTTCGGAACAGTTTCAATTTTGATACGAATTTATATCGAGATTCGATATGTGCTGAAGCTAAATAACACCATTTTATGCGCCACCATTTTTGTGATCAGCCACTATTTTTTTCTTATAGATTTCGGCCTACTGAACACGAAAATCGCCATAATATATTTTTCTATGGATAGGTTTTCGAGATACATATTTTTGAATTTTTGACCTGATTTTTTTAGAATTAGCTCCATATATTTTACCATACCTTCACTTACAATTGATTGATTTGGTTATAATACATATCAAATTAAAGAAAAAAAATTGCTTTAAATTTAATTTATCAATTTTACTAATGTAATGAGTAGCTTTTGCATAATCGAAAGAAATATAAAAAAGAAATAATTTTTTTCAGTGAAAAATAAAATCGAAAAATCCTAAAAAAATTTGCAAAAATAGAAGACACCAAAATATGCACAGTTTAGCATTTTATGCATGAAGATGGCTTTTTAAGAAAAATAATGAGCTACTGATGAAGAAAATTTATGGAAGAATAAGTTAGAGACAACATGGTGAAGGTACCAAAAATTGAATTTTTTATTTTTTTTTATTTTAAAAGTGATTTCGTTTCCTTTTTTTTATCGATAGTCGATAGGAGAAAAAGAAATCACTCTTTTAAATATATTATTATTTAAGGAAAATCATACCTAGAGCTGAAAGTCCATTCCGTAAAAATTGATTGAGACGTATGGCATATCAAACTTAGTGCACAGTTGATCAAGATTTGTGGGTGCCATTCCAAAGTAATGCTCATATTTTATTTGGAGGTTATAAGTAAATATATGTTTTTTTATTAGTGACATACTCACCACATACGTAACAAAAATCATCGGGATAGTTATTGCACAAAAAAAAAAACCCGCAATGTCTTGATCATTTTTAAAATTTTTGGACACTTAAATTATGCAAATAAAACTCTGTACAGCATCGGACATATAAGCAAACTTCAAATTGTTTGAAGGTTTTTTTGATGTAAAAGTCATTGGCATGTTCAGTTAGTCGATAACTAGCGACTATCGATAACAAAAAAGGAGCCAAAATCACTTTAAAAATATACATTTAACAATACTTTAATAAAATTGTACCTAAACATTAACTTCACAATAATTAAAATAAAATTATTTTAAATAAAATTAAAAACAAGTAAAAAATTCAATATTTGGTACCTTCACCTTGGTGTCTCTTACTTCCGTTATTCTTCAAAAAGTTTTCTTCATCAGAAGCTCATTCTTTTGCTTAAAAATCCAGCTTGATGCATAAAATGTTAAACTGTGCATATTTCGGTGTCTTCTATTTTTGCTAAATTTTTTAAAGATTTTTCGAATTTATTTTTCACTGAAAAAATTATTTCGTTTTTTATATTTTTTTCAGTTGTGCGGAAACTACTCATTATACTAGCATACTTAATGAATCAAATTTAAAGTAAATATGTTTTTCTTTAATTCTTTATTTTATTTATTATTTATTTTTCTTTTCTTTAATATTTATGATAACCAAATCAGTCAATTAAAACTGAAGATATGGTAAAATGTATGAAAAAAATTTTATTTCGATTTTCGTGTTCAGCGGGCCGAAATTTTCTAAAAAAAATAGTGACATACCGACACAGAATTTTTTTTCCATTTTGGCGCATAGTGTAATAAATAAAAAACACTCTATATTCTATCTCTTTCTCGCGCAGTCCTATAGATGCTTATCTCTTTTTACTTTCGAAATTGTAAAAAAATGCAGTTACGATATTGTTACGACACTTCGTTACGAAGTCGTGTCAACACATTTGGTTTGGTTTGCTGGGTTGCTAGTATCACTTTTACAATCACATGTAATTTGCTGCAATATGCATGAGTCTTACTCCATGTTTTTTAAAAGGAAATTTGCAGTTTTTTTTATGATATTTTTTATAAAAATCAAATAAATAGTGTCTTGGAATACAATAAACCACTAAATTAAGCCGTTTGAATTTTCCGCCTCATGAAAGTTGATATTTTAAAATCACGTGCACTGAAACATTTCTTATGACAAGAGGGCGTAGCACGATATATATTCTTTTAAATTTCAAATATTTGTCTTGTGCTTGCGGTCAGATTTAAAATTATTTTGGTCTAAAATCTCATCTGGTTAATTTCAACTTATGTGTCTAATTTTATTGGTCCTTTTTATACGATGATAAATCCTTCTATATATTGACACTTTTTGTACGGAGCTAAGCTACTGTGCGATGCAGGTGCTGTGGCGCCAAATGTCAAGCCGCTAAACAATATCTGTTGCATACTTTTTGGAGCGGATTTTAATTAAAAACAATTACAAGCGATATTTGGTAAGCATGAGTGGCTGCGAGTAGATGATATGAAATATGTTTAGAGCAGCATCAGCAGTAGCAGCAGCAGCGTTTAACAATAGCGATATTATGAATTG